>JAAIXI010000229.1:8926317-9526317 GCA_013403645.1 Heliconius nattereri | reverse complement strand
GTAGAGGTAAGTATAATCATCTTGTATGGTAGAAATTTAAAGACACTTTCAAAATTAACGGTTCAAGAACCTTTCTGAATAGCGCCGGTTTATACAAAGAATATGTTATGAAATATGAATGTAGGAATTGAACTATGCAGAGTTAAAAAATATTATTGGCGATTAAAGTCGTTAATTATTGTAAATTTAATACAAAATAATGTTGTAAATATAACTTAAAGAATTATGGGAAAACGTGTAGTTAGAGTGATTTGATATTTGGCAGTTCTTTTAAATGTAGGCACCCTAAATTAATTTATTTCGACAGACACTTTTTCATATGGGTACATTTATGATGTTCCTTACATGTACCCTCCATAATTAGGACATAAAACCATTCAATAATTAGGCATATGAAAAATATAGTTTAAAAGGCTATATTCACGTAATATACATACATGTCAAATATAAGATATATTGAGGCTTTAGTAGAAAGCGCATATAATAATAAGAGCTGTAGATAGTAGTAAATTGAATTATTAATATTAACAATTTAATTTTGAAATGATACACAAATAGCTTTCGAATTATCAAGCGACACGGATTGCCATTCAACATGGTTTTACTTACATTTTCATATTGGCACAGCTTTATTCTTGTTTACCTAAAATCATGGGGGTTTATTGAAATAAATATTTAAAGCGAAACAATTATTTAAAGGAAAAACAAAAATATTGATACAAAAAATAACCTATTCAAACAAAAACAATAAGAATAAATAAAAAAATAAACAAAATAAATAGAAAGCCCAATATTATACTAGATACTTCCTAAATGACAAAAAATATATACTATATATATACTACTATATAGAAAAAATAAACTACAACATTTTCTATAATCTGTATCTATACAAAAAAAACAAAAAAACATACATTTGCAAAATCAATCTTGCAATCTTTTCATTGAAGTATTTATTTTCCTATTAACATCTTGCACCAAGTCTCGGATGTTAACTGTTTTTACGATATCATTTAATTTTTTTATCAACTTTATCTTTAAAACAAAAGACATTTTTTGTCGCAAATCTTTAAAAGTGGTAAATTTACAAAAAAAAAAAAACTATATATAGAGCCGGCTTACGAGACACTACATTAACTAAAGTGGCTTGTATGGCCTGAGATATATACATTCATGCAATAAAAAAATATTAAAATAAGTAATTTAAAATATCATGCAAGTGATCTAAATTCGTACAAACAAAGAATATATTTAAGGATCAAAATATATATCCACTTTTGAATTATTCCAATATAATAAGCTAGCTTAGATAGCTAGCTTTTTTATATTTTAAATTATACATATGTGTATATTTAAAGGAGTTTAATTATATATACATTTAAATAATACAATTGCATCTAAATGTTGGTTAGTATTTTTTTCTTAGACTTGAGTAAGAAAATATATATCCAAGCATTATTTTAAGGACACTTGACATATATGGTAAAGCTTCAGCCCCAAAAGCATTTTACCTATCGCTAATATACCTACCTAAATAGCGAATTAATCTTTGTGCAGTTCAGACAATCTCTCATTAAACGCCTTCATAGTTTTATCCACATGTTTATTGGCGTTTTTTACTAACTGTTTCAAAATATCTTTCTCTGTCAACAAAACATTTTATATTTTTGGAATATCAAAAGTGGACATGCTTAACACTTCCTTGAATTTTAAATATTTATATTCTATATCAAATATCCTTATTTATTAGTTCTTGTATATAATAAATAACACTCCACCTTCAAAGAAATCAAATTTAGTATAAGATAAAAAAAAATGTTTTACCCCCCCTCTTTCCATCCTTATTAAGCCACGATAACTTAAATATTATTAAATACCATATGCGACAAATATAAAAAGAAATGTTGGCATACAAAAAAATATTTAAACAACTATTTATTTATTTACCTGAGTTGGCAATATCATCGATACGGCTGTGATGTTTTTGATAGTAGGGACGAATGATACGATGATAGATGATAAGAGATCCGTTGTAGTCCGTGGGCAAGTAGCACCAGATTATGAAGATACACTGAAATACGAAAAAAGGTACATTAATTGGATTAATAGTTGGATTAGAGGATGTATGTATGTTTGTTTGACTTTCCCGCAATATCGGCTAAAAAGGTGTAAATGACATGAGACTTTACAGTAATAAGCTTATATATCATAATAACAGACAACCTACAATCAATTGGCTATAATAAAACAAAAAGTTTAATATGCTGCGCATGGGTCGCTAGTAAAATCATGTATTTAAATATATATCTATATATTTATCGCATATAATTTAAAATTTGTTAAAAAGAACCAAAATAACAGTTATATACATGAAAGAATAGATGACATGACAACAGCTGAATTGTAACAGCTAAGCTGTAGCGAAGCGTGAATGCCGCATTTGTTTAAATATTATTGCCTAAAGAATATAGTGCACAGATATTAAAGTGATGTATCAGTAATTCTAAAAAATAGAGGAAAAAAAATCAAAAATAAATGAAAATGAAAAAAAAAACACGATTGCTCATTCCAATGTGTGTGTGCGCGCGCGCGCATATGTTGTATTTAATATGGGATATTTATTGAACAATGTTGCTCAAAATGATGTCATTGTGATGTAAAACCTACACACAGGTTGATTATTGACGTAATTTCCATTCAGGCAATTTTTTATTATTTCAGATTCACTCTGTATCACGCACGCATTTGATATTAAGAATGATTTTATTTCTAGTCAGGGAAAGTATATATATCTTTTTTGTTTTTGTTTTATATATCGTTTGTATATCATTCTGTATTACACATAGATATTAGAAGAAAATTTAGTGAACATTCTGTTCTCTGCTTTTCACCTCAACTCTAGACATGACGTTAATAGTTAACGTTTAAAATGTAAGAAATATTTAATTAATCAGAAAAAAATAAAATGGAAATCTCCCTGTGAAACTGAAATTCTTTCTTGGAAGTAAAAAATAACAATTTGTGACCAATATTGATAGTCCACATTGTATCAATAATGTGTATATTAAAAATTATAAAAGTAACAATCTTATTACTATCTAGTTTAATTGCATTTTTAAATACAAAACAACAATGTACTTTACAATGACAGACATAAGAACAAACAGAGATAACGATAATGGCTTCTATAATTGACTGTAGAATTATTTATCTGTTAGTCTGAGAGCATAATACGAGGCACAGTAAACAGAACTGCATAAAATCTTTTTTTTTCTTTATCTTTGTAATAAATATTTCTATAGTTTTTTATATTAACCATAACAGGAATAAGGAAAAGTTTTATGATATGTGAATAAACCAACTTTAATTGATATATTGTTAAAGGAAAATCAGAGATATAAAATAATTACCTTAATGATTCACAAATTGCATGATCATAGTATATTAATTCATATCTATAATATATTTATGTATACTATGGAACTAAGACTTACCCTTACCATTACAACAGATACTATCACATTATATTAGCAATAACGAGGTAGGCATGTAAGCAGAGTCTAAGTCATTCCCTGAGTAGAAGTGAAAACCGTAACAACAAAAGTAGACAGTGACAGACTGTGCCACAATTGCCATTAGTTGTATTATTGAAGTTAAAATAACCTATTCTTACGTAAGACCATGGTCTTGGACTAAATTTCGATATACAATAGTTTGCCATTCTTATGCTAAATGATGTTTTAATTAGACTAAGTACAGAATATATTTGCTGAGTAGTACCTATAGTTTTTTTTGTATGAGAATGATGAGAATTATTTTTAAAAGTAATAAGATTTAGCAAATTGTTTAGTAAATTATTTTAGCTGAATGTAAAGAACTAATCCTGGGTTAGCTCCTGAACTTATCTTCATTAGCCATTTATTCATTATCTTCATTAGCCTAGCTCCTGAACTTATCTTCATTTATTATACTTTCCTCTGCCTATTCTGATATAAGTGATACATATGCATGTGACGATATAAAAATGTTACTAAGGAAAGACAATGACTCACAAACACTATTACTGGATTTAGACAAAAATAATTTATGATATAAATCATAATTATGAAATCATTTTTACATTACATATAGAAATGCAATTTTTTTTGCAAAATATGAATGTAAGAATTCAAATAGTGGGGAACTTTGATGTAAAACTAGCCTAGCTATTCTTTACTTTCTGCCCAAAGTGAAGAAATTAGATGTTGAATAGCAGAATTTAACATTGAATCTATCCAGAGTTGAGGAAATAAATTAGTGCCCTGAGTGAGAATTGAATCTAAAACCTTCACTGCAACACAATAACCTTGGGATATAATATTTCGTTTTTATTTATTTGATAGCCATTTCTATACATATTAAGTCTCAAATATTAGGTAAGTAGATATCTTTCTTTTGATAAGAATAATATGAAACAAAAGATAAAGTTAAGATGCCAAATTAAAGATAATGGTCATAAAAGATAAAGAATAAGGTTTATTTTGTACTAAGATAAGGTTTATTTTGTATTTGGTACTAAGTACTGCAACATCCTGTATTCAAGACATTGCTATATGGTGGAGGTTAATTCTAATTTTGTTTTGTTACCAATGAGAGAAAATGAGATTAATTCACTCCCTCAGAGTTGAACTCATAATTGTGATATTTACAGTCAGATGCTATGTCACAATGGTGTCTTATAGCATTATTTATGCAAGGCTAGCAGACAAATTGATCTTTACAACATATAAACTACCTTCAAGAATATGAGATGTAATTAGATATGAGAATTATTAAGTAATTTTATCAAGGTATTAAGGGCATCATGGCACAGGGGCACAAGTGTGTGACTATATGTTCCCAGTGCTTATGTGCTATATGCCATATGAAAGATACAGTGTCAAGCTAAAAATAAATAAATAAAGGTATTTTATTTAAAACCACAATTTTCGAAACATAACTTTATCAGCTCTTAATCTATTTTCTGTGGCAAATCACAATGAAATAGTTTTAAAGGACTAATGATTCAATTATAGCTAATGAGCATCAAGTCATTAAATACATAATAATTTGAACATTAACAGTTTAATCGACATAAAAACCGCAATTGTGTCCTAATAAATTAAAAATAGGCACGACCGATAAAGTGACCACATGGTGAAATTAAAAAGTAGCATATTTTCAACTAACCTTTATCAGCCAGTACAATGGGAACCAGCCAACGATAAAATCGGAAAAGTACTCGACGATAGAGAAGCAAGCGTACACGACCCAGTATGTTAGCCACTTTGTATCATCGTCCTTTACAGGCGATTCTAACGCCTTCATCGACATGTACGCTGGGTACACGAATCCAATAGAATTGCATATCAACTCCGCGCCGAAACCAAACACTAAATATAAACCGGTGAATGCGACCAGCCCTGCGACAAAATAAACGTCAAATAATTGCTAAAGATATAAATAAACTCAATAAGAAAAAAAAGGACTTACCGAGAAATATGTATACCCTGTTCACACCGCTCTTCTTTTCGGCTACTTCAAAGTATTTTGCCCATGGACTGTTTTTGTCATTCAAGTGGCGCTCTACAGTGTCTTTATATTCCTGTAATTTGGAAGTCATTTTGGTAAAAAAGTCAGGGGTGTATGGAAATGTATTTGGCACGAGTCCGGCGGCCACGACTCATTGACAATGGCCAATGAAATGACAGAATATTAAAATGACAATGGTGGCCATTATGTGTTGCCATATACAAAGATTTGTTTTCTTCTATTTTTTTTTTCTATTTTCTTATTTTATACTGTACATGAATGTCAAATAAAAGTAGTTTTTTTTAATTCTGCAGCTTTTTATACATTGTATGGAAACAGTTAAATAATAAAGCTTGCGGGTTTGCGTTGACTATTTACTATTTATTTGACTTTTTGTACTCATAAGCTAAGTACATTCACAAAGAATAGGTTAATTTGGCATTAAATTTAATTTTTTAGTTAGCCTTAATTATACAAACAGTAGACATTTGTATAAATGAAAACAATATATTTTGAATATTTTTTTTTAAAGGACAATAAAAATATTCCTTAACTATATAGAAAAAATATAGGCTTACAGCAGAAACAATAGCAGATTTTTAACAATTATTTATATGAATTGAAATTCAAAATTTTTGGAGAATAATAAAATGACATATATTACCGCCTTTCTCAGTAACAACTGTAACTTCACTTGCTAATTTATGGCCCTTGACTTATTCTACAGTCGTCTCTAGACTCCAAAGGGAAAGGAGAGAGAGAAGTTTAGTAAGAGTTAAACTCCGAAAATTACTTGCTTTTACTAGCTTGAAATTAAATTATATAGGCCTAAATTTAATTTAAAAAAAGTCGAGAAAATATAATATTTTTTGTCCAGAATTCGGTAGAAAATGACAATCTTCCAGACACATCAGCGTGGAATGCAGCGTGAAAGTATTTTTTTATTTATTAAAAATAAAACACAACTTTGTTGAATAATATTTTTTTAATTTCCGTAAAATATGAAAAGTGTTAACATTAGTTATCACTGCTTGTCTTATAAAAAGAAACATATTTTCATGAAAGCTTTAATTATTGTGCTAAATATTATTACAAGCAAAATTAATAAAAAAACATAAAATAATGATTTTCTGTTTCTATTTCTTTCTCCAGAAAGTACCTACATAATGAAAAAAAATTTTTTTAATTTTTTAACAAAATAAATAATTTCCGCATTGGAAGACAATTTTTAGAAAAAAAATAATTCGTGATATTTCCACATTTAATCATAATTTAATATTAATTAATAAACAGTAAAACTAGCTAAAAATACTAAATGCTGTATCATATATTTATATCACAATGCGATTTTGTAAATAGAAGATAACATTAAAATGTGCTTGATGTGCTTATTATGTGAAAAAGTGCTCATATTTTGTGCGATAGCGAAAATAATATTTTCTGGAACTATATTTTTTATTTGTAATAAAGCATGACTAGATAATTTTATAATATGTATATTAAATTCAACAAATATATATACTTTATTCAAGATGTTCAAGATTAAGCTATGCATTATTGCATACATATTTTTCATAATTAAATTCAATTTTTAAATGACTCATAGCTTTGCTTTGCCAAGAATTTTTAATAATCTCTTTGTACCTACATAGATTTTTTATTTTAAACAAAACAAAATGCTGTAAATTTTACAAAAAGATATGAAAAGACAATACTAATGAAAATCTTTCTAACATACAGTAGGGTTACTTAATTAAACTTTAAGTTACTATTTCAAGTTAGTAAAATTTCATATTCACAAATCACTACTATATAAATCTGTAATATAAAGAATTTATTTATTATTTTGATGATGTCTAACATTTAATGAGATTGGTCTCAGTCTTATGCTATTGTGAGTTTCTAGTGAAAATTATTAATATATTTTTTTCTGAAATTACAAACACTAACAAAAAATATAACATTTTTTATAAAAACAATGGTACATTTTAAAAATTCTAACTACTTATATTAATAATTTGATTATATACATCCTTAAAATGTTTTGATATTTTTTTGTATATTATAATTGCTTGTATTGTATGCATGTGTGATCGCTTAAGTCTACAAATTTGAAAGATTTTTTTAGTTAGTTTAAAATATAAGTTTTAAAAATTATAACATTATAGAATAAGCATGTATGCAGTATGTATTTCCAATAAAAAGATTTTATATAAATATTGAATCCTTTCGCAAATGCAATTTTCTTTTACATTAAAAAAATATTGTGTAATATGATTGATTATTAAGATTCTTTTTATTGCGCAGGTTTAATATTTCTTCATTTTAATTATTCAATTAATACATTTACGTTATAAGTAATTAGACATTTTGATGTAAATAACTAATGCAGTTTGATTTTACTGTATACTCTTAAAACTATTATGAACTAAGATCTTTTAAATCACAGATTATACCACGCAAAAATACTTACATATTGCTTATTTTATTTTATAAAACAGTAGAATAAATTAAAAATATGTATCATTAAGCAAATTATTTATGGTTTGCTTAATAATTTGGGTAATTTATAAATAGCATTTTGAACAAAAAGTTAATAGGTACGTTATAATTTTTGATTAAGTAATGAAAGTAAAATATGAATATAAAAATTCTGCATAATTATTTTTTATCTAAATATATGTAAGTTCCGTTCTTATATTGTATTTACATAAGCTTTGAAAATAATTTATTTATATTTATAATTGTTACAGTATTAATTATAATTTTGCTATATATTAAGAATAAATCGAGCCAAGTGTAAAATATTTAATATTGAAAAAATATGAATTGCTATAAAACATTAGCTTATTCTATGATAATACCTAATGGACGTTGAAATAAAAACTACAAGTTCAGATTCAATTAACAGTTACCGTACATGTTCGACTAAATCATCTGGCAATCCTAAAGTTTTAAAATAAGCGGCAATTAAACAGTAGTATATAATTTAAATTTATAAAGTCATTTAAATTTCATAAATATGAGAAACTATAAAAATAATTACAATTGTGAGTGATAAAAAAATAACAGTGAACTTTTAACATTATTTTCATGTGTTACGCCGCTTTATGCTTTTTTCTAGCGTCTCGTCGATTGTCGCTTGGCGGATGTGGCTTAATTTCTCGTACATCCAACTAAAATTAAGATATTTTATTATATTATTAGATCCATTTAACTTAAGTTAAATTAGTTACTTGAATATTTATTGTTTTTACTTGATTAAATTTGTACGATGTTCTTTTTCTTTCTATAAAAATAATTTAATGCAATAAATGAATAATAATAAGCTTCAATATGTATTAACATTTTCATTTGTTTGCTCTGGCACCAAGGCGACATCCCGGTGTTGAGTTCTACACTCAATTCCTCGAAAAATCGACAGAAAGTGGGGAACCTGCTATCTGCGAGATACAGCGTTAAGCTGATTATTATCTAATGCAAAAAATGTGCCTTTCATAAATATAAGTCCTGTTCAAATTCACGTTTAAAAGATGAATCTAACGATAAAGTTCAGCTTTTTGTTCAGTTTTTTGACCCGGCAAACTTACCAATGTTTCATCATCCGGCACTCTTGATAGTAAATCTAAAACTTCGTTGTTAGGTATTGTGTGTGGTCGCAGAATTTTCCTAGTAAATTTATTAATACCTGTAAATAAAGAAATTCTTTTAGCTTTTATCTGCATATAAGAGAAAATTAAAACGTAGGTATTGTTAAAATTCCATTCTTCACTATACTATTAAAATAACATTTTGATTGTTATTATAAACTAGACTAAATCTCAAAGGCTCATTTAATATAGTCTACACAGAAAAAATTATAAATTTTTAAATAGCATCAATAATTCCCCAATTAGAGATTGAACCCACAATCATCGCCTAAGATACTCACAGACAGAAATTGTACAAAACTTACCCCACGCCATTAGAAGATATCTTAAAGGTATCAAGTAAAGTACGAACATGGCGCCCACCAGCATAATTATCGCTATATAACTAAGATATGGCACTGTGAAGTTCATTAAGCTGAAACATATAATATTTTTAATAAATATTATTACAAAGCACACGATACACTAATTATAAATATATTTATTTATATGCATTTAGTAATTTGTTTTGTGGTATTTTGTTATAATAAAATAGTAGTATGTAAGTAAGTATATCGCTGAAAATCATCGTTTTACTTCAAAGAAGTTTATTTTGTTTATGATTATAGGAAGCTACGGGAGCAGCTATTTATTTATGAACATTTCTCCTCATTGAATTTGCAGTCTACTTTTTTATTTTCTTTTTATGTAGGTACGTATAATTAGTTGCATTTTGTTTAAGTGCACATACTTCTAATTAGACATTAATTACTAACGAGAAATATCTCATTTGAGTACAACTTACTTTTTTACGGCTTCTCCTAAAGAAGCAACATAGCCGATGGCGTTCTGCACAGACTGTGTCACTTCTTGTATTGCTTGCAGCCTTTCCTTTAACGATTTCTTTTCTTCCTGTTAAAAATATATAAATGTGCCTAATCATATCGTTCCGTTCATATTTTTTAAATGAGTATAGGATATTTCAGTTTCAAAATTTAAATAATATTTCAAAATGTAAGGTTATTCGTTATTGAAAGGTTAAAGATTATTGGTTATTGATTTAAATGTTGATTAAAATTAAAAGAATACTATTTATACTCTTCTAGTTTCAACTGGTAGGTATCTCTTTATCACGCAACGACGTCTAAATCACTTTTTTTGTTATGAAACGGCCGACAAGTTGAGACCGCCCTGAAGTTAGGCTTTCTGAACTCTTGTGCATAGTTTGATCGGGAACAAAATAATATAAAGTAAGAAAATTCCTACGATGAAATGTGCGCAGCCATTTACAGTGACTCCAACCGTCAGGGCGGCTACAACTCGTCGTCAGTGTTGTATATTATAATTACCTTATCCACCTCTTCTTCATCATCTTCTTCAGCCAACAAATCATCATCATCAACAGGCAACAATAGCGGATTACCTCCTGAAAGTTATAAATAATATATGGATAACATAACAAAAGTAACTTTCCAGTAGTTATTATCATCACAACATTTATTGAACTTCACGAATATAATAAATATCATAATTACATGACGAAGCACTAATTTATTATACTTCTAGGTAAAGTTTATATAAACTTTGTACCTACTTCCGAAGAATGATTGGATCGGATTTAATAGCTTATAACTGTTCTTATAACGATATATTTTAATACAGTTTTTTTATTATGTGCCTCGCCACATTAGTTTTATATTTAAGTATAATACAAAATTAAATAAGTAGGTAAATTATGCCAAATAGATTCAAACCAAACCCTTTTTTTGTATTTTTCAATATGTATTACTTTTATATATTTTCAATTTTCATAAGTAACGATCATTTGTGGTATAGGAATTCGATGATAGTTAATAATGTTTCATAGTTTTTTTTATTAATCACAATTAACATTGGACCACTTGTTGTTATCCCCAGCGAAGAACCTTTGCTCTTGCATTCGCTTGTCACCTATAAGCCCACAAAAACTCTTTTTTAAAATGAACACTTATAAAAACTATGAAATATAATTTTAGTTTATTACTTAATTTTTAAAGTAAATTGGTATTTTCATATGACATGAAGACAAATACTTTTTATTAATGAACCTATTTGGCATAACGAAGTCTGTTTCATACGCAAGTATAATTCATTTTAAAAATAATAATAAAGCCCGGTTTCCACCGCGAAAGAGAAATGAGCGGCTAATTTTTGCGTGGAACGGCCTTAAAAAAATAATAAATTTATATTACCACCAACAAAGAGTTTTGCATTTTGTAATTACTTCGTTTTGCTCTCTAGAACTAAGCGAGTTTATTTTAACTCTCTCTGCAAGCTTCGCCTTTTCCGCTCGACTGTTTTTTAGTAAAAAATGGAAATACTATTATGCAGATTAAGCTTACGAGTTCCAAGTAGCCGTTAATGGGTGCCGCTCCGCTCGCGGTGGAAACCTAGCTTTAATATCACGACATATATTTAAAATAATTAAGCTATTTACAAGCGAAATTTATATTCTTTTAAGTAAATTCATGCGACAATATAACTTACTACAAAACAACTGTTTCAAACACTCCCAAGGGTTACGGGAACGTTTAAACTGAACTATAACATAAAAAAAGCTTAACTAAAATATTTTTACTTAAAATCTAAAATCTAACTACATAAAAATTTCTATATTTTCAAAAATCCATGTTTTGCGGAAATTATTCAATTGTCATTTTCTTTTTATAATAAAAAAATTTGCATAATAAATATGTTCAAATTAAAAGAAATATTTTCAATCAATTGTGAAGTATAATCATCGTGTTGTTTATCTAAACTTAATTCAAATATAAAGCGATTTATGTTTAATATGAAGCGAAAAATTAGAGAAAAAAAATTCTATGTTTGTACACTATGTAACAAAATTGAAATAACATATTACTATATATTAAGAATACCTGTAAGTCTGTATATTAGCCAATTTCTCGTGAAGAAAACCAGCAATAAAAATGGTAGCATCCACATTTGGTAATAATAACAAAATGCTAGCCACGCTAGCAAACCTAGGAACGATCGGAGCCTGGATTCCCATTCGAAGCAATCCCTGAAAATTTATTACATTTTAGATTTACATTTCGTTTGTGCAAACAAGTTTAAATATTTTAAAATCATTAATAAAAAAACAACAACATTGACTAGTACTTTAAAATCGTTGCTTTGGTGCTGTGGAACTTGAGTAAATCAGTGATAAAGTATAAGAAACACAATCAAAAAAGGATTTTCTAATATAATTATATTGGCCATTATATTCAACTTTATATCTAGCACACCCAAAAAGATCCTTCCTTTTAGTATTGTGGAAATACATTCAAACTGAAATAACTTACTGCAATATTTTGCCAATTTCTAGAAACCACATAATAATGGCTTTCAGTCTCATGACATTCCTGACGAACAGTTGCCTCTTGAATTTCGCTTCTTGATGCATATATTTTGGCTCCTTCGGATTTACTACTCTAATTGCACCTTTAAGCTGCAATAAATTTTAATCTAGATGAAATTAAAAGATAGAGAAAAGAGAGAAAAAATACAGGATTTTTAGAGTTGTCTAGACTTATAGATGATGTTTTAAATCTATCATTAAAATTTAAATAACAAAAGCATAAATTAGATTCGTATATGCAAGAGTACATATACACCTTCATATATTTTATTTTAACTAAGAACGTATGAACACGAACAGAGGAGATATTGAATAAATTGAGTTCTATTGGCATTGACGCCAGCGTGTCGCAGTTGGGACCTGTCTGATAGTGTCAATTTAATTCTTACCCGGGAATGAATTCATATTCATAGAATATATAAGTATTCCATGACATGGTAAGATAAAATACGGAGAGATTCACTCGCTGCTGAACAAGCAATGTGAGAAAAAGTAAATGGAGAGCGTAGTCTCTAGTTACCAGTACTGTGCTATATAGTGGAAATTTAATAACAAACACACAATATAAAAATTGACTGAACCATCAATTAGTTTGTGAATCTGTAAGTTTTTTTTTGTAAATGTCAAATAAAATTTTGTTTTAAAGATAACATTCTTGTAATACTCAAGCAAATTCTGAGATGTAAAGAAATATTTTTCAAAGAGTAAAGCTCTAGAGTAAGCTTCTAGAAGCGAGTAGAAGTTTTGCGCTTTCAGCCACGCTCTAAGTGGCAATTAGACTACACGATCGATACTCAGCTTTTCTGATGTGGATATTATATATAATAAAGTGTTTTAATTTAAAATATGCTTTAAGCTAAATATATGTGAAGAGGAAGCTCCACGCGCATACTTTTTTACTAAATTGCAGGAACGATTTACAATTTAAATTTAAATATTGACATCAACAAACCCCAAGATAAAACAACTGTCTCTCAAGTATAAGTACTTGGATATTTTAAGATTACTTTACCCTTGTTGGAGACATGAACTTGATCATAACTTCATCATGCCGATTAAAAAGAAGCAAAAAAGCGTTTGGTTTCGCTTACCGGATTCCAAATAACGCTCATTTCCAATAATATTTGTGGATAATTTCCTTTCGCTCTCGCCCTCATTTTCTTGTCTTTCAAGGCGAACCACCGTTTCTCCCCATTGCGTATATTCAACAATGGTACAGCCAACTTGCCGAGGAACTCTACTTTGTGGTCGTGATCTTCATCGTATACTGTTAAGTCTAATGTCGAACTAATGTCTTTAACTGTGCTAAAACGTACAATATTAGTATAATAATAAGAAATAATGTATTTTACTCGTAAAAAAGGATAAGGTGATGGCTGCGAGGTCGATTGCTACTCAGGGTAATAATTTTTTTTTATTTCGGTGCTCTGGTATCAAGACTGATGTGTATCTTGATAATTGAGTTTTGTTTGGGGAACGGAGTGTCTCAATTCCTTTTTAAAAGCATTCGATAAAGTAAACAAAACAAAATCATACTCACAAGGTAAAAATCTTCATCCAATTTGGTGTAAGGGTTTTGTATTCAGTATGCGTTTGCAGTCTCGCATTTCCCAATTCTAATACACAGAAGGGGTCCGACTTCCCGCCCAAGTCCGCCGCCGCCAGTCCTTTTGCACCGTATACTTTTACACAGAGCCATCCGACGCCGCTTGAAGCCTCGTTTAGATGATACCACGCCTACAATTGTATTGGAAATGAAAAATAACTAAATAAGATTGAGTTCCGCCACTTAACACGCAATCCAGAATACGGTGGATAATGGGGAACGGAGTGTCTAAACACTGTGCTTCGTGGGGCATACAGCGTGAAGCTAAATCTAATAGAAATATTAGTTTCATTTTAAATAAAATACAACTGAATTGTTGGCGGATATGAAGGTTATTAGAAGAAGGAGGAAGGAAGGAAGGCTAGGGAAAGAATACGTCACACTCAATATTTCCCCCATACACCCCTGTCATATAGGAGTATTTCCTATACAATAGGTAGAGTTACGTATGACAAAAACCTTTGAGCGTCTTGTGTCTCGCGATAAGGTAATGATAGCACTTCAATACGCTTTTGAATTCTGTACAAAGGGTTTGGTACACTGAAAGCGGGTTTCAAAGACGCGGCATTCACTAATGTTAGGATTGGAATAGAGCCAACGTGTAGTCTGTATAGACTGGTACTATATTTTTTAAGAACGTATTTTGGCTAAGATTTGTAGTTTCGTATAAGTAATATAAATGCTGGATGTTAATTTTTAAGATGAATAAGATATTTTCTTTATGTACGAGTACTTTTAATTTATAATTGAAATATATTTCTTCGTCACACAAATCACCGGGGTTAAAAAAATATATTTTTTATATCTGGAATGGACATTGGACAAGGAAGAAGATCAAAAGTAATTACTCTATGCCTACCTAACCAAAAAGCCGAAAATTCTAACTGATAATAATATATTGAACAAAACAAAATATTAATTTGATTAAGCTGTTATACTCGTAAGATTTTGTAAAATATTACGTGCAAAATATTTATAAACTCTAAAATAAACTTACATATCGATTTTCAATAATCTCAATGTCTCTGGGGTTTTCTCTATAGCTCGCGAGATCTGTGATAGTTTCCGATTGTGTAGTACCGCTTATTGTTAATAGTAAAAATATTTGTCCATTCCCATCTTCTAAATCTTGCCATATATTGTGTGTTATTTCTCTTTCGAGCCTGGATAAGTCTATGGTACACCTGCAATAAATAAAATATTAGAGCCATTTGGAAGCTTTACATAATTCACATTATCATATACAATTTTTAATGCTTATCTATGAAAATTACATTTTTATAGAAAACTAAATTTTTCAATGGTTCTGGTATTTGGCAAATAATATGATATTATTTAAATTATTAGTAAGCTTTTCATACCTCCCTATAAAATCATCTTTGGTTTGTTTGTCTTTATCCCAAACTGTAACCTCTAAAATTTGTTCCTGGTCGTCGTATAAATGTAGATCGAACTGCTCTAACCAAGATGGGTGTAAAGTTTTCCATACAACTTTACTTTTGTATTTTTCATTACCTAACCTGTAAATTATTTTTTTCATGAACCTGTATATAATTCATAATGTTCTATTATAGCGTCATATTATAATATCGCTTCAATTATAAATAAAATTATAGGTCAGATTTATAAAATTATTGTTTTTACCACGCCAGAATTGAACCTGTATCTATAAGCATTGTAAATAACATCAAATAATTTATAAAGTAAGTATATAAATGGATTTTTGGCAACTTTTGAATCAGCCGGGTTCTTTATGCAAATGATATTTCATTTCGTAGTCTAATACAGTCAGGTACGCAACCTGACACCCGCATAATATGATAATAAAGTGTATATTTGGGGAATATTACAACAGGTATGCGCGTTGAATAACTTTAGGAAATGGAAATAGCTTATAAATGTAATGTAAGAGGATAATAAAATATAAGAAAATGCATACAATAATAGCTTACGTGGTAATACATATGTAGTTAAGTAATCCTTGCAAGTACTTTATTTTTACCCAAATCGTGAAATATTCAAAATTATTTAAATATCTCTAAACATACTTATATACATATATTGTATATTATATTAATGAAATGTAATAAAAAACATGTGTATCTTTTTTAGCTTAAATAATATTGATATGTCACAAACGTAAAAGACTAAAAAGAAATAGGATATATTTTCGTCGCTATTAATTCTTCTACTTACAAAAATATCCAAACTTAACTTAATTTAATGATATGTTTAAATAAAATAATGAATTGTAGAATGATATCGGATGAAAAAGTCATTAATTCAAAAATTTTACCTCAAGCAGTGATATAATTAGTATAAAATTATTATTTAAATTGTTAGTAAATGTAATTTTCTAACAGAGTAATATTACCTAAATTTACAATAAGGGTCACTAGATCTAGTATCCAAATCCATAGCAGGAAGATTCTTAGCTTCCACTAAAACTATTGTGACAACTGAACTCCATATTTGAGCTTTCAGCCGTTTGTTCACGTCGCTTAGTCTTGTATTCTTCAGTAGATACTGGAAAAGAAAGTATTTGTCATTTAAATATGTTCACAACGTCTTTGAAAATCCTGAACGGAAATTTTGTAAATTCAATATTGGGTAAAAAGCCTTAGATTCTGCTACTAAGCTCGATTCTTTAAATGAGCGATAGATAACCGAGTAGCTCAAATAAGAAGAAAGTAACTTTTTAGTTAACAGAAGAAATTTAACTTTTTTAATATTTGTTATATAATCATATATTTTATTAATGTTAGTAAATAGGCAAGTTAATCGCGTAACAACAAACATTGTCACGAATCCCGATGGAAAGCGAACAACGGAGTGATTTGGCACTATCTATTTCTAGTTGTCTCTGCCTTTTTTTCATCAAGTTGTTAGTAGTTAGCATGCATAATAGATGTTATAGACTGAAAGGTCATGGATACAATCAGATTTACTTTTATGAGCTGTTGAGTAGTCCCCTATTGTTAATGATCTCGATCTGCCTGCTCTCCGTGGGTATAACTACCTTATTGAACTGACAAGAGGCTTCATTGTTTCGAATAAAAAAACCGATTAGGTATAGTAATTATTAGTAGGTACACTTTCAAACTTTAAAGTATGATATCACAGCACACTCCGTGTAATTGATAACCTCCTCCGTTTTAAAGTCGGTTAAAAATAAATTGTGAGTCCCTACTGGTCTAACAATCTAGATTTTATTATGTGAACTTAAACTGAGTGAAGAACTTAACAGAATTAAACATTGTCAAATTAGCATAGTAATTAAGATTTAGGTATATTCTAATCAGTATTTAAAGTATGGCTTTAAAGCAGGAATATTGTTTGCCAATTTCAGATTAGGTTTATATGGTACCCGAATAATCCATTTATTCCGCATTTTCTATTATTTCCAATATATATTGTTAATATTTTTCGTTAAATCCAAATCGAAAGCGTATTGTTAGCACAAGTTAAACACAGACATGCGACCGCCACCAATCAGTACCCTATGAATCCTGTCTCCTTTGCTTTTAAGTCCTGGGAAACGATTGCCAATTTTCTCAATCAACTCTGAACATGTGTTGATAGCTGTTGGAATATCGAGGCTTGCGCCAGGCGGGAGGCTGCCTGCACGAGGCCTTATCTGTGATGTTCTGTGAGGAAAATATACGTGTTAAAAAAAATAGAGGAAAAAAAACATAAATAATTTTTAATACATGGGGAATCTATATGTAATTTAGGAGGCATATTCCCTTTTGACGTTAACATGATCAAATACGAGTTTAAACCACTTTAAAAAAACATAAAATACTGAATTATTGGCTTATTGACAAGTATATTTTATTAATCCGCTATATAAATGATTACCGTAAAAATTATAACTTTTAAGGAAAATTCAACAATTTTATTTAACAAAGTAAATGCTACAGTTCAATTTATCTATATTAAATATTGGGATAAAATTTAAGATATTATTATATATCAAAAGTAATAGCAGCTCAGTGGCAGTTGAAAGGTACAAAATATGAAATGGAAACGAAATATCGTATATGCCGAGCTCCTTGCATTTGCAATTTTATACAATTACGTAAATATCAAGACCGTGAGTGCTATTTATTCCCATAAATAAAACATACCCCTATTATATTCTCGCGAATGGATCTTCTATTTTAAGATCTACTAAGAAGTCTAACTAGAAATCTACTAAGGTTAAAATACGTTTCAGTTATTGAAAAAATAAAAATAACAATTTGGTTTTTAAGCAAGTTTAGGTAATAATCTAATTATAATTCTTGTTTTTTTTCACAATGTATACAAATTACGTAATCTTCTTCTTCCTCCTGGAATATTACGCTAATACGTAATATTACGGTAATATTACGCTTTTTATAAAAAAAAATCGGCTTATAGGTATAAGCTTAACAGAATGGAACGTACCTTTATTTATCTACGCACAAAAAGCTATAACTCATTTATCAACACCGTTATCTCTTCCATTGAACATGAACTTTACATATAACATAATTGTCATCGTAAGTTAAATAAGATAACTTATGTTTATCCAATAAATACTTGAATTATTGCTAAGTATTTAGAAAAAAAAATGTTTAGTTTATTATTTAACAATTGAATTTTACGAATCTTATACAAACGAAATTTCATTATATTTTGTATATTATTAAATGAAACAGATAACAAATGTGGGTACGTACCTTTCATCACTAGATGAGAGACAGGAGAAGCAAGAGTCACTAGAACTATACAAATTAGATTCATTTTCAAACGTAAGGTTAGAAGTGGAGAGACATCTTCTATATAGCACACCATTTTTTTCAATGGTGAGGAAATCCTTACAAATTTGTCTAGTGTCGTTTAAACTAGGCTCATCTATAATTACAGAGGGTATACTGGAGCTTCGGTCCTTCTGTGTTTCGGTTGATTCTGACGAGGACTTCTCATCAGTCTCTAAGCTTTCCACTGAACACCTTTCTTCGGATACATGTGACACGAATTTAGAAAATTTAGTTTTTTCCACACGGTTTTGTATCTGATCGTGTAAATCGTCTACGCGATCTTGTATTTTATCGTGTAATT
This sequence comes from Heliconius nattereri, assembly GCA_013403645.1. Classification (NCBI taxonomy): domain Eukaryota; kingdom Metazoa; phylum Arthropoda; class Insecta; order Lepidoptera; family Nymphalidae; genus Heliconius; species Heliconius nattereri. Next base: position 9,507,041 of record JAAIXI010000229.1, on the reverse strand, counting down.
TAATGAAACAGTTTTTTAACTTTTCCATTTTATTGTCTTTATCGGACATCTTTTTTACGATCGGCGCTCGTTGTTGAAACTAATATTAGCTTTTGCGCGATTAACAGGAATCGTAAATTGTATCTGTTCAAATTTCGCAGAATGATCTTAAAGAACTGTTTTTAAGAAAGTAAACAGAAAAAGAGCTGCTCTATTTCAAATTTATTATAAATATATTATTTTGCAATTAACAAAAAATGATTTATATTTAAGTATTATTAGACAATAGTTTCGATTTAGTTTACGTTTTGCATCTGGTTTTAGACTTTATAAACATTTTGTAAACGCGTCCTACGCCAAACGTTAGCGATATCGTTTTACGACTGTCGTATTTTACGATACCTGACGTAGTCTACGTAATACGAGTACGTGAGTACGTAATATCAGCGTATATTTTGGAACCTATTTAAAATTTGCTTTAATAAAAAGAAAATAAGTAACTTATCAGCGTCTACCCTTTGCTGCGGCTTCACTCGCCTCGTCAATTGGAAATAACTAGTCGTTGTCCATGACACATTCTAAGTGCGAGACGTGACTCTGACCGCAGGTTCAGTGGGGAACAGCGAAGCAATTATCGTCGATCTCGATAAATGGATTGTGCACACAAATATTTTTTTCAATTCGAACCAGCAGTTCCTGAGATTAGTGATATCAATCGAACAAATTCTTCGGCTTGACAAAATTAGTATAGAAATAATTACAAATGTAAATGTATTTTTAGGCAGGTAGTGGCGCAGTAGCACAAACGTGCGTGCGTGCTTGTAAACGCGATAAGCATCCGATTCCCACTCTAAAAAATGAATATTCCACATTTCCAGTCCCTCGCTCTGGTAACGAGGCAAAACGCGGTTGAGTTCCGTAACTCAATATCCAATGCCCCCGGAATTCAGCAGAAAGTGTGGAACGGAAGTTGTATAATGGGAAAAAAAGTGTCTCGCCGCTAAGTTCCCAGGTTCCCTGTTCTCTCCTACTCTCAAAAAAAACGGTTTTATATTGACCTTTTGAACAATCGTGTACAGCTATTAACCCAAAATAAATTATATATTAAAGGTTTGTTCTAAATTATAACTTTACGCGTGCTCCTACGTATTAAATATGATGTAAGCGTTGCAGTCACTCCGGAGGAGCAATTTACGAGAGCGAAAAGCGAGCGCGTTAGAAAACGTTACAAAATACCTTCTAATGGTATTGTTGTTAAATTAACTTCCGTTAGTAGGTTCGATTCCCACTCGAGGAAATGAAATATTTAATATTGAAAATAGCTTTCTCGCTTTGATGTCGAGGCAAAGCGCGGCTTTGAGCTCCGCTTGAGGCTTCCTCTGCCTACCCTGCTACGTACTGATGATGTTTAAAAGGATAGCATATTATATTTCTATTCGGCTGTAGTAGGTACGTACAGTCGGAAATACAGAGCTACGGTTAAGCGGTATAATTTATAACGTTATTATGAATTGTAAGCTCTTCACATTTGGAAGATCAGATTGCTTGAAAATTTTATCGTTCACCCTATTTCGAGATTTAGTCATGTTATTTATTAATATTTCCAGTTCCTGAATGTGTTATTTACCATTTAATATAATCATAAAGCAAGCACTCATCATAAAGAAAAGCACACAAGAAAGCACACACATTTAATATAATCACAAAAAAAGCAAGTCTCAAGTGCTTTCTTTGGGTCCTTTTTAAAAGTTAAGATGTAATATTTTTTTAATATTCTATGGGATAATTGTCTACCCTTGGCCGCGCGTGGTCTCTTTCTGGAAAAGTTTTTATCTTTCTATTCGAGTTAAAAATAAATTATATAACTAGCATACACTAGTTTATAATATTCATACTGTAATAACATGGTAATATGAGTACGGGAGAAACTAATATAGTGCAAGTTAGTTACTGACAGTACGGACTACTAAGTTGTCCATGGATCTTACACGGTAGAGTTTAATATAATTCAAGAACTTTACCAACCGTTGTTCAAATTGTAACAGTTAGCTACTTCACGTACTGTTCGTATGGGAAATATTATTATTACTTATAATTTTGCTTTAAAAAACTATGAAGTTTAATTTAAATTTTTGGTTTTGTCTTTTAAATGGAATTATTTACATTATTTTAGAATAAGAGCCATTAAGAGAAGTCACATTTCTACGAATATAGTTTTTTTTGTCCTAAAATACCTACATAACTGTGCAGAGACGACGAAGATATTTCATTTAATCAGGAAAACGGAAATACTCTTGGGTTTCTCAAGTAATATGTCTGACTGTCGGGTAAATTTTAAGTGCGCTATACTGGCGTATATACTATACCATCTTACATTTATCGATTGAAAGAATAAATTGTATTGATTATATTGGTTACATAAATAAAAAATACAGTCAGAAAACTAACCTCTTTTTTTAAACTCTGCTTATAATATTAAAACAAGCACAGAAAAAATACATAATTGTCAAATATTAATAATTATAGCAAATGAATTGAACTATATAAAAACAAAACATTAAAATAAATGGTTAACATATTAAATTCATAGAATAACTTACTTCGCGTTCAGTCCTAATGTCCATTAGTTTAAACGTTTCCACGAGTACCGCCAACGTGTAAGTACGAGTATACCGATGGACAGATAACCAGTGTAAATTACCAAGCAATTTACTAATAGCCTCGCGGCTATGGTGTCACACCTGACCCTGGGATAAAAAAGATGACGCGTTCGTAGATTGCACTCGTGTGCAAGGAAGCGTTACTTATACATTATACTTATTTTGTAAAAAGTCTGAGGATAGAATAGTATCATATATTTCGTAGGCATAAACTACTTAATATGGGGTTGCAATTGATATGTCTTGGTAGCACTCTGGAATATCACTTGACAATGTAGTGAGTCTGGAAAGGGAGTCTGGTAAATATGAAGTGGGTTACCGGTGGTCTCGGTTCCCGGACTCAGGAAACAGTAAAACGGAAGCAAAGCAAGCAACTTTGTCGTTTGAGGTTTTCGATGCGTATAAGGAATTTGACGTCGCGTAGGAACGCCCTACAAGAGTCGGCAGTATCTCAACGTGACTCCAGTATCTAGATATCTGATCGAAACTCTTTACGTAAGTTTTATACGGAGGAGAAACAATCTCTTATCAACCAGAGATAGAAAAGAGATACGGGTTCCATGGGACTAACTATCCACAAGACTCAGGGTCATAGAAAGCGAATTTGGTTAGGTTACAATTGCACGCCATTAAGACAAAGCGCGGTGTTAAGTTCCGCCACTTAACACTTAACAGCGTGATTTAATACTAGGTTACGTCTATCTACTTTATTATATACGAGATATAGCTTGAAGCTAAGAAGTAAACATTACGAGTGAGTGTCAAGCTCACTACAATGTTACACCATAGTGGCTGTTTGCCTAGATTGTCAGACTGCTGTGAATTTTATTCCTATGACAAGTTTCAGAGATAAACCCGTACGCGTCTGTCAGTTGGCCTTGGATAAAGGTTTAATTATGCATCGGGTGTGAGTTTTAAAATTGACTTTTACTTTGTTAAATGAAAGTTTATTTGATAAATACTTTTGGCGTTTGAAATACTTTCGTCTTATTTTGTAAATTTGAAATTTTACTTTCCAATTACCTTACCTTAAGCAACCCATCTAGTAAATAATACTTTCATCAATAGCATTTCAATGAAAACAAATATCTTGTTGTTTTTACGTCTTTTCTTTTTGTTTTACATATGTATATATTTTCTACTTAATTATAAGCGATATCCATAAATCTTTGCTGACGCCGTTGTGGCGCAGTGGCGTTGCGCCAATTCCCATTGTCTGCAGCGTATGATATTAAATGCACAATGTACATATATTCAAATCCAACAAGACTATTTAGTAGATAATAAATTGTGAGTACTAAGTCCACAGTATTAAGACAGCTGAAGATCGAGCTTAGTGGCGTGCCATTGGAGAGGCCTATGTCCAGCAGTGGACGAGGACAGGCTGATGATGATGATGATGATGATTAAGACACTCCGCTTTCCACCTCCCGCCGAATACTGGACGTATTACGTGTTGAATGGCGGAAGTCAACGTCGCGCTCCACACCAGAGCGGAGTAATGAAAATATAAACTTAAGTAAATATTTCATTTCCCCGAGAGGGCAAGGAACCCATAACTCTAGACTGTTGGAAATTTTAGAATCATCATCAATCATCACAATCATTCCTTCCTCTTTCATTAAACGATTTAGGTTCATGTTAAAATGATTAGAGTTGTTTTAAATTAAATCTAATTGGGCACGCGGGAGTACAAAAGTACGTAGTATTTAAGATGTGGCGGCGAATTTAATTATTTTTATAAGTATGCCTAGTTAAAGAAGAAACGGGAAGAATCGATCGCCGGTAGGAGCGCAGTGCGGCGTTAAATTACGGCCTATTGACACGTATGATAACTTAAAATTTTAAAATGAACTGTTTCCTAACTTTAAGAAATAACAAATTATTATTATGGCATTATAACGACGTCACCGTAGCACAGATGGAACGTACCTGTATCCAACGCGGTGGTCGTAATTTCCCACTCATCATTAATGTTCGTTCGTTGTGGAGTTGGTAAGATTGCGTAACCTAACTTCAACTACGTAATAAATTAGTTGCGGCGTTAAGTTCCTATTACATGTAATTAGTTAACTGAGGAGAATGGACAAAATCTGTTTCTGTTGTTTTCTTTCACTAATAATAAACATTTCTTGACAATTGCCGATAACTGATTTATAAATAGGTAAATGTATTGACTTCATTTCATCTATATGTACTAATGTTTGTGCAAGTATCTTCTTACAATTTGGCAACGGATATATAATATGTTAAAAACAAAGAAAATCTAAGAGGATGTAAAGAGGAATCACACTTAGAACGAACTTTTATAGCTTTTAACGCGACTTTTACAAATTCCTATAAATTTCATTTAATTGTGTTTATACTTACAAAGCTGAAATAACATGTTAAATAGGTGTAAACAACGCTTTTAATTTTACAATCAATGAATTTATAGTGCTAGTTCGAGCAATGGCAATAAATCCGATAATCATGTAACAGTAGGTACCTAATACCTATAAATAGATTTTTAGTTTCCTGCTTCTTGAAAATACTATCTGTAATAAGAGTATTTTTTCATGTGCAACAGGGACGTACAGAAAGTTAATAAATGTAATTATTACATACATTAGACAACTTCAATTAAAAATAATCGATTCCAAGCAATGTACTGTAATGTCAACAATACACTCGTTTCTGGTCGCGCATGTATGACAAGTATAAATTCAATCTTCAAAGAAACGAATATAATCAGATTATTAGAAAAAAACGACCAATGATGTTTAACACTAAGGCCCTTATTTATAAATCGCTCTCAACTTTGAGATCGATCTGAGGAGCGATCTTGAGATGCCGTTTTCATTCATAAATGGAAACGACATAAATTAAAAAGGACTATTAAAATGATATCTCAAGATCAATCTCAGGGCTGAAAGCGGTATATAAATATGGACCTAAGAAACGAGAGACTGGTTTATAAAGTAGCTGTTATCAAAGGCTTCACCCATCACGTCATGTCAAAAAGAAGAGTAGATACATGACATTTCCAGCAGCTGTAGGTAGGTAGGCGAATTAACAAAAATGAAATGGCGCATGGGCACAAACGCGCCTGTTTGTGGGTTCGATCCCCTCATGTCCGTCTGTCTGTGGGGGAAGTATTATGTGTATAACCGCGATAGTTAGACACTTAATACTTCCCCCACATGATAATGAAAAAGCACAATAAAATTAATATTTAAGGGGGGTACCAGGGACCTACAACAAACTCGTGCGCGAGCCCGTCTCGCACTTGGTCTCTTTTCCTTATTTCTAGGTCATGGAGGACATCAAACCTGTTTAAGAGTTACGGAGCAACTATATTGTATGGTTATCTTTATTATTAAATTTCTTCTAGACGCTTTTATCTATCCTTATTTTAGTGATATACGAAAATTGTAAAGCAAAAAGTTTTTGAAATAAAAATGGTTTACGATAAAACTTCAATGGCGAACGCATCACAATTCACAGCACACTGTTTTCATCATTCGGCGTATTTATTTGTTTTGCCGGTACCTATATACTTAGGCGCAAAAACTATGTAGGCACCGGCAAAACTAACAAATCCGCCAAACATAAATGTGTATAACTTTATATCATATTTTTCATTATTAGAATTAGAATAGAATTCTTGTTTTTTAATGTAGTTTAAATATTAAATAGTATTTCATTATTTTAAATACATTTTAGTTATTTACTTTTATTATCGTACACTGCCTTTATCTTGACACCATTTTATATTCACACGTTTTTTTATTAATTAATGAAAAAAAACAAGTATTTCACAGATTATATTATGCACAGAGTGTAAACAATATATGTTTTTTTTTAACTTTGCGCACGAGTTCACACAGCGCGCGTTTCGCACTAACTGATCTGTATTGTCTATGTACCTATAAATTTCGTGATGGCGAATTGTATAATAGTACAGACTACAATATGAGTTGAGTTACTTTTCAATTATTTTTCTTATATTTTATTTACCTTTGAAATATAGCCATTTGCATATTGCTTTATTTAAATTCTCTCAAATTATACAGCAGATTAATGAAAATGCTATGATAGGTTTCTTAAAAAATAAAATAAAACTTGTAATTAGTTATAAAAACATTATTTTGTACATTGTACATTGATGCCAGTCGTTGCGAAGTGGCACACTCGTGTGACTATAAACGCGACAGGTCGTGGTTCCCACTCAAGAAAACGAAATATTTAATATTTTCATTTTTTCGTTCTGGCGTGGAAGTAAAAGCGCGGCGTTGAGTTCCGCCACTCAACACGCAATACTTTCAGAATTCAGCGAAAGGTGTGGAGACCAATGTCTTAGCACTATCTTGCTATATGCGGGATATAGCGCAACGGTGAAAAAAAAACAAAATACTTAGTCTCTGAATGATCATTACACTGTGCTTTAAAATAAAAGTTGAATGCACTTTTATTTATGGTCACTAGAGCGTACTTGTAGTAGACGTGATTTGTGAACTTTGAGGCAGTAAAAATAAAGAAAAAACTTTATAACGAAGTATTATTATGAATGGATTGGATTATCAGCTTCACACAAATTATTATGGAGCTTTTGTCAAATTTAAACCTTTCATATGAGTCGTTGTAAACATATTATCAGAAAGTAAATGGGCAATTGCACATATTATATACCTACATACAATATCACATTAAGGCCGTACTTATAAACCGCTCTCAAGTCTGGGATGGGTCTTGAGATGCCGTTTATATTCATAAATTATATATCTATGAATGAAAGCGGCATCTCATTATCGATCTCATACTTGAGAGCGATTTATAAATACGTGCCTAAGTATATTTAGCTTCGCATAATAAAATATACGAATAAATTATCTCAAACATAATTATATCTTCTTCACGCTGTATCCTGCACACAGCAGGTTAGGCAGAGGGAACCTAGTGTTGACTCACTCACCTTTTAATGAAAATAAAATCAATTGAATTCAACTAACATTGTTACTTAAAATTTAAATGTAAATTTTGGTCAATAAAAGCATGAAAAGCAATTAATTTTTTTTAACATAGATTAGAAGCATTATGTAACTATAGTCTGTAGGTGCGATACTAAGTATTTGTATTAATGTTATTAAGCTCCATAGTGGTGTTGTTTTTGTTTAGCTTCGCGATGGCAATTATTTTTATTAGATGGTGTATAGTAGGATAGGTAGAGGGCACCTGGGAACCTAGTGTCAAGGAAGCAGGAAACGGAAGTGTTTTAACTTTGGAATTAATGTTTTGGTTGTTACGATTATTTATCAAATTTCTTATAAGTCAAAACCAAGCAACAGAAGAAAAAAAATTCAGACACTAAAAGTACAGTAGCGGGAGGAGATAGCTCTTTTAATTTATATGTAGGTATATAGTATACCTTTAATTTAACTAAAAAATTAACTATAATTTAACTATAAAGTCGTCATTTTGCTGTCAAAATACAATACGAAAACGGTAACCATTGAATTATTTGAATTACTAATACACATTGAAATATTTTTGAATTACTATTACACATTAACACATTAATTTAATGCAATTGAAGAAACACGATAAGCACTATAGCTTATAAGTAAGTAGGTAAATCATATAATGATTCAGGTCTTACGAGCAATTATAACATACAGAAGAATGAGTTTCATTTAGTGGTTTATTATAGGTTTACCTAAATGGTATTGGATTATGGTATACTAGCGGCCCGCCCGCGGCTTCGCCTGCGTGAACTACGTTATTGTTAATTTCTGTCTCCATGAGTACCTGCGTCCTATAAGTGACGTCCATGCAAAATTTGAGATTCCTAGCATTTGTAGTAACGAACTTTCATACAAACTTTCAACCCCAAAAACAACCCCTTAGAAGTCGAATATTGCAAATTCCCGTCTTAGCGTGCACCTACGTCCTATAAATAACTGCTATGCAAAATTTGAGATTCCTAGCACATGCAGTTTCTGAGATTTCGTGATGAGTGAGTGACCTTTCAATTTTATATATATAGATGACAAATTGCAAACTATTACTTTAACTTATGTAATTTTAATTATGACATGTTAGTTAGTAAACTCAAATAGGTCAATAATACTTAGAATTATTACAATACTTAGAATTTATTCTATGAGGCCCGTGTGGCGCAGGGGCACAAAATGTACTACAAAATCGACTGGTTGTGGGTTCGATCCCCACTGGAGGAAAGGAAATGTTTATTTAAATTATTTTTTTCATTTCTTTGCTCTGGTGTCGAGGCAAAGCGCGGCGTTTAGTTTCGCCACTCAACACGTAATGCCTCCAGAATTTGATAGAAAGTAGGGCACGGAGTGTCTTAACACGAGTTTCCCGCTGGGGATCGAACCCACGACCAGTCGGTTTCACAGTCACACTTTGTGCCCCTGCGCCACCACTGATATCTATATGTGGTTTAAGATAAATACATTTTGTTTATAATAATTTATATTTGACAAATTGTATTTATAAATTCAGACCGACAGAAAATGTCACCTCGAAGACACGTAAACATGCACATAATTTTTATAAAAAGCATTATATTTTTATTCGCCGAATGATTGCATGTCGAGCTGATTAATAATAAATGATAAATTAGGTCAATAATTACACAAATAAAAAACAATAACGATATATAATTTTCATATTATAACAAAAATACATATTTTATATGTAAAATAATCCAGTTAAGAATATCACGTAATAATTAACCTCTATTAGGCGCTCCCAAAACAGTCCATTAGCGTTTAACTGGTGGGAAAGGGAATCAAATGGGTTTATTGATATTTCTAACTGACTAAAAAAGGAGGTTATTTTTATAAAGAAAGTTAAATGCAGCCAACTTGTACTTTTCAATTGAATCGCAACTCTAATTAATAGAATTAGGCAAATGATATCTCAGTATTGAAAGGCTTAAAATAATTTGTAAAATTACTTTCTTTGGTAGCCTTATTGGTTTCGAGAAGGTAAAGTGATTTAGTACTTTCATTTATCTCAGTTACATGTTTGTCTTCCCCTGGATCGCACTTGTCATTGTTATAAATTACCTTTGACCTTTGCTTTTAGAAAATTTACCCTATTTTCATATTGAAATGAAAAAAGAAAAATGTTTTTTTCCCATTGCCATGATAGGATGACAATATTCTTGATATATTCATATATATAGGACTTCATAGTCGCATTGCTCGTAGTGAGAAAAAATCTTACAGTCAAATATATAACGAAAATAAATATTAAGTGTTAATTTTATTCTATCGTAATGAAGTAAATTAGAAGGTCGTTCCTGTGGTAAAACAGTTATACATGACACATGCCATGTATGACACATCCTAAACGCCCGAGGAAACTTACACTGCAGATATACCCATAGTAGGTTAAATCGAAGCTATTTACGTGTTGCCTATAACATTTCTAAAGATTATATTAGATAGATAGATATACTTACTAGCACGCACAAAGAATGTTTTAATTTCTGAGATTAAAGCGTTCTTTCAAATAAACACTTAAGTTTTTTAATATTAGCATCTGATAGAAAAGATTTATGTTGTGCAACATTAGTATTTAATTTAAGCAGGCGTCGTTAGTTATTCTTATTAAGTAAAACCGGTACTGGGTTCTTTAAACTACCAAAGCCTTTAAAATATCTACAATTTAATCGTTTTTTAGATTAGTAAAATGGATCTGTTAGAAATTATACTAATGCATACATCATAAAGTAAGTTGATAAGTTTGACCTTTGTTTAAATACAAGTTACGCCAGTTGTGGCGCAGGGGAAGTCGGGGAAATGAAATATATAAGATTTTTATTTCTTCACTCTGGTGTCGAGGAATAGCGCGGCGTTGAGTTCAGTCACTCAACACGCAATACCTCCAGAGTTCGCCAGAAAACGGGGAAAGGATTGCCTTAACGCTAGGTTCCCTCTGCCTACCTTGCTGTACGGCATGATTAAATATAATACAAACTTATTATACGTTAGTGTGAATTACATTTTAGTTGTGTTGTTGTATTCTAAATAGAAATTTGCATTCAAATAATACTGTTTAGATGCAAATATATCTCATTTCCATCTTTTGGTGAGTTGTTAAGCTTTCCATTATAGATTTATTCAATTACATAGAAGTGTTAACGAAATATTTATGGAGCGACATTTTATGCTGAATACTTGCTTTCGATAGCCCTACCGGTACAACTTGTACTATACTGGTTAGCTGACTAGAGATTAGTAAAACAGTACCAAATTCTACGTTCTTCGCTTTCCGATTCAACCAAAACATTGTTTTTTATATGGCAGAACTCAACGCCGTGCCGTGTCTTACCTGAGGCTATTATTATTATACTTCCGAAAACAATATCCATAACTAGGAATTAAAAAATACTTACTAAAAAATACTAAGAATTGCGTGTACATTCCGATATATTGCTATAAAAAAAGAAAACGTAAAAATTAAACTCACCGCTTCTTTGTCCTCTTGTGATTTTGGATACAGAGTGACGTTCAGCACTATTTCACCCAAATCTTGAGTAGGTTTGTTAGGATCTCTAAGACATAGAACTAGATCTTGAGACCTGCCTAGTTCTAGAGCAGTGAGGTCTATGTGACAGGACCCCATGAAGTCATCTTGTAGGCCCCAGTCGTAGTCGAAAACCTGTGAAATATGTTCTGTTTGAAAAAATACCTAGTTATGACTGCTGTAACATTTTAAAATATGGTTATTTTTTCATAAACAAACTTTTAATATTGTTTTAAAATAAAAAGCTCTATATTATTAAAGACCAATTGATTTCCTTATAAAGAGGAAAAAACACGACTAAAAAGATAATAAATAATACAATTCCTATCGTGTACAGACTTAATTGGAAAGTAACTTTGTAGCTTTTGTATTTTTTATAATCTACTCTTAATTTTGACTTTAATAATAGCGTAAAATTGTGTGGGTCTTCCTTTTTAGTTTGATCATTCTTTTTACAATTAAATTAGAGCTTTAAGTGTTAAGGTTGTCTAGGTAGGTATATTTTTTTTTGAACTACTTCTACAAAAAAACTATAATCCTTTTGCCTATCTTGCTATATGTAAGATACAGCGTGAAGCTAATAAAACTGTCACGGTATGAACAAATAATTAATTTTAACATATTAAATATAAAATATCCTTATAAAGTAAATTGAACTGAAAATTATTATAGCTGAAGTTGAATGCTATGAAATTAATTTACTGTAAACAAAGTTTTCCAATTATAACTTCAATCTCCATTCTGACGTACATAGGTATATAATTTGGTTCTGTTATAGTTTCTTTATTAGAAATAATTTATTTATTTTTAGCTTTATGCTATTTCCTGTATGTGGAGTGCCGAGTCTGCATGTTAAATGAGGAAACTTAATGCCTCGCTATGTCTACTAAATCAGGAAAATGAAAATAATATTTTTTTGTGGCTTGAATTTTTATTTAAAATTAATTGCATTAGCCTCATTATAATGGAACGGCAATTAAGGATCTATCTCGAGATAATTGGAAAAAAATAAAAGAACTTATCCCATTGGGACCCTACTCAATAGGCCTGTGCGATTCAGTGAGCGCTAGATCAAGCGAAGTTTATATAACTTTCTTTCTGTTAATTAACGAATAAACTTATATATTTGTACATTTACAAGTTAGGTTCAAAAATATTACTGTTGTGAGCCTCATAGTAACTTATTAATCAGTGTAAGAGAAAAAATATGTTTATATATTTTTATCTACGTTGAATTATTTTTTAATTAACCAAATAGAAAATGGCACGAAGACTCAAAAACTCTCGTTGTGTTTAATTATTATAAAAAATTAATCAATATATGTTAAAAACTTTTACAATACTATTTTAATCTATTTCTTACGATATCTATTCTATTTTCTACTCTACGTTCTATTTCTTTGAAAACATAAAAGTATCTGGAAAAAAAAAATACAATTTAATTATTTACAGTTGGACATCAGAATCCAATAATGTAATAATATTTATAGAAATAATAATTTTATTTACCTTCAATTGCACTGGCAGAAAGGGATCTTCAATAGGAACTGTAAAACATTCATCCCATACAGGGTTTAGATCACGGTACACTATCCTCGATTTGTGTAATAGTCTCCCACCAGCCTTGAATTTCACGTACGGATCGCTGGTGCCTGACAACAAACCTGGTTTTGGGACCCCACAAAATGCGTCATTAGACAAAGTAAAAAGCAAAAATAATAGAAATAAAGCTTACAACTTCTAAGGTACGTAGGTAAGGGTACTACTTACTACGAAATTTCGTTCTTCTCTAGCTTCATGTTTTCTTTTTATAGATTATACACATTTTTTTATTTAATGATATAGAATTGATGATACTTCATACATGTACATAATGACATACATGCGTTTATAAAACCCAATTATTATTAATAGTTTTCCGTTACATCTTAAGTTATAATATAAAAAAAACTACAGTGTGTAAAGTACACTCAAACTACTGATTTAATAATAAAAAAAAATAAAGTGCTCAAAAACAATATGCAATATGTAAAATCTAAAGGATTTACTAAAAGCAAAAGCCTAAATAAATGCAATTAAAAGATAACAGTGCTAAATAAAATTCAAAATTATATTTAATTATTTGTATGTGTATGTGTACATATAAGTAATACCTACGGTAGAGTTTCGTCTTGTCGTTTCTTTTATCGTTAATTTAAAAAAAAACATGAATCATTATAGAAAATAATTTGAGTGTTTTCTAAAACTAAAATAAAAGAATAAAAAATAATTATTTATATTTGTAGCTTGTATAACTAATACCAACTGCAGCTTCTTTCTTCTTGGACAATGTCGATAATAACTAGGAAAATTCATTAAAGTATTTTTACATGCTTTTTTTTTCCTTAGATGTCACTTTCATAACTATGCTGGTACAATTTTTACGTAGAAAGTGGTCCTCAAACTTGAACAGAGATAGTAAATTGTATTCTAAAAACTGTCGTAAACTCTGCAAGTTGTGTTGTTGGTAGCGTCTTAGCATTTTGTGCGCTTACTTAATAATTCCTTACACAAATTTGTTTTTATTAAAGAAAATATTGTATGTTATATAAATACTTATATAATATATAAGTTCGTTATTCTAGTTCGAATTGTCTTTGTTTCTTTGATATTATTGCTCAAATTAAGTTTAACTCATTAAAAAGCTAATTATTTAAACTTATTTACAATATAACAAAACATTAATTTTTCAAATTGTTTTAAATTATTAACATACATATATCATCATAAATATCTGCTTATATAAAATATAGTTACTTTCATCAACTAACCAAACTAAAAAAAAAACAAATAATGTTTGAAATACCTACTCACTCGCAGCTATTAAAAAGTACTGGTTTTCCAGATATTTCTCAGTCAAGCATCTCATGATATTCCAACCCCATAACACTTGTCATTTCCATAGCCAATAATAGCAATTTTAAATTATTAGATAAAGTGACGTGACTTTTTAAATTTAGCATTTCAGTGGCGGTGTAGCATTCGCCTACGTGAGTGTGGTGTGGAGTGTTCAAGTGGGTAATGTTAGTAGACTTACCATTTTTATCCATAGCTATAAGACTTTGACCTCTTTTTAAATGTATTCTCAGTTGGAAGAAGGAATATAGTCTTAACTGTTGCTCCCTTGATTTTTGTCCTTCGTCTGGTTCCTGAAAATAGACAGTGATTATTTTTTTTTAAATATTATTAACAAAATAATTAGAATCATCACCAGCTTGACTCTGTATCCCGCATATAGCACGGTAGGCTGGGGGGGCTTAAGACATTCTACGATATAAGCCTTTTATATATTAAAGCAAAAAATAATCCACTTAATAAGATTTTAATATTAGAACGAAATTATCTCCGAATAGTCTGTTAAAATTATGAAATATTTTTCAATATTTGCCAATGATCTATTTTTTTTTCTTTCTTTTTCGCATTCTCAAGTAAATACATTTTCAAAGCTCGGCGCTCGTTATATCTACTACTAATGCCTTCAGGAAATTAAACGCAATGTCGTCGACAGCACAAAGCGAATTTAGGTTGAATTATAAGATATTCAAACACTCAAATAATAAAAAATTAAAAAACACGACGAAAATCTTAAAAAGGACGGCGACAGCCAGTTGGTATTAAATGAAAAGTTTGATTAATGGATATATTTTTACTACGTCGACGTCTCAGGGGCCAGATGTGTACCTATTATGCAAATTAAAATAATGTTTTTACAATGCCAATATTTTACTTGATAAATGTATGTATTAGATAAGGTGCAGCTTAGAGTTTCGCCACTCAACACGCAATGTCTGGAAAATTGGGCAAAAAAAGGGGAACGGAGTGTCGTTACAATACCTCTTTATGCAAGAAAACTCATCAAACGGGACATAGGAGCTGGTTTAATTTCGTTAACGCGTATTATATATCAGTTTCGAAATATGCAAGAAATATTACAATACATAACTTTGACATAACATACTGTTTCACTTTGACCTCTTAGCTAAGTTTGCACATATATATTTTTTTTACCAGAAATAAGAAAAGAATATACCCTAAGGCTTAAAAAGACCTCGTCTTGAATATAAGCAAACGATGAAGTTAAAATAAACCGCGGCGTCGAGTTCCGCCACCTACGTACAACGCCACTGAGTCTGTGAAAAGCAAAGAATATAATGATAAAATGTTGCGTTCAGTGTATATATACCCTTTAAGATAAATGTAAGACAGATTATAAATACTATATTTATATAAGAAGCCAAAGTGGCGCAGTTGTGAGTTTGATCTCCACTCGGCATAAGTTCCATTAAATCCGTAATATGTTTAATTCAGTGGAAAACGGTGTGTTTTGTCACTAAGTATTTGCTCGTCTATCCTCTATTGAATGTGTACTAAAGCGTGAAATTAAATAAAATTCATATAGATTTTAGTTAAAAAATATACGAAGTTTCCCATCATCATCCGATACCACATTTTAAAATATTGTAAATATAAATAGTCTTTCAACTGAGGACCATAATTATTGCCCACAGTCTAACTCTTAGCCACTGCGCCGCGGTGCACTTTGCGAAATAAATTTAATATTAAATTTAAAATTGACTTTCCAAATAGTTTGACAAGAAGTGCTCTTCTTTATAGTACACTACCAATCTACAACATTAATGACGAACTAAAGTCGTTTAAAGCTAACGATGTAACTTAAAGCTTCTTGCTACTTTCTAGTTGAGACATTTTGCATTCCACTAGTTTTATAAATTGAAGTACAAATACTTAGTTAATTATGAATTTATAAATTAAAAAAGGTTTATAAATATTTATATACCTTATTTTAATTATAATTTTCTACGAATTTTTCTTTATCTACGAATTATAATATTCTTCGATTTTCCTTAAGAAATAATTTTAGTCAAATTATTCGTATATAATTATTCGATGTTAATAAAACTACGAAACGCAAAAAGACATAAAAGTCTCATTATGAAGGTGGTATAAGTCAGTTCACACTCCACTCAGGGTTATGAAATATTCTCATTGGTATGTTAAATTCGGGGGAAAGTTCAAGACAGAGTATATTGACATTAGGTTCTCTTTGCTAATCTTGCATTATACAGGAGAAAGCGTTTACGCTGAAATAGTGGAAGTAACGCTCTACATGTACGAATTTTACAATTTCTTCATCTAAACTTTATTGAAGTGCCACTTTAAAACTTTTGTAATATAAAATTTGTGTAGAAAACCTCATATATTTTAGAAGAAGGATAAATTTACGATTTTGTGATCTATTTTAATCACAAATTTAAAAAATACAGTAATAATTCCTACAAAAGCCGACAAAATATATAAAAATCGCTTATATTTATTTGGCAACACCAAATTTTGGGTGTTATTACAAACAAACTGTTAGTACAAGACTATTTAGGGTTTACCGACAATCATAATATATCAGATTTATATTATCATTTTCAACATATCATAAAATGTTTTCACATTTATTAAAGCGACATTTAAAGCTTTACAGGGCTTAGATAAGAATGTACCTCTTAGCATTTACATACAAATGCTTATAATAGCATACTCTTTATGGTCGAGCGTTTATTGCAAAATATTATATTCCAGTCAGCGTCCAATGTAATACGGTGGTAGTATGTTGTTAGGTTGTCAGTATTCTTCCTGCCTTCTTCCTTATCGATTTTATCTTTGCTTCGTTATCAACGCCGTACTAAGACATATTTTACGATGGAAATTTACTCGTATGTTGATGTCTTAAAAGCGCTCTTATTGCTACTTTTATCAATATAGTATAACGATTCATAATTAAAAATGGTAGTAAATGGTTAAATGGACTAATAATAATGTAACCGTGAAATCTTTACAGGCTTGGTCTTTTAAAATTTTTACACCCTTACAATATATCTAATTAAAATGATGGGTTCTGTTCTACGAGAGAGTAAAAGATAGAGTAATATCTTATTATATTCTCTTCCTTATTATATTTTTAAATCTTTTTTTAAGAGCTTCACGATATATCCCGCAAATAGAAGGATAGAAAGTGAAGGTAGTGTTAAGACACTCCGTTTCTTACTTTCCGCAGAATTATTCCAGGCATTGCGTGTTGAGCGGCGGAACTCAAGGCCACGGTTTTGGTTTGGTGCCAAAGTAATGAAAACCCCTGCGCCATGAGGGCCTAACTGCAAAAATAAATATATACGAAAAATAAAAAGTAAATTAAAGAAATTTTAAATTAAGTCGAGTAAAAGATATCTTAATATAATAAAAAAATTCAATTACCAAAAGCAGGTCGGCGGGCGTTCGCGAGATGTGCGCCGGAGTGCCCGAAGTCGACGCCACTGGGTCGGTAGAGGCTTGCCGCGTCACCGATGAGTCTAGGACAGTAATACTGAGAATTTACTTGAAATAATATTAAAGAATTATATTGTATTCTTAACAACTAGTATTATATACTGACAAAATTGCAGAATCTTATGGTTAAGTATAGCCAAATTATATCAAATCTTTATACAAATTTTAGTCTATGTGTTATTCTGATGTTTTTAGTTCATTAGTTTTTTGGTGAAAATGTAAAAAACATCCATTCATCCTCACAATCTTTTACATTTATAATAATAGTAGGATAGGATAGTAGGAAGTATATATCAGGCTTCTTAGTTAACTAACTAAAAGTGTATGTATATATTAAGTTGTGCTACTTCTTAGGAAAGTTCATATTAGAGCAAAAAGTTTGGTTTGAATTCGTGGGCTGGATAAACTGATGTATTATTTATTTATTTATAGTAGAAGGAAAATTGTAGGTAAACTAACCTCCTTGCCTAATCTTTTATGGAAATAAATCTTACGAAAAATAGAATAATTTATTGTTTTTCAAATTTAACACTCCAAGTTTAAATTGAGGACAATAAAAAAATATACTTAAACTTTATACTTCTTATCCATAAACTATTTTGTTGTACCTACTGAAATTGACTATGTAAAATTTACAGTCAAGAAATTCTTTATATTTTACGGCTCAACCATTAAAGGCTTGGTCTAAGTTACTCATCGAATGTTATAAAAGAAGGGCGTGTTAGTGACCACCCGCGTAATGTAGAAAGAAAATATATTTAACTTGCAACGTTCGCACGCGAAGCTTACGATTTAATTTAGCTAAGGGTATGTACCTATATATTTAAAAAAATATTTAGCTTCACGCTAAATTCCAGAAATATAGTAGGGTAGACAGTGTTAAGACACTCCGTTCTCCACTTTTGTTGACATTTCTGTCACATATGAGAGACATTACATTAGAGACTACCGCGCCACTGTGGGCATTTATGTTTAAATCATGATCTGAGAAACGGACCTCTTTGAATAGTCACACCATATAAACCCCCACAATACCTGGAAATTATATCAATGGAAATTAGAAAAGTTTGAATAAGAAACAAGAAGGCGACTCAAGAAATAATCTTATCAGGCTCACTTTGTCCCTCCCAAAGAGGTCAGGCCACAACTTGCGGTGGCCAACTTGGACATCGTTAAATCGATTACGTGGCCAAGTTGGCCGATGCAAGGAAAACCTTGTAAAACGGGGATAAGTATACAACCTGTGACAACCAATGTCACACTCTCCTGCAAAACCAAATTAAAAAAAATTCAATTTGAACAATCCTATCATATGAAACGAAAAAGAAGATACATAAAAAATAATCGTATTTTATATGACTTTGTCTACTTTGTATCCCGTCCAAGAGTATATTACGAAATAAAATATGTTAACATCTCATCACATTAAAATTTCCATACATGTTTTTGTAATTTTCGTTGTAAGTCTATTATACATATGAATGCTACGTTGCCTTAAGTTCTAGAAAAAATATCTGTTCGAACAGCGATACAAAAGTGCTTAAATAAAATATCCTGAGAATCTTTTTACCAATTAGTTTTTATTTTTATTTAAACAGAAATGAAAGTGATTTAATATCAAGATATAATCGACTAACATCATCTTCACGCTGTATCCTGCATACAGCGGGGTAGGCAGAGGGAACCTAGTGTTAAGACACTCCGTCGTTCCCTACGTTCTGCTCATTAAAAATGTTAATTAGAAAATAAGCTTCACACTTGTTCTCACAAGGCACCCTGCTATTGCTTTAAAATTGATTGAATATTAAATATGTATTAATTTTAAGATATCCTTAAAAATATTTGTATAATCAAAAATAAATCGTAATAATCCAGTATTCTGGCAATTTCACGTATATCAAATATTGAAAGCAATTTCACCTTTACCGTTTGGAGGTAGCGATTGAATATTTGGAGTGTTATGATTGGAGTTTCCCCCTGCTAGTGGTTATGAATGGTTTTACCAACGGAAAATATTATAGGTTAGTAGCTCTGACTATATTAATCTGAATTTAAATATTTTAAATAGTTTTAATTCTGCTTTAATAAAAATTTATTAAAAAGAAATTATTAAGAAGTTTCTAAAACAAGAAATTTATTTAGAAGCTTCTTAAAAAATATAATTTATTAAGAAAAAAATGTTTATTTAGACTTATAGATATATGGATTTTATATATTTTTTATGAAACATTACAAGTCCAATAGAATTTACAGATTATATACTAAAGTAACACACGTTAAAAAACTTACCCTCCCGTTTACGGAAGAGGCGCATCATCCGCCACTTCCTGACAGCCGTCTTAAGTTTCTTCATCAGCAAACAGTTCACAAAAGCACTTATCACTCTGTGACGCCATACTGAGCACATTTATTTATTATCTGTCTTATTTTATACTCTGTTCTTGAACTGTCTTTGTCAATGTCAGTTAAAAAGAGTTTTATTTTTTTGCCATATGAGTTTTCTTTTTAATTTTAATGTAAGTATGAATTTACTGTCTAGATATTTCATATTACCTATTATCTTAGAATTTTTTTCATATTTCTTTATTATTTTCAAAATGAATAGAATAATATATATAACTGAGTCTTTGTTACAAATACACTATTGAATATTTATAGGTAGGTAGTTTACTTCTAATGATAACTACATATAAAATATTAATATACACGGATATACATATGTGCATATAGCTCCATTTACGATATTTATTAGGGTTATCTTTTTCATTCTTTATCCTTGACACGCCACTTCCGGTTAATGTATAATTTTTATGATAAGAGTATGGACATAAAAATGTAATTTACGTACAACATTTTGCTATATTTGGCAATTGTAACGAGATTTGCTTTATATATATAAAAACTAGTACTATTAATAGTATTATTTTTATTGATGACGCAATGCCTCCAGAATTCGACAGAAACTGGGGAACGGAGTGTCTTAACACTGGGTTCCCTTTGCCTACCCTGCTGTGTGCGGGATACAGTAAAGCTGATTAAAAACAAAATTGCAATAGACAGTACTATAACATTTTTTTACTGTCAAGATAACTTATATTTGTATTAATATCCGTAAATTTTATACCCTCAATAAACCAATATACCATTGATCAACAAAAGACTCGTAAACAGCGCGCTAATAACAAAAGTAAGTTATTCTATTTATTATATAATACTTTCGTATTTCGGAAAAACAATACGAAGGGAAGGATCTTCAATTGGCAAGCGTAAACAACAACTCTGAACGTTGATTGCTTTTTGTAGAGTCAACACGGTGAAAAGTTTCATTTGCAAATATTTTCATTTATACGTCTATAAAGTTCCTCAGTTATTCTTTTAGTATTTCACTTTGTTTAGCTTTTATTTTTTTATATTATTTCTTATTTTTACAAAACTAATCATAAATATATTATTAGGTTACACAGTAGGGTAGGCAGAGATAACCTAGTGTTAAGACACTCCGTTCCCCATTTTCTGCCGAATTCTGAAGGCATTGCGTGTTGAGTGGCAGAACTCAACACCGCACTTTGCTTCGACACCAGAGCGAAGAAATGGAAATATAATCGTAAATAAATATTTCACTCCCTCAAGTTGGGATCGAACCCGTCGCATTGCAGTCACACCCTTGTTTAATTTAATTTATATTTAAAAAAAAAAATATTTTTCAATTGTAACACTTTATAAAAGAAAAGTAAAGATGTCTAGAAAGCAATATTTCTCATATCTTTAATCGTCTCTAGTATTTTGTAGAGAAGGGAAACAGAGGGTAAGGTAAAGTGCATGAGAACTTAGCCGACGCCCACATCGCTACGCTGTATCTAACCATAGTATTTCTCATCAGGTATTTTTTTTAAGGATTACCGTTATTTGTATTTTTTTATTCATAGTATTTCTTTATTAGTATAGCAGATAGGGTAAAAAGTCGGAGATGGTGTTATGATATTTTATTTATAATAGCAATAAATAAATTATGATACATATATTCCATTTCATTTCAATAATTATAAAACTCTAACATAATTTATACAAAGATAAGAAAAAATCTCCTTTAATAAACATTTAACATGAAAAATGTAAATGATACGAAAATAAAGAGAGATGTTCGCCTAAATGTTCACGCAATAAAAGTTAAATGAATCATAAAGCCGCGTGGATACGCCCTTGTATTTTTTTCTCATAGCATTTTTATTCGAGAGCACTCGTGAAAAGATGCTTGTGGTCGGCATTTTAGATTTACTTCGAGCGCTTTGTAAGTTCAAGGGCGGACCATTTTAAGTTTAGAATGATACAGGTGTACATGTACAGATAGAAAAAATAATTAAAAGTAATATAAAATTATTTTTTAGTTCATTATTAAACTACTGTATATATGAATATAAATAACTTTGCGTATTAATAAGTTCACATTTAAATTTTATATATATATTTTTAAATAACCAGTATTTTTTTTTATATATGGTGTTTGTATTTTACAGTAACAGAATATTTTTTGTAACCAATATAATTTTATATATAGTACTAGCGACCTTAGTGCGATTTGAACGCTTGAACCTTACGGATAATAATTTAATTTAATATTATTTAAGTGTATTTTGGGAAAACTGGACATATATTTTAGTATGCTTAAGGTTACAATGTAGGTCACTGTTATATCTTCAGTTAATAAATGTTTTCGGATTTTATTTGATTTTTGCTTTTTTTTTCACACTCAGGAGAATGAATTAGTTACATTTTCCTCGCTCGCTGGTAACAAGATTTTTAAGATTAACAAAGCCCTTTGCTCTGGCTGTCCGTATTGTAAGACAATTGTCAGTGTGAGGGTATTTTATAGAATATAAAATAATAATGCCCACATAATTATTTATAAAAGAGGAAGGGAACGGCTATAAAAAGTGACGTTTTTGATGGATTGAGTCAGTACGTCGTTATTCTGCCTCCCGTAAGGTGTAAAATTGTGACAGTGTTTAAGTATTTAAAATCAGTGTCATTGTTGGAACTATGCGTTTTGAAACGTGTATAAGTGTAAAGTGTTATATAGAAACCGTGTAAAGAGTGCTGTGTAAAGTGTTAGAAGTGTGTATATGTAAAAGAGGAACAATAAATTATGGTTATTAAGTATTTTCTTATACTTATCACCTGACATTTTTACAGTATATATACGGTAAACTGACGAACGAAAAGAAGCGTCAAATAAAGATCATAAATCGAATATCAAAAGGCCAAAAATTGATTCTTAGACAACTGAGCTTAAACCTCCCTCGGGGGAGTGACATGAAACGGGTGTATAATAATTTCACGAGCCATTCATCCGTTACTTGGTATGATTAAAACATAGCCTAGATGAAGTTGTTATGAAATGTTTAAGTTTATTTCAGTCTTTTGGGGCCATCGCAGTATTACAGTGACTAAATGTAAACGATTATGAGTTCGATTTCCACTTAGAGAATTACAATATTTTCATTTCATCGCTCTTATTACAAGACAAAGTGTTTGGCGTTGGATTCCGCCATTCAACCCGCAAAACCTTGTGGATTGACAACCTCTGCATACTCTCATATTATGTATAATAGGTACAACGTGAAGCTTAAAAGAAAAAAACGGCGAATAATAAAAACATTTTAAACATAGGCAGGTCGTATTATAAATTAATATAATATTTTTTTTAGTAATGTCTACATTAAAAAATATTCGGTGCTGTAAAATATATATGTATACTTGTAGACCCGAACGCGACTACGCCCGCTTGTACTATACGAAGATTTTTTAAATATATTTATGAAATTGTTTTCAATAGAGAGATGCATTAAGCAAGCTCATTTTGGGTGACGTTTTCTAACAACTAACTTTGCAAATCGTTGCTTAGCAACGGTCGCTTAGCGAGGTTGATATTAACATGGCGGAATAAATTCCATGTCAAATTAATAAGTATTTTAATATATTGGTATATATCGAAAATATTACAAATATGAGAAAAAAAGTATCCTATGGTCATCCCGAGACCCTCAAATATCTCTATATGAGTATTTTATCATAATTAAATTAGCGGTTTGGCCCTGATTGCGTAAAAGACAGACAGACAGAGTTACTTTCAAATTTATAATATAGGTATGGATAGACAACCTTTTTTACATCAACGATCAATTGCAACTTTGTCAATTGTAAAAAAACATAAACAAATCTTTTATTACTAATTTCGAAAGAAAGTTTATAATATATCACTAAAATATTAGCTTTCTAATTGATGAAGCTGACAATATTATACAGGCTACGGTCGGTTACCAAATATATAATTTGTGAGCAAATATCAGAACCTTACGTTCAAGGTTTTATTGCATCGAATGTCGTTTCTTTTTTATATGAAACAATTTGCTTGACGTCGTTTATGTAAATATCATCTTTATTCAATAATTTGACTGACATAAGACGGCTACGAGCTAGAGCTAGAGCGACGGCTAGAGTAGAACTTATTCTTCTGACTGTTAAATTATCATATGTGAATTTATAAAAGACTATTTTGTTTCTGTTTCTAGTGATGTAGGTAGAGATATCCTAGCCATTTGTTCCTATTCTTATAAGTTAGAAGGCTGAACACAACGCCGAAGTTTGTCTTGGCAGAGCGTATTTAAGTAAAACTTAGTGGAGAGAGTGAGTGGAGATATAGCTTAAAGCCATTTCGCATACAGTGAAATGCTGTCTCTTCATGATAGTCTTGAGAAATCTTATCTTGTTTTGATGCTTGAATAGCAAATATCAGTTTTTCTACCGACCTGACAACCGTATAATTTATTTTAAAAATCTTTCAGCATCTGATTGTAAACGCGACGATCCTGGGTCCGATTCGCACTCAGAATCAATACATCATACCTATAACATTAGATGTATAGAAGGGAACGGCGAGAGTCAGTTGTTTTCGTTGCATTTCGAGTAAATTTCCTCATGAAATCAAAACCTATAGGGAACTTCCCGTGTACCTACAGTACCAATAAGGGGCATAATTTTAGTTCATATAATATAACTGTAGTTCAAGGTGAAATAAGAATTTACAGGACAGATTTAATTAACAGGGAACAATATTGAATGCAAAAACTTTGGCATTGTAGCGCAAGCGTTTGTGACCTACATTCCCAAATGCGCCAACTAGCACCAAGTTCTGAAGGAAACGCCACAAATCGCAAGGGATCTGTAATTTCGTGTGACCTAAAACGTATATTTACTTAAACGTACTTTTCTAAAGAAACATTTATGTAACAATTTGTTGTAAAATTATGAATGTATTATTTTAGAACTACGATTTTTTACTAGATAATTTTATTTATCTTCATGAATTTTCTTATTTAGTAAAATAAGTAGTGATTTTTTTAATTTCATGCAATTCTTTTATTTCCGCATGTTTTAGGAAAATATATATTTGGTGGAGAAAGTAGCACTAATAGTAATAAGACACTCCGTTCCTCATTAAGGCACTTCCGTTCCCCACTTTCCACTGAACTCTTGAGGGACTGCCTATTGAGTGGCGGAACTAACGGCTTTGCCCCGTTACCAAATAAATACATTAAATATTTATATTTCTAGAATGAGAATCGAACCCACAGCCGTCGCGTTTACGTCACAACCTTGCGCCACAACGGTATGTAATAATTTTCATGTTGTTATGAAAACAGAAACATAAAATAAATTTTAACAAAATATAGTCCATTTTATGTACTCATAATAATAATAATAATACTGTATTGCACTAAAATAAACAAAGAATCAGAAGAGTAACAGTAATTACAGAAAGACAATACAAACTGCAATGGCGGCCTTATCACTAAAAGCGATTTCTTACAGGCAACCATTTGAAAGGACTTAATATATAAAAGATAGCGAAGAGGTGCAAAAAAGTAATAATAAATATGATACTATCAAATATGAATACGTTATTTATCATATAAACATACATATACGGTAAAATACACAACATACATACATACATATATACATACAAATATATACATACATGCATACATACAAATACATAAATATATACATACATGCGTACATACATACTTAGATACACCCAATATGTATACGTATATAGATACAAATAAATAAATGGATTAAGCAGAAATGTCAGTTTACGAATTTAATTTGAGATAGTATATATGATGGCAAAACACATGTGTTAAACACTCTTCTTTTGTCTTTAATAAACTTATCATATGGATGTCAAACCTGGTCATTGAACGATAAACAAACTAAAAAAATCAAAATATGCCAAAATGGAATGGAGAGAAGCATTATGGGGGTGAAAAGAAAGGACAAGGTGAAATTACAGATTATAAAGAGCAAAACAAAATTTGAAAACATACACACAACATACAAACGCCTTAAATGGAGGTGGACAGGACACATGTTAAGAGAAAGGATAGAGAAGTGGACACATCTTGTTACAGAATGGTACCCGCGTGATAGCAGAAGAAGTAAAGGTAGACCAGCTACACGTTGGGAAGACGATTTCAAAAAGATAGCTGGACCAGCATGGACACGAGTGGCGAAGAATAAAATAAAATGGAAAGCTTTAGAGGAGGCTTTTGTCGAAGGACAAGCTGAAAAAGAGAAACCACTTTAGTTTTAGAATAATGTAAATGTAATTTTCAGCAATAAAGGCTTATAATATAATATAGTATATATGATATGTATATACATATACATATCATATATACATACGTAGATAAATGTGTAGTCAGTTCTGGCTCTTTGTCGTTTTAGTTGTTGATTCTAATCGGTATGGTTGAATGCTCAATTTGTCACTAGGTTTTGCTTTCTTACATACGGAAGATAAAAGGCAAATAAAAAAAGAAAAGTTAAAATATTATATATACTATATTGGTGTAATATATTGAAAAATATAACGAAAAATATTTCTTTGATCTTGGTGGTACATTCTAGAAATATTTATTTACTTAGTTTTCTTATTCTGCACACAGCAGAGGTTGGTTGGAACCTAGTGTTTAGACATTCCGTTTGCTCGTCATTTTGCTCCGAATTCTGGAGCATTGAGCGTTAAGTGTCGGAGCTAAACGCCGCGCTATGCCTCGATACCTGAGCGTAGAAATAAAAATATAATATAATGGTATTTATTTATATCAAATATAAAAAGGTGATGCTAATTTTATTTTAAGCTATTAATTTATTAAAATGCTCCCTCTATTTTTATATGTAAAAAGTTGCACGCACCTATGTTTTATATCAATACTCGAAGCAACGGTAGCGTGTAATTCACTTTACAATACTAATCTCCTGGGTATAGGAGACAACAATATTTTTAGCGAAGCTTCTTTTGTTTTTTATAAAAGCTTATTCATTTTATTTAAGCCAGTTGAGGTCAGTTGTGGCGTACAAGCGTGTATTGTAAACACGATAGATCTCGGGTTCGATTTCCACTCGAGGAAATGAAATCTTTAATATTTATCATTCTTTGCTCTGGTGTTCTGGCAAAGCGTCAAGTTCTGATACTCAACATGCATTGTCTCTAGAATTCAGTGAAATGTAGGGAACGAAGTGCCTTATCATTAGGTTCCCTCTGCCTACACAAATGTGTTTGTAATAAAAAAAAAACTAAACTAAAATTATTAAGTAAACTACTAACTAAAATAGTAGGCATAACAATTTTCTCGTGTGGAAAACACATAAGATACCACCGAGTAAGTTACGTTCGTACGTTAAGTAACTTAGCTGACGTAAAAACCACCTCCGTTACCGTAAAACGGTACTAGATTAAATAATTTAGTAAATTCGTTCCAGCCTACAATGTTTAAAGATGGCTGAAGCGATATAAAAGTTTTATTAGACACGCGACGTTAGCTAGCTTGTGTAAGCAATTGTTATCTCCACTTTTAATAATGCAACCTGTGGGTAACAAGCTACTGACTGACGCTAATACAAGTATAAGTCCAAAAAATGACGATAGGTACCATTGTTAGCAATAAATTTTAATGCAATAGTTTTGGATTGAATTCACTCAAATGAAAATAACTTAGGTATTTAAAAACAATTCCTTGATTACTTTATAAATATTGATTTTGCCTTTTTGAATGGGTGACAAATGATAGAGCCTTCCTATTAATCATTGTGAAATGCTATAGAAGTTCAATATTAAAGTTCACACTATCTTTGCGACGTGGGCAAAGAGGGGTGACTTATAGATTAACCTTATTTGTTTTACCAGACTTTCCCAGCGTCTGTCCTGAGAAAAAGTCGTAGCTGTCCTGAGAAATTTATATTTTTTCTTATATTCATTTAGTAAATTCAAGTAACTGAGTTCATTAGAGCCATAACTTTGCCTAAAACTTGTTTTTCTTATATTTTTTTCATGTTCAATATTATAATTAACTAACGAAAAAAGTACTTAAATAAAAAATATTTACAGTTTAATAATTACGTACATAATTTTACTAAGTTTATTTTTTTCTTTTTAGGTTCACGTTGTATCCCGCACATAGCAGAGTCGGCATACCGCAGGATTCTACGCCTTGCGTATGGTAAGGCGGAACTTTTTTTTTTTTTATTAATAACATGCTCTTATTCTCAATTTACTATGTCTTAGAAATTCTGTTACTAAAAATAAATAAATCGTATCGTATAGTAATATCGCTGGAACAGGATACAATACGTCTTTTACGTTCGTAGAAAGAAAAGCATTGTGTAAAAACAATAGTGAAACTCCAGTCTTTTCTGAAACTACAGATACTATAATCTACATTTGAAGCATAGCATGAATGGAAGATAATACAGAGAAAACTATAATAAATTCTATTCATTCCATTCCATTTAAAATTTTCTTTAATATACATTATTTCATTTTTAACGATATTCTAGGAGTTCGAATGTAGTTAAATGTTTCTCTACTGTTTATTTGAGTGATAGGTCATCCTAGCAAGAGCAATAGAAGAAAATAAAATTATTATGATGAAGATTTAAGAAATAGTCTGTCGCATATATTCAAGACTAGGGACGCGCGTTTTCTGATGTAATATTTATTTTCTATTATATCATATTACATGTATTTTTTCGGATTTTATTATAATATGGGAATTGGGGCTTTTTTTATAAATATATAAAGCTCCAATTCCCCAGTCGTTCAAAAGCGTTTCCTTTTTTCTTTAAAAGGTATGGAACCCTAAAAATGTCAACTATATAAAAATTAAATATTAAATGTAAGCAAATAACTAAGAACTGCAAAAATAACTTATATATTTATAAATACAATTATAGCATAGGTAAAAGTTAATTAGAGATTTATTACTTACGAGCTTATCAATAACTATTATAATATTGTGTTCAAATGTCAATTTAAAATAAAAATGCGAAGGCGGCATTTTTCCCATCATTATGGCTATCTATTATAGAATATTAATATTAAATGTTTCATGTCACTGCCACTCGTATAAAGATTGACTATAGGTAATAATAGTTGTGAATTCAATTATTAGTAATTCAATACAGTGGGAAAATTGAAATAATATTGGTTATTTAAATCATCCCACTGTAATAAGAATAGTGCGGCGTTGAGTTCCGCCACCCACCATGCTATGTCTCGAATTCGAGATGATAGTGGAAAACGAATTACCTTAAATAATTCATTAAATTTTGAGAAGATAATATAAAGAAATTATATTTTGCTTTTTTACTTCTAAATATAAACAATCTCAAAATTCAAATTTTAACATTAAGATTTAAAGGTTAAACCTTGTTAAAGGTTTCGGGTTCAATCCAAACAACGCCAAATACCTACATATTTAGGTATATATAAAGGTATACAATCCAAAATATACCACGCTCTTGCAATAAAACTTAATAGAAGGATAAAGGATGCTTACTGCTAGACGGTTCACTATATTTTAAGAGGACATCTTGAAAGTTCATTTTAAATTCGTTAAAAATCTACACAGATTATTTGAAACGATGATTTTAAATATTTTCATTCCCTCGCTATGGTAAAAAGGCAAAAATGTTCCGGCATTCAAGACGTATTTTTCCAAAAGGCTGTGCGTTGGGAAAGAAGTGTCTTAATTCTAGCCTAAGGTTAGACATGTAGCAGAGTAGAGGGAACCTAGACTTCCTTGCTATATGCGAAATATATCGGGAAACTAAAAATATAATAGAACATTTATGAGTATATTATAATAGTTTGTGTATGTTATATAAAGGCCGATCGATACTTGGCGACAAATTCACATACCCTTAATAGAACATTGCACATGATTGATCACCTTTTGATTTACTGTAAGCTTCATTGGTATTGGCTTCATGGCCAAAGGCTTGGACATCATGTAGTTTTTCTTATGGTACAAATTATATAAAGTCTATACAAACGCATAAGAAATATTCCCACTTGTGTAGAAAATCAATATATATCATTACATAACTCTATGTTCATTAAATAAAATTTTATGAGTAATGTTTTAAGTGTTCCTTTACGAACATTTTTTACACAAAAATTGAATTAAGAATCAATTTTAAGTCCATTATTCTTTTGTGGTACAAATTCTTACTTTCAAACAATCTTAAAAAGCAAGATAATGATATTCAGTTGTCAAAGAGAGGCTTTTTGACAAAGAAATGATTAAATAAACTGCCAACGATACTTTACACATTTTTTAAGGGAGTCAAATAATATTTTGCAATTTATTCTCAGATTTATATTAAGTTAAAAAAATGAATAGTTTAATTATCGTTTAAATTAAGAGACTGTTTTGACGTATAAATATATATTATTTTGTAGTTATTCATTTATTTTCACTTTCACATTCATTTATTCACACTTTCTACTTGATTCTCAGTGGATATATCAGCTCTTATATATTTTATATCTACTATCCTCTCTGGAGATTTAGTATTACATGGAACAGGCAGTATATTAGACACGTCCCAGATGCGCCTAAACGTCTATGTGTCTGTTACAATTTACCTTTACGTATAGGTGTATATGTTGGGATTATTTTAACATAAATTTATGGTAAGTTTTTAAATTTATCTTGGCATTTATCTTTAATGATTTTGTCAGAAATGTGATTTTTTTTTATGGTAGTGCCTAGTGTTAAGGTACTATATTCACTTCTGTCTCCGTCTATTCGGAGGCATCTCTGAACTTTGACTCGCTAGACTGAAATATTGAAATACTGAAATATTTCGACAAATTCCTTCTTGAGAGGAACCCAAAGTTCGAATTACGGAATATGTAGAACAAAGTATCTTAACATTAGGATATCTCTGCAATTCCTAGAGCCAAATATAGGAAAAACGTGAAGCATTATAGCTATATATAGGCTACATACAGATCATATTTTATAAACAGTACTAAGTAGAGCGTGTAACGGGCGTTAATTACTCTAAAATTTAATATATGGTGCAAGGATAGGTAATATCAGGCTTAATTACCTTTTGTTGCGATCACATGCAAATGTGTAAGTACACACTTTGTTCGAGATATTCGCAATTTAGTTTAGCTCACTTCAATATGCGCTTTAATATTTTATCATAATGGACCTTTTTTTTCAGCTTCACGGTGTATCCCGCATAAAGCAGGGTAGATAGAAGCAGATCTTAGCGTTGAGACACTCTGCTCCCCATTTCATTGCGTGTTGAGAGGCGGAATATGACGCAGCGCTTTGCTTTGAAACCAGAGTGAATTAATGAAAATATGAAATATATAAGTTAAAGGACATAATAGTGTTTAGATTTTAGTCTCACGTAGACCATCTACGAAAGAGCTTATCATTATTTATAAAATAGATATATAAATATATATACAACATTTTAAAAAGTAAAAGAAATATAATTCGACGATTGACTCGGTAAGTGTCTACAATAATTATGTAGGTACTTACCACGATCCGTCGTCAATATTTAAATTTCAAAGGACTTAATAATTATGAAATTATATTGGAAGTTTTTTATGTTGGTGTGTATATACTATTTGTTTTTTTTTATTCCATATAATATGTAAAGAAGGGAAATTAAATCTATTTATTAATTTTTTTTGATTAAAAAATGCCTATATGTATATCTTTTGCCTTAGATAACTTTTAATCTTTAATCTTTTGAAAATAATAAAAAGTCAAATAAATCTGAAATGCTTAACCGCTTATGTTAAAACTATTATTAAAAGTAACATAATTTTTTAAAATATTTTAAAAAATGCGAGCAAAAATCAGTTTTATTCAATAGAAACTTCAAAGGAGAACAATTATGTTAATCCCATAAGGCCCAGCTCACTTAAAACAACAAAGGTTTTTGCATCACATTTTGAGGACAAAGAGTGTTTTTCCACGGAAAATGTCATTAGAATATTCTAAAACACTGCATCCTTTCACATTTTTATTAAATAATTGAATATTAAATATAGTTTTATTCACTTAAATGTCACAAAAATGTAAACGTCAGTTCCACAGATAATATAGGTTTGAACACAAACCGCGGGAAAAATGACAGATTATAAATGAACGCGTCCTCCTCCGGCGGAGTATGGTGGCCAACTGAAATGTAAGGGTGAATCGTAAAGGGTCGTACGAACTGGTTGTATTGGATGTACATTTTACAAACATTTGTAGATAATAATAGTGTAATTGTCATTAAATAAATAAGTTTTATTTTTTATTATTCAGCTTCACGCTGTATCCTGCACTCAGCAGGGCAGAGGGGCTATATGCGGGTGAGAACCTGAAGCTAATATTTGATTTATTAGACGCACTTAAATTTCAATATTATAATAAGGTTAAAAGTTTAGTTTACATTTTTTTCTACTTTCATTATTTACTTTGTATTTGAGCTACCTATATTTGTCACGTAAAATTAATAAAAAAGTAAGTTGAAATAATAAAGTAAAAATGAATCTGATTATTAATTAATTTTGTGAGCGTGGAGGTTCAAAAGCCTCATTAAAATATATGGAGTCTTCTGTGCAAGTATGTTTTGTATTATTTTTAGAGCTATAATTATATTTCAGTCAAAAAACACTGATTATGTACTTTTTATATAAGTTTCGTTTTATGGTAGTTGCATAACGTTATAGCCGTAAAAGAAAGAATCATATAATACCTACTTTACAGTGATCATTTCGTATTTTCCTTTTGCTATACTAAGTAGTGTGTAGTAATGAAAATATATTTTGATAACAATTTATAAATGCATATTATTTACTGTATCATACGGTTATATTAAAATCAAATCTGAGTGTATTAGATCATATAATAAACATTATATTAAATTAAGCTACAATACAATGCCTCCGAAATTTGGCGGACAATTGGGAACGGAAGTGTATTAATGGGAACGGAGAGTTTTAACACCAGATTCTCAGGATCCCTCTGCCTAACCTGCTATGTCCCTCACATAGCAGGTTAGTTACAGTGTAAAGATAATATATTTCGTCTCCACATAAAATTATTAAGTAAAATAACTAGCACATATTTCAAAAGCTTAAAATGTCGTGGCAACTTTACCGTTAAGCTTAATGGTGCGAAGTCTATCCTGGATTGAAGCACTTAAGTATAAAAATGTATTCTTTAGTATTACCTGAACAATTTTGTACATACATACAACTCTTCCTTTACTAAGTGTCTGACTTCAGTGCTCAACTGAAGATATTGATCATAGAAAAATTTCCCGAAATTCCCGAAATGCCTACGGCAAGAAAAAAGAATGAATTCAAATTAGTTAAATAGTTACGTTGAGGACGGAACGCTATTCATTTTAAACATATATTTCAATAGGTTTTAGTATTTGTCGTGGATATTTAAGTAAATAAAGTCATATTAATAAGCCATTACCACCATTGTGAAGTAATTATACCACAGCAATATCACATATTGACATACGGACATAATAATTACAAATATAAAATATTTAAATTACGCATAATTTTATAATACTTAAATATTAATATTTTAATATAATAATAGCTGGGAAATCGTTTTCTGTTTATTTAATCTTCACGTAGCTCGTTGGTGAAGTTGAGTTGTGAAGTCAGCAGTATTTACTCTTGACAGGGAGGCGGAAGTAAACATTCACGGAATACAGAATATGTGTAAACAAGGTTAGAAGGAGATCAATGGGGCACAGTGGTTGAATGTGTACGAGATGGTTGCGGAGTCAACTTTATTTTAACGTTTTTGTGGGGCTGTAAACGGAAGAAAATTAAATATTTAATTTATTCATTCGCTCTAGTATCGAGGCCAAACGCGATGTTGAATTCCACCACTCAACATGCAATGCCTCCAGTATGCGGTGGAAAATGGAAGAACGGAGTGTCTTAACACTAGGCCGTGCGAGATACAGCGTGAAGCTGAAATTTAAAAAAATACTGATAGTTTTCAATAAATTATTCAGACCTGTTTTTGAAAAACGTTCACCACTAACTTTTAATTCTTTTTTATTCTACTTCAAAGGAATAAAATGTTTTGATGAAAGCTTAATATTTGCCACAAATTCGTTTTGTGTACTAAAATACTAATTAACAAGCTTTCGCCAAAGGACTAACAACCGCCATCTTCTTTAAGTACAGTTATTTAAGTTTTGTGTTTCTTTTTTTAATCTGGTTAGTATATTTTAGTGAAAATTAGCCCTCAATTAAAACCGAAATGAAAACTTCAGATTGTTTATAAGGCGTAATAACAATCTACGTAGGCAAATTTTATCAAAATCCGTTCAGGGATTTTGGCGTGAGTGATATAAATTTATAATTGATATAACACTACACACACCACATAAGACTATTATTATGCACTAGAAATAGTGAATTTGACCGCAATGGCTGCGGTTCAAATCCCGGAAAGAAAAACAAAAAAGGAAAAAAATATATACTGTATACGTATGCTTTCGCACAAATTCGGAATAATATTTCACCATATTTTCTTTCCCTACTTTTTAATAAGAGGTGTGAAAATATAAAAAGACTAAAACTTTGTACCAAATTTCGTTTCTATCCCGCTAACACTTTCGCATGGTCGCATTCGCTAAATTGACACGCCCCAGGGACGCTCCGACGTTATGTAATCCATGGAAATACGCAATATGCTTAATGCTTCAATTATTTATGATCGTACTAGTCTTCTATATATATAAAAAATATATTTTTTTGGTTTCAGGTTATAGAACCTGAAGTAACCTGAAGAACGTCCGCATATAGAAGAGTATAGGCGAAAATCTCCACCGATCGAACTCAAAGGCAAATCAGCCGAGGAAAACGGAGATGGCGAAACGCGATCGACCACCATAGTCCTAACTGGTGCAAAATAGCATGAAATGCGTAAAAGTGTAGAAACTGTATAGGGCTTTTATCAACTACCGGACAGTACAGATTGGTTTAAAAATTAATAATTATTTTAGAAATATTCTAAACTAATAAAATTTCTTACAAAATCCACCTCCCTTATTTCATTCGCAGTCTGGTCGTCTTGGACATGAAATTAAGCACATATAGGAAAGAATATTTATTTCAGTTTTTCCTTCAGACAATTTAATATTAGTTTCCGAGTTGACTCAATAAAAATAAGTTCTTAGTAAGAAATTCTTACTAAGTGTTGATTATACTTGTGTGTAATGTACATAGCCATTCTTTACTTATTTTATCTTCTTTATATTTTATATTTTATTCATGTATGAGTTGGGTGGAAATGTATGAGGATGTATGAGTATGAGGAAATTTAGGACTATGCCTGATTTACTTATTTTTAGTAACCTTTATTTGTTTTTCTTATACTAACCACAAGATATCTGACTGTTATTGCTTTGCCTTGTGTGTCTGTTAAAGGTGGTTCACTCGAGAAAATAAAATATTTATTTAAATGTATATTTTCATTTCTTCGTTCTGGTGACGAGGCAAAATCGCGGCGTTGAATTCCGCCAATCAACACGCAATGCTTCCAGAATTCTGCAGAAAATGGGGAACGGTGTAATTTAACACTAGATTCGCTCTGCCTATCCTGTTGTGTGCAGGATACAGATTGAAGCTGAACCTTTTGGGATATCCAACTTCGTTTATCAACTAGATCTATTAAGAAAATATCAAATAAATAAATATTAAACAGCAAAAATGTAATTTGACTTGAAAAAAGAAAGTATACGGAAATCAATTTATGCCAAAAGCAATCTAGAATGAATGTAAAGTATCCTTATGAATAAACTTTTAAATCGTTGTCGAAGTTTCGTTTGAGTGGCTATAACTGTTGGGTGACCTATGAAATTTATAGGTCACCGTTTACTATTTTAGTGACGAACTTAAAATATCGGTGTTTCAACTTTTAAAATGTTTAATGTAATATTAATAAAATGTAATTAAATATTTATTTCCATAAGAACATATTAATGTCAAAAGATAAATAAATATATAAACTAGGAATAACGAAAAGACTATGATTTTGCCTCTATATGTTTGTCCTCGACCAAAGAAATTATTGCAAATAAGGAAGTTCATAAATGTAACTTCTTTTTGCAAGCTTTTATATAGTTTCGAATGTCTCTCTGTAATCAAATCTTTTTAGTTGTTTTTTTGACCCACTTTCTGGTTGACCTTATTTCTTATAGTGTGTGCTAATTCAATATTATTATTTTACATATTAAAACGCATATCAATCGATGGATATAAAAAAAATGTTATTTGTTTTTTCCATAGAAAAATCCAAGCATCTATAAATTATGTTATTAAAAATTTTCTAACGTCATGCCGTTGTAGCGCATCTGACTGAGACCATTATGATGATAGGATAATTATTACAGAGAATACGCATTTGGGTTCCGCTTCTCCACATGCAGTCTCTACAAAATTGAGCGGAAAATGGTGAGCGGAGTGTTTTAATGCTAAGTTACCGTTACCTTATTTGTTGTTGACAATGATACCTTTGGTAATAGACTGGAACCAACGTTTCCATTCCTAGGCGTATTAACATTTATAATATCATTATTAATGATTTATCAAACAAAAATCTTTTCAAAACTTTTAATTTTTTTTGTAGAGAACATTGTCGTAATATTTCTGGAATCCTATATAAAGTTTTTATTCGTATTCTGGATATGTTGGCATTATGTCTAATTTCGTTATAGATATTCCCGTATTGTCTCTGCAGAGGTCACAGCTGGGGTCAACTAATTCGACCTACATGATGTAACACTCACGTCTCTATTACTGTTTATCACTAATAAAATCACTACTTAACGAGTGTTTTAGTGTTAATTATACAATTACTAGGACTATTCATCATTATTGTTTTCAATCTACCATATTAACCTTAGCTCTGGACAATATAGCTGTAATACTATAATACTTAATTGAAGAAAATTTCATGTATATATATTATGTATATATTATGTATTATGTATATATTTCATGCTTATATTTTTATGTTGTAAAGATGTTTAAAACGAATTTTTATGCAGTTTTTTTTCTCAAATA
Organism: Heliconius nattereri; assembly: GCA_013403645.1. Taxonomy (NCBI): domain Eukaryota; kingdom Metazoa; phylum Arthropoda; class Insecta; order Lepidoptera; family Nymphalidae; genus Heliconius; species Heliconius nattereri. The sequence continues at coordinate 9,470,018 of JAAIXI010000229.1, read as the reverse complement.
TTTTTTTTTTCGAACATGTGGGTAATGCTGTTAGCCCTATTGGCTTTTACAGCGACACCGGTTGGGTAGGGAAGAGGGTACTCTGTCCCTGAAGAAATGCAAGCACTAAATGGCTGCCTGTGAGGAAGTCGACGACTGTAAGGGCGCCCCCTGCGGGACTCGAAATTACGTCTACCGTTGAGGCATGCGAGTGAGAGTCCGAATCGCGCTTAACCAGTATTTATTCTTAATATACAATTCTCCAAAGGATTCTGTATCTACGCGTATCGCAAAATTGAGACGCGTTAAATAAATAATGAAGGGTGAAAATAAATATGCTTAACACGTGTCTTTTATCCAAATCGAATACACCCGAATAAATATTAAATAACAAAAGAACGTTAGCGACCGAAAACCTTGACTTTGGGAGCGGATATGATATGAATTATGAATGTCAAACGGATAAATGTGGGTGAATCTGCCAATGTATATACAGAGAATCTAATTATATTTTTTGAACTTGCTTTATAATATTTTTTTATCATATAGCGTTTTAATTCTTTGTTATTTGTCAGTGTCTGCTTTTTGGTTTGCATTTCATTCCGTCTCGGGGGAATGTCTGGCTAGATAAAGCGCGGCGAAACTGCCACTAACTTTTTTAATTCGGGCAGAAACTAGAGAATGGAGTGTCTTAACACCAATGTCTCTTTACGTACCCTACTTTTATTGATCAAGCTCTCTAATTTTCGTACGATACCCTCGGTGGACAAGCCCGACCAGCCGTTGTCAGGTTTTTTTCTCTTTAGCTTTATGCAGTCCGGATTTTTGTTTCTTAAAATTAATTATTATTTTTTTAAATGTATTAGGTTCGTAATAGATGCAAAAAACACTCAGTATAATAAAAATACTGATTCAGCAGTATTATAAAAATGGATTGTATTCTACAATCCATTAAATCCGACAAAGCTTTTATGGAAAATTAAGATTTTTTAATTAGGAAGTAAAAATAAAAATAGCTTTAGGTTTTTGTTCCAGGGCGTGGACTGTTATTATAGCAAAATTTTATTCCAAATATTGTTTGTCATTTTTCACATTAGTTTCAGCCTCCACCATAGTATAGTATATACTCAGTCTACACAAAATCGTCAGCGGTATAACGCGAGAACGAAAACGTTTAGTAATTTTTGAAATAGTTTCTCAATAAGGTAAGAGAGGGCGCCTATAGTAAGCTACAGTTTGCTAACATAGAAGTTTCAATTAAATAAAGTAGTTTCTGGTATAATTTACAGATGTCGCTATTATTTCTACTATTGCCAATAGAATGGACAGCATGTGGCCAGTAGTTATTATTTACTTATAAGCAGATGGTAGATGGCGCTGTACATTTTAATAAATACCCTCGCATCGGTAGACTTGATCTGCTTTAAACGACCCTCATCCTCCCCCTTCTCTAGAGATCAAAGTGAGTTCAATGAATCGCTTACGTAAGCTAAAGCATTATTTAACTACTGTTCTTTAGACTCAAGTTTCCTGTTAAGAATATACATATGTTGGTTTCTTTTTAAGCATAAAAAATAATGAACCTGATGTGTTTTTTATATGTTTTCATATTATACTAACTAGACCTATCACGATTACCTTAAATCGTGGTAGGTCTGAAATGAATTGCGTAAATTTGACGCATCTTGACATGACTTGTCCTCATTTAAGACATCTGTCATCTCAGTGACCACGGACTACAGCAATGTGTTCGAAATTTCGGGTTTTCACAAATTTAACTGCATTAAAAATTTAATGCAGGTAAAAAAAATATATTTAAAATGTTTAACAATCGTGAAAATCAATGAACTTATTATAATTCTGACTCGCTCATAACATAGTTAACATAAAGAAAACTAACAAGGATACCAAAATAAAACAACTCCCAAGTGGTGAACTCGGTAACAAGATAGCTCTATATGGTTTCGTTTGTCTAAAGTTAGATAACATCTTTAATTTATTTTAAACTTTTCCTGATTGTTTGATCCTGACATCGCTACCTTTTTCTTTTTTAAGATTTATTTCCACAATGAATTCGCTATGAGTTGTATATGTAATCATTGCTCTTTAATACTATATACATTATTTAGGTTAAAAAAAATATTAACTAATAAATTTACAGTCCGAAGTTCATGGGAGTGAAGTGCACTCGTTATAATATAGGTTGGACAATTCAAATAAGAATAGAAAAAAAACTTACAATTACGAAGAAAATCGCAGAATATTGCGAAATAAACGTTTGTTCATATATAAAATGTTCAAATTTCTATTTATAAAAGACTTCTTTATATTTTTTGAAATAGAGTATTGAGAGGCAGCGTCATCCTAATGTTAGCGCTACTATTGTGATTTCGATTACCACTCTGAGGAATGAATTATTATCCTCATCTCCTTGCAAGAAGAAGCTTGCTTGTAAGAAGTTTAAAAGATCGGCGTTAAATTCCGCTACTTAACTACATCGATTTTTCATAATTCAAAGAAAATATATACATAAGCCTACAGTATAATAATTATTTGTACGTACATATGCATGTGAGATACCAATCATTAATGACAAATATATTGGGATGTCAAATCAGAGATCAGCACTAATTAAATTTTCAGAATACCTGGAGCCGTAGTTTCAGTAATTAATATGTCGCGTTCGTATACACACATGTATCCAAATTTGGGAACAAAATGTATGTTAATTAATAAATCAATTAAGAGTACGAACAGTTGATTTGTTTTTATTGAAATGAAAAATCATGTTTTTAGTAAGTAAATTGAGACTTGAGACAGACTATCGAAGAGCAGTGAGGTAATATTTGATTATATTCCCGATAGTTGTAAGTTCAATCGTATTTTAATTATTTAAAATTTCCCAATGTAGTACCTAACACTTGCAAAGTCACGAAATTGGGCGGAAAGCTCAGAACAGAGTGTTAACACTCACTACACTTGCGAGATATATATATAACGCTTACCCACATATATTTTTTTATTTCAATAAATAATCCTAGACATAAACAAATTGGCGAATCAAAGCTTTTTCTGCTCAAATTGGCAGTTAAGAATGCGCTCATATAACCAACAATATTAAACTCTTAAAGCAAACTAACGAATGAAGCTGTAAGCCCGGAAGATCTTTTGGATGCAACAAGTTTTAATGTTCATCAGCTAAAAATAAATTAAAATTATTGCATCGTTGATTAATAAGATAAAAATTGTATCGTGTTTGCAAGTAAATCGACAACATTCTTAAAATCTCCAAAACATATTCGATTTCCACTCCGGGGAAAGAAATATTTAATATTTTAATTTCTAGTATCTAGGCAAATCTCGGCTTTGGATTTTGCCACTCAACACGTTGTACTTGAGATTTTGGGGGGAAATGGGGAACGGAAATATCCTAATAGGAACATAGTTCCTTAACATTGGGTTTCCAGATTTCATAATTTAATGTATATTGGGGATGTGTGTATTAAAAATTACAATGACATAAAAAATATATTCAAAAAATATGTAAAATATAGTCTACAGATTTTTCTGGTCCAACGTATTTCAACAAAAACTTTCTGTAAGGGAGCATTCAGATTCGCATTCAGAATAAGTGGACTTAAATCAATCTGTTTAGACGAAGTGGGACCTCGGCGTTTACGAAAAGGGCATTACGTTCTTTACGTTCTTTCCTTCAAAAAATTTAATTTCTTACCTTTTTTTCTTCGAGGCGAATTAGCTGGTGTGCTATGTTCTGAGCTCTCCGCCGCGTACTCTGTGCCACTGCTATCTAGTCCCGGAGCTAAGGAGAGAATGTTGCCAGCCGGACATCTCTCCCGACTTCTACTACGTTGCCACCGACTCTGGAATAGAAATATTTTTCATATTAATATCATGAAATACATTTTATTGATACTTAAATAAGAATTTAAAACACATTCTTTCTATATAACGCCTATTTTCACATTGAAAGAATATTATGAAAAATATTCCTTCAATTGAGATTACAAATATATCGAAATCAGTACATCGAAAATGAATGTTTAATCTTATAAAAATCCTAAATCCATTCAGGTCAGTCATCAGTCAGGCACATGCGTGTGATTTCAAATGCGACAGTTTGTGGGCTCAACTCCCAGTCGAGAAAATGAAACATTTAATATTTAACTAATGTCGATGCAAAGCGCGGCGTTGGGTTCCGTCACTCAACACGTAATACCTCTAGAATTCAACAGAACGCAGTGTGCAAGATACAGCGTGTAGCTAAAAACATAATTGTTCGTGTTTTATACTATAAAGTTTATAGGGCTATAAGAAGCTTTGTAACGTGCTTATAAGATTAAGACTAAACTATTCTATAAGTCAATTTTATCGTTTAACCCTGAATGCCTACTTTAAGCCTTTATTTTTAATATACTCCTATGTTTATTGAATTAATAACAAGAAATATAAATGCCAAAGACAATTTTTTCCAGTTTCACGCTGTATCCCGTATATAGCAGGGTAGGCAGAGGGAACGTGAAAACCTAGGTATAAAGCATGAAACAAAAAAATAATAAAAATTAAAAATTACAGTAACTACCCACTCACGTCGAAGCATATGTCAGTTTGTCGTAATATCAAACGTCTTAATGAATGCAAGAGGAATTGGGATCAAGCACTTTGTATACAGCCACCGTGACAGGTTATGGCGTCTTCAGTCTGTTAAGGTATGCATGCGAGTATCGCATAATTCTGACAATAACTCCTTTGCACGTTAATTGGTAATTAGGGTTGTAAGGATTTTACATATCCTATAAGCGAATAATATAATGCTTATAGTGTCATAAAAACTTGGTTAAATTTTAGATGTAGGTATATAGAGAATGATATTTGTGAAGATATTTTATTGAAATTTGTGTTTTTCCTTTAAATATAAAAAATGTGTTCAATATTTATGAATTACTAGTGCTTAGAAACGCTGTTTTTTGACGAATAGATGAAATATTTATCCCGCTACGTTTGAACGTAGCAGACGTAGTTTATGGAAACTGCAACTTATTATTTATCTTTTTATAAACATTTAAATATAGCTTACCTTCAAATTATTAAAGAAATGTTGTGTCCTATGTACCATAGAGAGAGGCGCGTGGTGATGGGCGGAGCGGGCTCGCGGCGGCGCCGTCTGTATGGGCGATGAGCATGATAATTCAGACGCTGACTTTGACAATCTACCTGATAGCGCCTCTGACCTCTCTGAAACAAATGTATGAACATATACGCATGTTTTTAAATGAGGCCAGTCTACTGTAAACACGACAGGCTGTGGATTCCGTTTTCACTCAAGAAACGAAATATTTAATATTTTCATTTAAAGCGCGGCGTTAAGGAACAGAAGTTGCAGAACTTATTGAGAACGGTCACCTCTGGGTTTTCAGATTCCTACTGCCTTCTACATAGCGATGTTCGACACTTTCTTTCTCACTATACGATATATTTTAAGTATTATTAATTACACTAACTTATTATAAAGTTTTCGAAGTTTTGGCTGGCACCTGCTTACCAAATGATAAAAATTACAATGGAAAGACTTTTTTATCAATAACTTTCAAATATTATAAGAAAGAACTTCATATAACTTATATAAAATATATTTTAAAAGTGAAAAAGGGAAATATAAGTAAGGGAAAAAACCTTTTCTATTTTACGGAATACATTTCACAACAATTCTCATGAATTTTACGATTCTGAACATCCCACATTCGTAATACTAAGTTCCAACAGATTTATTCACGCGTAATAATTGGTTTTTTTATTGAATACCCACGCAGTCCTTGAACAATACACTACTAAAATAGCCTTAAATTGGTTGTTTTTGTATAAATTACAAATCTATTCTACTAAATAAATACTTCATTTTATATGCTCAATGATGGACTTAAGGTAGCTTTAAAAAAATAATTTAAATTCAACAGTTTTTAGTGTCCTATTAATTTTTCTAATCTTTGAAAATATATTTTTTGCTTCACGCTATATCCCAATCATATCAGGTAAACAGAAGCAACCTAGTGTCAAGAAATTCCTTTTGTCATTAAGATCCGTTCCCTCATTTTCTTTTATAAAATGTTCATTCCTCCGAGTGGCATTTGCAGTTACACAAACGTGTGTGCTCCTACACCACTACGCCCCTAGGCAAAGCAAGAACTTATATATTATATTTATAAACTTATTACCAATACGAGAATTTGAATTGTATAGAATATAATATACAAAAATATCGTTAGTCAGTGATCATTGAAACTTTCATTGACCTCTATATAGTGGCTATCCAAAAGATTGAAGAATTCAAATGTAGAGCAAGTTTACAATAGACAATTGTTCGTTTTGTGAAAACCTTTAGCATTTTATAATACTAAGTTAATAAGACCCTCCCTGTGTCTACCCTGCTATTTGCGGAATACAACGTGAAGTTTAATGTCTTAATAGATAATAAAAACGAAATCTATAAATTTTCTTAGTACCATCACGTTTACGTTCTCGTAGCTCCCGAACGGTGAGCACAGAGTAAACTAGAAACGAAATGTTAAGACATACCGTTTCTAGTTCCAGCCTCTATTTCCTGCTGGATTCTTGCGTGTTGAGTAGCGGAACCCAACGCCGCACTTTTTCTCATTACCAGACCCAGGAAAAGAAAATATAATATTTTAATACAACAAAAAAATTTATACCTCTATGATTCTACCATATAAGTAACTTATAACATTTAATAATTTATTATTTAATTATATTCCATGGTATTTATTGCAGAAAACACAAATATTATTTGAACCAATATAATAAATTAAAGCAACTGGCACGCGCGTAAATATAACAAAACAAATAGCAAATATATTCAGTTCTGTACTTTCATCCTACTAATATTGCAAATGTATGTTTTTTTGTTATGCTTATACGCCAAACATTACTTGACCTATTATCATGAAACTTTGTACACAAATTCTGTGAGGTATTAAAAAGAACAGGATTTTTATTGAAAAAGCGTGTGTTTTTCCCCTAGCCTGTACTGTCCATGGTTGGGCAAAAGCCTCTCTCCATTTCTTCTACCCTGGTTTATTTTGTACTATTAAACACAAGTCAGTCGTGTAATGGCCCAGCTCGTCTCGCCATCTCCGTTTCGGTCTGCCAATTCTGCTTTTAGAGTTTGGAATCCAGCTGGTAAGAGATTTCGCCCAAGACTCTTCAGGCATGCGTCAGACGTTTCTGGCCCCTGTGCCATTTTTGCGCATAGCAGGGTAGGCAGTAAAAACCTAAAAACCTAATGTTAAGACACTCCGTTCCTATTAAAACACTTGAGCGGAGGTTGCCTTGCTTTATCAGACCAGGAAATTAAGATGAATTAAGAATTCATTACTCCGAAAGGAAGTAGAGCTGATAATAAAATCAGAAAATAATGTAGGTGATACTGAAATGATTAATCTGAGGCAGCAAAAAGGATTCATATATAAGAATCTTTCCGAGTATGAATCCACGATCACCATGTTAACATTAAGATACTGAGCCACGATGGTGTGAAAGATATTTCACGTCCGAAATACGTGATCAATTAATATATTCTCGTACATTAACATCAGCACAGCTGCTATCTCCCGCGAGGCTATTTTACAGTCATACGAATTTAACGATGTATGCTAGCCACGAACACACGTTAGCTCTGTGAGAATTGAACGTAAATATATTTTTTCTATTAGATATAAAAGTTACTTTGGGTTTTTTAAAAGAGGAAATCCATTTATTTTTAGGGTTCCGTTCCTTTTAAGGAAAAAGAAAGTCTGCAGTGCAGTCTTCGTCGGCGAGTTCGTATCGAGCTTATCCGGGTTTTTTTTGATACACAATATATGGATTAAAAGGGTTCATTCGGGCTTTTATTGAACAAATATACATATATTGAACACCTCGCCTGCCACGTTTGTGCCCTGCGTTTCGACTGGCTGCAAGGACGGGGAAGAACTTTCGTAGAGGAATATTATATAATTAGATTTACACTAGAACACAATTGCACTATTTTTGAGTCTACTTACGTCATTCCTAGGTACGTATAATATGAATAATATATTTCTATTGACGCCGCGGCCGCGAATGTTTCCTAAACATGCAATTCTTGCAGTCACGAATGCCATATGGGAAATACTAAAATGTATTTATAATAAGCAAACACCTTACAAACATTTTTAAAAATTAAATGTTTTCTCACTATCTTTTTCTCTTATATCTATAATTGGTCTGAGTGTACGGAGTACGGACGCACCCTATAAAAGCAGTAACTAAAAAAAACAATTAGAAAACGCTTTAATTGCTACACTTCAATGTTTAGACAAATAAATCAATAAAAATTATAGGTTAATTGCCATAAAATAGAGAGTATTTACGATATAAATACAGTTTAACATTTGGTATTTCATTGCAAAGTATTGAAAGAGTTATTTATAGATAGAACTCGACGCGAATTGAGTAAAAACGTAATACGTCGACTATTGGACGAATGAAGCATATAATAACTATCCCTTTATGTAAGTGTTACTTTAAATATGAGCTTTGCATATGCATTTAATATCTTACTGATATCACCAGAATGGAGTCCCACAATAATTGTGGTGGTAGTAGGTTCAAATCACTCAGTTTTATAAGTTGCGTAGGTTGTTCTATAAGTTATTAAGTCTTAGTATAGATAAAGTTTTCTTTTGAAACTAAACGCTGCACTTTGTTTTACTACCCGAGCAAGGAAATGAAAATAATTCATTCCCCTGAGCGGGAATTGAATCCACAAACATCGCGTTGCAACCGGACGCTAGGTCGCTATGCTTGCTACGGAAATTCTATAAAATGTTGATCTGACACTTGACAGCACTGTTTGTATTTAGATTGCATAAAATACGATATTTATTTGATTAGCCGTATTGAGCTCGAGCAATGAAGGCGATGTTTATGCATTATAAATCCCTGAAGCTTATATATATAATTGCTGTAAATACATTCCTAATATTTTTTTAGCTTCACACTGTATCCCATACCGCAGGGTAATCAGCGGGGACGTAGTATTAAAACACTCCGTTCCCTATTTTCCCAATTTTTGGGGCATTGGGGCGCGCTTTTTGTGTTGGTACCAGAGGAATTAATAATAATTTATAATAATAAAGTGCCCAATGACAAATAAAGTAGTTTTCTTCACATAATTTAAGTACAGAGGAAAAAATATAATTTCAATATTTCTTTAGTTACACAATCCATCGTCGTCCTCTTATAACGTTATGAAAATCCAACAGAGATTCCACAGAAAATGGAGCATCGAGGGCCCTTATCGTCGTTTAGCTCCAGCGGAAGCCAAACAATTTGAAATTCGCATTGAAACTTCTCTTTTATCCCATTGTATAATTCTGGCTGAAAAAGCTAATAAATATTGTGTTACTTAAAGAAATGTTTCTCTAATATATATTATTCAATTTTCAATTATTATTTATCTTCGAAATTATTTTGAAATTGGTTTATAAAAAGCCACAAAGTTATACTTAATACTTACATAAAAAATTATAAATTATATAGAAGTGTTATTTAGCTTTACCTTTATCCTTTTATGTATGTAATTTTCTATTGTCTTTTCTAATGTCGTTATTATTTTCCACACGAATTCGAAATTGTAGAGTGGCATAATTAAACGAACGGACTTGGGGAATTGAAAATAATTAACTAAAAACTACTCGGTCTAGCCATGGTAATCATGATTGCGAATATTTCTGTATATTATCAAATCTATTGAAAGATCAAGGAAATTTCCTAAATACATAATTTATTTAAAAACTTTCTATTTTTTAGTTCAATTGATCTAGTTAATTCATTTTATCAAATATCTGCTTTTTTTCAAACTTTCTTCTAACCACAGCGCACATTTAGGAACGAATCTCTATTAGTCGATTTTAAACATTCGTTAGTGCTACCGCAATGCAGAAGAAATCCTTTGACAAAGTAAGTTTCTCATTTTGAACATTAAAAGAGTTTTAAATAAACTACCTACTCTAAGTTTTGTATATTTACATTTTACACTTTATACAATATCTAGTCTAGGCACACTACATTCCCAGGTTTTTTCTTCATCATCGTGATGCTAAAACAAGTCCTCTATTTTAATATTTTAAGTAAACTATGCTATCAGGGTACTTGCGTACAAAAACATTTAAATTCAGTAATGTTTAAGTGATGGATATTCAATCCATTACCTCTAGTGAGTGAAGAGTGTACTATAAATAGTTTACAGCAGCCTGGGGCTCATGACTTTTAAAATTTCACTTCCGTTACATTTACATTCTACTCACTTTGTCTTTACAATTCATTTAGATTTTTGAATATTTATTCACAATTGACATTCGATTTAAGCCTTCATTCTACGCACTAACTTAAACATAGACGTCTCCCTATGATGTCACTTGTATGTCATAACGATCTATATATAGATAAGACAAATAAGATTTTAATATGATAAAGATTTTAAATTTAATAACATTCTCTCTCCCTCTCTCTCCAAATGTCCATTTAAGTTATTAGAACTTATTGGAACTTTGTAAATATTTTTCTCAGATATAATTAAAACAACGACCTGTGATTGATATTTTTCATTGATCTAGCTTTCTTGATTCAATATTTATTTTGGATGGAAAGTCAAATATTGTATCAAAAATGATTGATAGGATGAACTTAACAAAATTGGTTATTTATCTTTCTCTTGTTATTTTTGTGAAGACAATTTTTGTGACTTTATGTTAAAAAACCTGGTAGATACCATTACACTTTTACAACAATATCTTATGGTGAGGAACGAAATATCTTAATCGGAACGGGGTAACACTAGGTTCCCAAATCTGTATATGTACGGGGTACAGCATGAAATTAAAGGAAATAGTTTTAAAAATTTAAATAACATTTTGTTTGTGTTGATATAATCATGAAGTTTAATCTCTATGAATATATTTTAAATCAACTAATTACAGACAAAAAAAAGTCGTTACAAACGTATAAAAACAGTATACGAGAGTCACGTAGCGTGTAGTGTAGGTGATTTATGTGCAGTACGTGGTAATTGTACACTTACTTTTCTATCGGTGAAATGCTTATTTCCTTGATAACTAAATATATTTAAAAGTATTTTTAGTTTTAAATTGCGGTAAGATAAAGTATATTATACATATACTATATTATATAATACATAAATAATATAGTATACGTGGATATAAATTATGGTGATATATATATTTTCCCGTAGATGCTCTACGACATCCTCGAAACGAATATCAAACGCAAGTTCTACGCCTGATTGAATGATGGCTTATAGCAGAATAGGCACTAAGCCTCCAAGTTATTAATTCCTAGGCTTACAGAAATATATGGCATTTTAGAAATTTTCCTTAAAATAAGAATTAAACAATTAATTATAAATAAACCTTTGAACCTTTATAGTATTTATGTCACAATTATCGTGTTCAATGTGCATTTCTGAAATATGATGAAGACTATTTTTTTTTATTTTTTCTGGCATAACAGAATAAACTGAGAAAGACCATTGACAGTATACTCCTTCTTCTGCTCTCTGCTCAAATTTGAGATACTGAGTATTAAGTATTAGTAGAACTCAACGTCACTCTTTTTTAAACATGCTTTTAATAGGTCGAACTGTACTATGTAATAAAGTATAAAAAAGTGTAAGAATCTGAATTGAACGTACTTTTAATTGTTCTATCATTATGAAACTTGAGAACTATATATAGATTAGATGCCAATACAATATTATGGTACCATCGAGCTGGTATAATGATGGGATTGAAAGATGGCTGATAGAATCCTGGACTGCCTACTAGTAAATATATCGAATTTGTGTTCATTACATTCGTAATGTGTTCTGTTGTATTTTTTAAACTATTAATTTATTTCTTACCAGAACGAGATATTTTTTTTGTAACTTCACGCTGTGAAGAGAACCTAGCGTTAAGTTATGTCGTTCCTCATGTGGAATCGAACCCACAACGTATCACGTTTACACGTTTGTGCCCCTGTACAACGGGTCTTAGAAAAGTTAAAAGATAATTCAAGTAAAATCGTTCCTCTGAACTCACACCCACCGAATTTACCCACATACCACCCTACTACGAATCGATAGCCTTAATTAATAATTTTATCGAAGCCTAATTTAATTTTCTAGCACAATATGTACTGTTAGCTTTTATAATCATGTTAAATGGCCGCGCCGTGCCGCTGTGTTATTTTATTACAAGCGCCCTCAGTACGTGAACACTGTAATGGCCGTTTATACGCTATTAAACGATCGAGAGCTAAATGTGTTATTTTAATAAACTTTGAAGTTATTTTAGTAATAAAATAGATGAAAACAAATATTTGTCGTTGGTTGCACTATACTGTATATCTGATAAAAATTTGTAACCGTTGTCAGGTGTGGTCCATGAGCACTAAAATCAGTCTATTAATTCCAAATTATAAAATTAATTATAGTTTATTAATTCCAAATCATAAAATCAATTAATAGTTAAATATAAAAAAAATAATTTAAATTATATTTGTATGTAGTTATCAAAACTATACTTTTTATAGAATCACCTCAATAAAAACCCAACTTCTCAAAAATTGGGGCGGAAAATGGGGAACGGAGTGTCTTAACACTAGGCCCACTGGTGCATGTACGATAGTGTAAGCTGTGTGTAAAGGTTATTTCCTTAAGTCTCACCAATCTAAATCACTTATGACTACAAAAAAAATATAAGCATTACTTTTTCATAACACTAAGTGATAAATAGTACAAGTTCTAGTACTACACTACAACAAAAAATATATAACTATTTCTCTTGAAAACGAGTAAAATATTCCAACTTTATCATACAATCCTGAATCGCGCTATCGAAATATCCTGACCGTCTGCGTATATAAGGCAAATTGAAAGCTACTCCTACGGGATCCGCCTCCTTGAGGGAAGCCAGTTGCCAAGCTGGTCAAATTTGCGCAATCCGTTCACATTCAATGAAACACAACAAGATAAAAGGACTTTGGGCAATTAACTTTCTGGACTTTCAACACCTCAAGGAGAGAGCCGTATTTGGGCTCATTTGATCCCTTTTTAACGCTATACTCATTTATTTTTTGTATCTGTTTACCTCACAGTTAGATTTACGTTTAAATTTGTAGACAAAAATATTTTTTTAGAATAGAAATCTATATAAGATGAGGGTTGGGTGGGGTACGGAGTGTCTTCACTTTAGGTTTACTCAGTCTACTCTGATAAATCAGTATGAACTCACAATTATCGTTATCGCAGGCAGGCAAGTTCCAACTGCGTCACGAATTCTTCTACAGCCGTAAAGATTTATTAACTGAAATAACCAGAAATATAAACTAATATTTAAAGTATTTTCACTTTCCCCTTCATTCAAGAACACTACATTCAATATGGTAAGTACTTCGAGTTAATAATTTCACTTGAAGGCAATTAATTAATGATACGTGTTAATATTAAAATCAGATTTTTAATAAAATTTTTATGTTTCAGGCAAAAAACAAATCCTATATAGGCAAAGAATGTCTTCTTTGCCTAGTATTAAGATATTCGTTTTTCGACACTTTACGTGTCGATTTATGAACCTCAACACCGCGCGTTATCTTTTATTTTATTATTTTCATTTTATCATCGAAGCAAAGTGCGGCGTTGAGTTCCGCCACTCAACATGAAAATGACGAAGAGTGTCTTAACACTAGGGTCCTTCTACCTAGCCTGCCGTGTGCGGGAAGCTGCTATAATTTTATCGTCATGAATTTGTTCACATAGACCTAGTATATAGCAGGTATGGCATTGTAAATGTATCGCCTCGTAATATATACTTAGAAGCTAAGATAACGTTTTATAACGTCGCCTTATTTCGACCTAGTTGCACGGATCGAGGCTGAGATATTGCAGCCTCCGGCGTGTATGGAAACTTATTATCTATATTAGTTACATATATATATATCAACAATCTTAAGTGAGACCGACATTAATTTTATACCGCACTTACAGGCTAACTTGACATGCATAAATTAAAAATATATAAAAACAAACACAATACAAATCCTTCTACACTAACATTACTTACACTTCAGAAAAAATAAAAAACTTATACTATAAAACAAACAGAAACACTAAAATTTTACAATGATATATATATATATATATAGTCTTATATATATTGTAGTGTTAAAAATGTGGAACTATTGGCAGAATGGGAAAATGAAAATAAATCTATCCATGAGTGGGAATCGAACTTACGACAGTCGTATTTATAGTCACATGCCGTCTTGCTTCGTTACATCTAAAGGTACACATAGTGCGTCTCTAAAACCCGATAGCTCGTGAACCTTGTAATACTCTCAGATGCCTATAGGCTTTCTGATTTTTCGACTAAATAAAAGAATTAATAATATTTTTTTTTATTAATAAGAAGCCATACAATAAAGTTATGAATGTATGAATTTACTCAATACGAGGCAAGGTCGAGCAACGCCTGCGTTTTATTGCTTCGAATTCAACCTAAATATATATTTTGCTTTAGAAGGGACGATTTTCTTAAAATTTATACTGTAAGAATGCTGCTTGTATGTAATGCTATTTGTATTATAATTAAGTGTTGTAATCGTTTATCTACTCTATTTTTCTTCTACATTCAGTGGCAGGCGGAGAGAAATACAAATTAACGATTCCAGTATTTTTCTATACGCTTAAATATCATATCTTTATTAAGATAAAAAATATCTTTATTAAGTTAAACACTTTTTGCAAAACAATTCTATATACGTAAGAAATATTTATATTTAAAAATAATTGAACGCTATATAAAATTTAAATAAATAATTTAATGATTTATTATCGTAAAAATTAAAATAAAATTAAGTATTATTAATTAGTAGTAATTAATTAGTAAGTTGGGACAAAGGTCGAAACCGTTTTAGCATAAAAAGGTTTAATTAATTAGGAGTATGAACTCTCGTATGTACTTCTACACATTACTTTCACAGTATTTTAATAAATTTCTTCGCAAAAAGCCAATCTTTATCAGATTGTGTTTTGTAAGTTTTTCTTTCACTGGTTAGTTTACTTAGCGCCAAGCAAAAAGCTTCACGCTGTATCCCGCACACGGCGGGGTAAAGAAGAGGCGACCTAGTGCTACACTCCGTATTTCCCGTTGAATTCTAGAGCATTGTAAGTGAAGCAAATCAACGCCGCGCTCTGCCTCTACACCAGAGTGAAGAAATAAACATTTCATTTTCTCGCGTCGGAATCGTGTGTTCAACCAGTCGCGTTAACAGTCACACACCTGTGGCCTGGCCTGGCCTCAACAAACAATCCATTAAAGTAAAAAATATCACTATTGTTAGTCCTTCGGGAAGCTGCCGTTAGCTCAATATGCAGTGCTGCCAAAAAAAAATCAACGAAAAAAAATACAATATAATTATAGCAAACATTTACATTTTACTAAGAAATATCACTCTTTCATTTTAATTTTGGATGAAATACATTTTTTATAATACATGAAATCGAAACAATTTTATTTCTTGTCACAATAATTAGAATAATAAAGTTAATTTAAAAATTAATGAGTCGGAACCTTTAAAGAAACATGCTTTACTGCAATGGAGTAAACTTCAAGCAAACTTAGGTAATTAGCTAATTATGTTAATGAGAAAAGTTGTAACAAATATACATTTTGCGTTGGTGGATTATTAATATAGCCGTAGTTCAATTTAATTTACACAAAATTATTTAAGTAGTTGCGTTCAAATTCTTAAGTACCTATTCGAGATTTACGAGTATAGACCGTTTTTTAATATAATTATGATTCTAATTATCTACACTTTCCTAACTTGAAATAACACCATTAAAAATATTAAAATATTAAATTATCTAAATTGCTTAAGTAATACTTTAGAAATTTAATTATTATTGCAATATTGAAATTTAAAATGCAAGTTAGGTAAACAAGTGTTGTACAATTTATTTATTAACGAGCCGAAAATATATTTTTAAATTCTAATGTTTATCTAAAGGGAGTTCACTACCAATATACAATTTAATACGATAGAGTCATTATTAGATTTTATTTAAAAAATATTTTTTCATTTTCATATGAACACGGCGTACAGGAAGTTGTGAACAAAAGCTAAAAATAACCTTCTTACTCTGTACTATTTTTATTTAAATCCATTTCCCTCTCGCTCACAATTTCATATATAAATCTGACTATACAGGTGAAGGCTTAAGGGATTGGTATGAAATGCATATATTTTGAAAAAATATATATTTTGAATATTGTTAAAATATATATTATTTTACTTTACTTACTTTCTTAAGTAACCACCCCAGGTATTTTATTAACATTAGGCTTTTATATTTATTTATATAAATGAAATAAATGACTATATTCCAATGTATAAATTATAAACTTTCAAATTTTGTGTTACTTTTTAAGAGTTACTATTCAAATTAAAAAATGACTTCAATCCAAGGTGTAAATTATCAGTTTTCTGATTCTTTGTATTATAATCTAATGTTAAAAAATTCTGCTTTTTGTTAGCTCAATCGCTCTTCGAACCAGCAGTTCCTGAGATTACCGCATTCAACAAAACAAACTCCTCTACTTTATAATATTAAACAAAGCAAAGATAAAGCATTCCCACCACCTTAGTAAGGCTTAAAATTAAATACCCACATTTTCTTTATGTGACTTGAAAAAGAAAATTTCTAAGTATTATTTTCGTTTGACCTCATAAGTATATAAAGCTGTGAAGTGCGATGGCAATGAGGTCATATTTTAAATATATTCCCTTAATGAATAGGCACGAAACTTTGCGTGTAATTTATCTATCACGGCTACTGTTACAATTTTAACATTCACGAAAATTACGTTAATGTATTTTAATTATAACTAAAATAATAATTAAATATTCAGAATATCAATGTAAATGTATATTAAATTAATTAGATTTATGTATAATTAATGATACAGAACGTCGTAGCGCAGTGAATAAGTGTGAACACGATAGTTATGAGTTTGTTTCCTACTTCCTGGTGGATTCTAGGAAAACTATTCATTTTCCGTTGCCAGAGCGGGGAAATAACAATGATACATTCTCCCGAATGTTGAATACACGATCATCGTCACGATCATCGATCACGTCTTCCGTATTCGGCCACCTGTCCTGACGGGGAAAGGATGATTCATGAAGCCAGCAACACGACAGGTCGTGGGTTCGATTCACACGCGAGGAAATATTTAATATTTTCATATACTCACTGTGATAACGAGACGCAGTGCAGGCATGAGTTGCACCTCTCAACACACAATGCCTCCAGAATTCGGTGAAAAGTGGGGAACGGAAGTATCTTACACTAGAATCCCAGGTTCCTTCTGCCCACCCTGCCCTGTGCGGGATACAGTTGAAAAATAGAGTATCTAACTACTAGAGTACTAACCGACCATAAAGAGAAGATGAAAATTCTCTACAAGTGTGACTAAACAGATATCAATTTCTGTAATATAAAAATTTATATTACATAAATCCCTATTTCACTTAAGAAATCTCAATATCAAATTGTTCTTTACTAAACTATATTATATAGTAAAGATATATAATTTTCTAAGATTACTGAAATAAACCAAATTTGGTCCTGCCGTTTGTAACCCACACAATGCCCGTAATAAATTGTACCTTAAATGACGGTGTGCCTTGTTAAGTTGGTACATTATGTAAATTGTTACGAAATTCGATCATTTCTTGGAAGCAAAGTCGTTACAAAATTTGCTTGTTAATAACTGCATTTGAAAAATACTGTGGTTATATTTATTTTGATAAAAAACCCAAATATTATTGTAATGGAAATATGGTTTTTTTCAGTGTTTTCAGTTTAATCCCGGGTGTGGGCAAAGAGAACGTAGTGTTAAGACGTATGTCCTCTATATCTCATTACAATTGAATGACGAATGTCTCGAGTCATTGTATGTTGACTGGTAGAACTTGTCTTGCGCGGAGGACGCGGAAACGAAATTCATATATTTCTCCGAGTCGGAATCAAACCTACAACCACCCTTTTAACTATGAGACGCTGTTCCAGGGCGCCTTCATATTTCCACACATTTAAATAATTTATTTAGCTATTTCTTTTTATTTCCAAAATACATATACATAATACGTAATGTAAGTGGTTTTAGTATTTTTCTTAACATCAAAAGCTGAACAGAAATAGTTGTCTATAATAGAATTATAAGTTCATTGAATAATTTTAACAATTTTTGCATTAATACGTTTACCCATTAACAATGTATGTTAAACATAATCAGCCTAATGTCTATTAAAAATGATCTACATGACATAGAAATTGTTAGCGTGATAAATTTTGCAAATTTAATGCACTGTTTCTATTAATTAATAGTTTCATTTGGATTTTAGTAGGTATAGTATGGTTGTAGGACTTCGCCGAATACTGAAGGCATTGCGTGTTGCACCCAACACGTAGTTCGATGGAAAGTGAGGAGCGAAGTGTCTTAACAGTAGGTTCCGTCTTCCTACTGTGCAGAGCGCGGGATAGCGTGAAGCTAAAAAAAAGGTAAAACGACAGCTTAAATTAAAATACACTATAATTATAAATTAAAAACTGCCCTACAGCAGTAATCCGCTTATTTTACCTTTCCAAATTGAAAATTATTTAACAACAAAAATATAACAGAAAAAAAAACACTCCGTGTCGGTCGCTTGATCCATTCAAGGAAAATATTTACCCGCAGATTAAACAAAAATTTACGAGAGTTACGAACAAGGTAGAGTCAACGCCGATATCTGTTTAAAGTGGGGAAAAATACGACGAAATACTCTTAATTAATTTAAAATATTTACTTTTTCTTAGTATAGTTAGATAAAGTCACAATTGCATAGTCTTTATGGAGTTACAATGTTGAAAAGTTATCGATAAGGAAACTTATTTTTTACTTACTACTTACCTTAGAAAAAAAATAACCTATATAGATACGTATAGTATACTCTCCTTCTAAGTTGGGTAAAAATATGTCCAAAGTAATATATTCAAATGAAGTATAAAATATAACATTTTGTAATATTATGAACAGCTAACTCGTACGCAGCCCGAGGCGAAGTACAACAAGTAAGCGGTATTCTTCCAAGATTGTCTAATTTGTTTTTAATATAAACATGTCCCGGCCGTGTTTACAGTGAATTTCTTTCGTTTCGCTGAATTATTTATAAAAAATACCTAAGGAATATTTTTTTTGTATGATGAAAATAATTTCGAAAAAATCAAAATGAACTAAAAAAACAATAGATTTCAGCAAACTATAACATAAACGCCGTCTGGCACAGTGATACAGCCTCAGACTGTAAACGATGGTAGTGTGTTCAATCTCTACTTGAGAGAAATAATTATTTGCATTTCCAATATTTATTTTCGTAAGTCACATGACCTTTATTTAGAATTGATTCTTCCGAATAGGAATCGAATCCATAGCCGCCAAATTAACAGTCAAATGCTGCACAGATAATTATTTTTATTTCTCTAGTCACCTTACACCAGGATATACTACAAATGGCTAAAAAAATCTAATAGCAAATTAATTATTATTTTGTGTAGTTTTATTTAATAGAAGTACTTACTGGGCTGCGGCGAATGTTTCTTGGACATGGTGTCATTTAGCTCCTGTCAGCTGTTGCAGCGTACGCACGTGATCATTGAGGTGCCTCTCTTGCATCACACACTTGTTGCCGTTATAAACCTGTGGAGGAGAGACAGGAAAAATCAATGGCAGTCTCTCCATTATAAATAGATACGAATCGAAGAGTTTATTTAGTTTGGTAAATCCTAGGAACTTAGTGTTAAGATTCTTCGTTCCTCACTTTTCGCCGATTCTTGAGAAAAATGTGAGATATTCATCGTTTCCTCGAGTGTGAATCGAATCCATAGTCCAGTCGCACGCTTGTGCTTGTGCTAAAATTCTTATGAGTTGGATTCATTTGTAAAGGAAGACTATAACTATATTATAATCGCGTTAATAGTTTTGATGTAACGTAATTTTCTATATATAACTTATGTTTTATAAACATTACAACGAGCAAAGCAAAAGCAGTTGACGACTAAATTACATTCTCGTATATATTTATTTCCTACTGTATCTTGGAATAAGAAAAGTTCTTTGAACATAAAAAAAACTAAATCTAATAAATAACTAATCCTCTCCTTAATATATCTTGTAATCATTCGATTCATTTATTTCTTCTTACATTATACAGAAGTAAGGAGGTCATTTGGTTCCTATCTACAATTTAATAAACTGGGAATAGACAGACATGATCGATAACAGAAACTAAACGTTAAATTAATTACATGTCCAGAGAGGCTCGTAATATATATTCCTAACACCATTAATATAGTGGGAATTACGTTAAAACAAAAATAATTTTAATTTCTTAGCTTCACGCTGTATACCACGCACACAAGAGTAGGCAGAGATAACCTAATGTTAAGACACTCCTTTCCTCATTCCTCCTCATCACCGCCGAATTCGAAAGGGAATGCGTGTTGAATGGCAGAACTCAGCGCCGCGTTATGCCTCTACATCTTTTTCGTAAAAAATAGCTAAAGAGTTTGAAATAGGGGAGAAAAGGTAGTATGGAAGTCGCTTTACTGCGTTATACGGGGGTGCTGTTTAAAGCTTATGACTTCGATGAACATAATGTACTATACGGTAGTACACCTTTAAAATATTTAAAGCGAGGAAATAAAAAATCCAATCCTTGAATAGGATTTTTTTTAATGAAAGGGCTCATTCTTTCGCATTTATGTAACCTAATTATAGTTTACTTTAGACATTGATATGGGCGACGTATCGACTTATATTTTCTTATATTGTAGCCTCGCCATCATATCATAAATATAATCATATAGTAAAATATATTCTAATAGTTAATACACTTTGGAGCATATCCAAAAAAACAAATAAAACAAATGACAATGCCATAGTATGACAGCATCTACCAGCGCATAACTCTGGGTCCGATTCCAATTCTGGGGTATGACTTATATATAATTTACTGTCTAGTTAACAAATTATCCAACATTTAATTCAAAGGAAAGTATATCAACAGTAGATTCCGTCTACTTGGACTTCCACTATGTAGATGAAGGCATGAAGTTTGTGAAGATAATTTAAACTTTTAATAAAGAAGCAGATAAGTTAATATTTTCACCTACTACAATTAAAAATAACTGTTAGTCGAAATAAATAATAAATTTTCGATAAAGAAGAATTAGACAAACCGACGAGTGAAACATACATATCAAATGTTATGCGATATTGTGGGCCAAAATTGTCACCCAAATAAACCTATATTAGAAAAAGCTTTTGTATAACAGTGATATAAGACGCATATTGGCTTGAACAAAGTATCGTATGGCAACTTCACTAATATACCAGCCACGCGACGCAGGTTTTGGAGAATACGTACAATATAGATTTAAATAATTATTTTCGATTGATACTTTCAACGCCATTATTGCTAGAATTTAAACTATCTATAGGCATTCAATTGTAAGACAAGTCGCGGTGTTGTGTACCGCGATTCAATTCATTCGAACGAATACAACAAAGCTGCGTTATTTTTGCTCTCATAATAAATTTAATTAAAAACAATAAAAATCTATGAATTAATTATTAATAATTAGTATAGATAAACTAGATAAAACAAAAATATTAAATACATAATAAATAAAATAATACAAAAGGCTTTCCAAAGGACATTACAACTTATAACGAGATACGGCGCTTCCGAGCTTCCAACATTGTTCAGCTTATCACGGCTAAGCTCAGATATTGGTTTAACACCTATTGTGGCAAAATATATAGGGACGAAGAAACAAGAATACTCGACGATATGTATTTTAAAGGATAAGAATTTTAAGTATGATGAAAACTTAAGTATTAAATTATTATTGGAGAGGTCTATGTCCAGCAGTGGACGACGACAGGCTGATGATGATGATGAAAGGATTAAAACACTCCGTTCTCCGCCTTAACTCGAGATATTGAGTCTTGAGTGAGAACGGAGTGTGTTGTGGTCATGGAAAAAAACGTGAAACTATGTATTTCTTCTATAATTTAAAATACAATTATATGATTATTGTACATATAAATTTTTATATTACTGCTCTATATCTCATGAGTAGTATTTCATAATTGTATGATGTCATTCTCATATTATAATGTCAGAAATGATCTCTTGTAATTCATCTTAGGTAATCTCCTGAATACTTCACAGCTCGAGGGGGTGCACGTCAAACCGGGCTCCCTACAGATAAACATAAAAGCTCTGTTAATATCATAGATTACTTATAGCGGTGTCAAGGTATTATAAAATGAACTTAATATTGTATTAACTTCTATATAGTAGTAAAAGTATGAAGATAAGTTATTTAGTGCAATGGACAGTGAGTTCGTCTAAAAACTTCAGAACTTCCTACTTCCAATGTCAATTAAGGTCTCCCTCTGCCAATCAACCTCCGTGCTTGAACCCCGGTAAGAGATTCTTCAATCTTCCAGCTCTTCCATCTATCATCATCTAAATTTGCCTTACTTTTTGTGCATGATATATTATGGAACTAAAGACAGCTTGTTAGAACACTGTTTTCTACACTTAAATCCCAGGATTGTGTAACAGAATTCTCATCCGCAGATTTATTAACTAGAGGCCAGTTGTAGCGCCGGAGCATAAGCGTGCCACAAGTTGTGGATTCCATTTTCTCTCGAAGAAATGAAAAGACGAACATGAGAAATGAGAACAAGGCAAAGCTCAGCGTTGATTTTGGCCACTCAGCAGTCAATGTCTCCGAATTTGGTGGTGGGTGGAACGGAGGGTCTTAAGACGAGGTTCTCAGGTTCCCTCGTCTAAGCTCGTATTGGAATATAAAATCAAAATATTGACTGCGGAACACTGTAAAGTTATTATAAATAAAACTGTCTTTAAGTGCGGTGGAACATTAACTCTTGTTCCCAATTAGCCCAAATGTACAATTACAGTCCGGCACCGACGAGTTTCATGTTTCCCGTTCATTATACTTGCTACCGTTTAATGATTTCTAGACTGATTAATGATTGAGCTATACAGAAATATATAGGTAGATACATATTATGACATAATCGGAAATAAAATTGGATAATGCTTTTTATTATTCGGTCTATTGTCATATTATATACGCCTTGTCCGCTTTCCTTTACCTTTTGAATATATGCCTAAACATTCAGTAGTAATTAGGCACAACTCGTTGTGCAACGGCGTGATGGCGTAAAGCCAAAAAAGTTTATTGTTACTATACCTACTATATTTTTTTACGATTTTATTGAAAATTCTAAAAAAGCATCTAAAAATGTAAATAGTTCCTTCTAAATGATTAAGGCCTTTCTCTTCCTTGAAAGGAAGACAAAAATATTATTTCAATTCGAAGTAGTGGTTCCTGAGATTACCGCATCTAACGAAACAAATTATTTAATTTTATTATATTAGCAGAGACATACTAGTAGACATCCTTTGTTTTGTTCTTTCGTGGAAAAAATCTAAATAAAACATTTGTTTGGGAAGATTGTTTGTATACTTTCGAAAAAAAGAAACTAAAACAAATCATTTTACTTTTTGTAGAGTCTAGCTAAGTTCAAAAAAGCTAAGTTCTTAAATAAAATTATTTCATAACTACTTTGACCCTAGTTCCATAATAACGATTTCTTCATAAAAATTCTATTTCATCCAAACGAGGGTTTTTGTCGCAATAATCTAAACTAGTTTGATCGCTTCAAAAAGCTCTGAGACTCTTGAGAGGGTCGTCCTTTATAGTTTCTAAAGGGTAACTGACTCGATTTTTTATGACAAACGCTTTAAGGAGGCAATTCTTATACGTTATAGTGGTATTTGAGGTATACATATTATCATTATTTTTATGGACGGAAGAGGGAACCTAGTGTTCTAATTTATTTTCCGTCTACAAGACAAAGAGCGACGTTGAGTTCCCTATTCAACTCGTAATGTCACTAGTTCAAGCAGAAAAGACAAACGGAGGGTACCGACTCTATGTTCTACTGACCTACTTTTATACGAGGGATAAGTCGTGGAGCTTTTTTGTAACAGTCACTTTTATTTATTTCGTTTGATTATCCAAAACTTTAATAAAGGCTTATCATAATAAAACTTTTGTAATTACGTACCTTTAACGGAATCGGTGAAAGATATCTGTCTTAGTAATAATTTTCTTGTTCTTATTAGTGAAACAGCTCGAGCGTCTAGCTGTAACGCGACAGTTTTGCGTTCGATTCATACTCTAGGGAATGAGTTATTTTCATTTCCTCATTCTGGTAACAAGATAAAGCAAGCAATAAACAAGACAAGTATTTTACAAATACAAGTAATATTGACGATACTGTTACTTAATTTTTACAATACTTTAGTAAAAATAATTTCTCAATTACATTTATTTTGTAATTTAGAATTCATTATTTTCGTAAAACTTATATATATATATATAACTATATAACGTAACTATAATGTTTGTAAATATAAATTTATGACCACATCTATTTAATATGAGATTACAAGCATAATAGCTCTGGTTTTTCTTAAGGAAAATAAACAACAAATTCTCTAAACTGGTTACAAGTTAGACTGCTCTGAAGATAGGCGCACATATTATACATACTCGACTGACTTTAGCGTATACAAGATTGTATTAAGACAACAAATGTATTCTCCACTATTTGTAGTGATTTTAATAGTGTCCTGTCATGGTGATAGTGACTTCAATTCTATGGTTCGGAATTTTAGTATACAGCTTATACAGTCGACGGATTTAGACCACGTCGCTGTTGGAACATTTGGGGTTTGGAGCGTAATGGCCAGTGCGGCTATATGGACCTACGGTGAGTCCCAGAATCAATTCTCGAATTCCATTATACCGAGTGATAATAAAAGTAACTTTTTGACTGGATATGAGAAATTAAGAAAAGAAATATATAATTCCGATGGTGCAAATATAGAATTTGCTAATTTTGTATTCATAAATAAAGATTTTGTCACCATCATTTTGAGGATTCGAAGGCGACAACGAGGGAAGCTAATTATGTCATTGAAAGGGCAGCCCGGTCATTCTTACATGTATTACATACGGACGACTTTACAAATTCATCTATGATAATGGCGAATGTGATGGCATTTCGTGGTTTCTGGAGACTACGGTTTAATGTATTACATACAACCATCGAAACTTTTTATGATAATATAATTAATGAAACTAGAGAAGTTAAAATGATGCATCGGAAAGTAAAAGTACCACATTTAATTATACCAGAAATGAAAGCTAACGTAACGGAACTAGCATTTGGTAACGATGGTAAATACAGTATGCTAATAATAATGCCACATTCTGGAGTTAAAATCAAAGATGCATATAAAAACTTAGAAAATATAAAGTTAAGCGAAATAGTGGATAAGTTAGAAAATAATGTAAAAGAGGTCGGCTTAAAAGAGATTGACCTGAAACTACCGAGGCTTAGGATAACAGCAAATATTGTTTTAAACAAGCCACTGCAAGATATAGGTGTGAGTGAGGTATTTCAATCAGATCAAAGTCAATTTTCAGGTATAACCACTGAAAGTATTTATATATCTACAGTCGAACATCATGTAGACTTCACTATGGGTGAGATCGGTGCTGATTTCAAAATTTCTACGCCAGGATATTCTGAATATTTACTTCGCAGCAGTACATTAGAAGCGAGTGAACCGTTCATCTTCTTTATATTAGAGAAACCCACGACAACGATATTATTAGGTGGTCTATATTCTAAAGCACGTTATAATTAACAATCTGTTCTATTGTGGTAGGTACTATAAATATAAAGAATTAAAAATTCACAATAATTGTGTAATTATCATTATGTTTAAATAATTAATATTATAATATTATTCACTAATAAATAAATTTATTGAATTATTAAACTAAATTATTTTTTAAATAAATAAAGTGGACACCTGCCTTAGAATTCAACGCCGGGCTTTGGTCTTGGTGGCAAGAAATAAAAATATTTATAATTAATAATTCATTTCGTAGGGGGATCGAGTCCACAACCGTCGCGTACAAGTACAAGTACAAGCTCATATTTAACTATTGCAAATAAATCTTTTCGCTAAAATTCCTTAAGACCGATAATGAATATCTTAAAAGATAAGCACGTAATTAGTTTTCCAATATATCACAGCTGTTATAAGAACGCAAAGTTTCCTTTACTTGGCTTTCGGCCAACTCATCGAATACTTAAGTAGAAGTTTTTTCAAGTATCTAAAATATTTACCACTGTTTGTATGTCTGTCAGTTTGTATAAATAATTTATAAATAAATAAATAACACCGTACAAGTACCCGGAAGTGGTCAAGGATTCAAATTTAGAGCATAAAAAACCAGGTATGTTTTAGTAATTGTTTCTACCTTCCATAACTTTACAAAATAAAAACAAAATAAATAAATAATAAAAGCACTCCAATCTATATTAAGCAAGAAACTTCAGTAAACTATTAAAATATATTAAAACCATGTATATTATTTTTCACTGTAAAATGAGACCTACCATTATGCGTTATTATTGATTTTTATCGCAAAGTGCAGTATATATAAATAAATTCACCTACTTCACTTACGATTATATTAGAAAATGAAAAAAAAGTTTTATATTAGCTAGGTATTAAACACCATTAAGCATCATAAGCCCTGGCAAAGGTTGTAAGGAAAATTAGTGACGCGTCACTTAGTTTGGAATTATTTTTAAAGAATGGCGTGATAATGTGGTGGAACTTTCTTTTTTGAAAAGGTACAAAATGAAAAAATAATTTGGCCCGAGTGGGAATTGAACTCATAACCACCATGGTTACTGTACGATGTACAATATTTATAACTTTACGCTGTTTCCTGCATATGACAAGGTAGGCAGAGAAAATATGAAACTCTGCATTTCATAGGGAAACAAACACAAGACCAGTGAGTGCACAACAGTGCTCTTGTATAGAATTAATACTTTAGAATAAATAACAATATTTTTTTTTTTTAATATTTTTAAATGTATCTTTTTTATAATAATTTATATTTAAAAATGTAAAATTGATTCACTAATTTAATAAAAGTATATTCTGTGTTTAAACCAACAACAATTTGAGACACTTCTAACAAACTTTAAGATCTGTACTTTTAATTCAACCACGGAAATGACCCCAGCTTACAAAAGACGGAGGCAAAAGACTTTTTATTTTAAAAAGTATACTTGCAGCTTCCGCTTGCTCAGTATTTGTGTAGTATTTTAATTAAGTTTCTTATTGTATTCAGGTGAACTTTAAGTATTATTATTTTGAATTGACCTTAGTTCTGGGAAGTGTGATGCTACTTATTTTTGTCATTTTTTTTAGTTATTTTAATTTTTTTACGCATTATCCCACACACAGCACGGTAGGTAGAGAGAACCTAGTGTTAAGACACTACTTTACCCATATTCTACAGGAATATGTTTCCAAGACAAAAATAAAGTTTCTCTCTATGTCCAGGGCCTTTATCTAATTATAATTAACTAAAACAAAGCTTTTTTGTCTAGAATATTAAAATATCAAGATTTCCCTGGAGCTAAATGTAATAGGGACTTTGAAGTTTTAATGATGTCAAAGACGAGTAATAGAAGGTCGTTAAATAAAAATTGTAAGTAAAATTATACACTGAAAAAAGTGTATATTTTTTATTTTTCAGCTTCACGCTGTAACCCGCACACAGCAGGGTAGGCAGAGGGAAAATATTGTTAAAACACTTCGTTCCCCATTTTCCGCCGAATTCTGAAGGTATTGTTTGTTGACGGGCGTAATTCAACGCCGTGCCTTGCATTGATACCGAAAATATTTCATCGAACCTACAAACTATCTACTTCGTAGCAGGGGTACAAATTGTGACCATATTCTGTATAGTGAGGCCACGACTGGCATATACTACATATACTATTAAATGAATGAAGAAATTGAAGAGTTCGTTTGGTTGGACGCATTAATCTTATACGTTACTGGTTCGAATTTGTTGAAAACAAAAATAAGTCTCGTAAGTCTAAGCCTAATCGAAGCAATGGCCTCCTTTTAGAAATTTAAAATATACAAAAGGAGAAAAAGTCATTCCAAACGACAAGTCACGTAACGAATTGGTTGTAAGAAAAATTGAATTGGGTAGAATGAAAGTAAAAAGAAAAACTCTAAATCATATTCGAGACCGTCATGGTTAAGGAGCACCAGCGTGTGACTGTACGCTACAGTTGTAGGGTCGATTCCCACTTGGGGTATTATAATTTATTATTAATTTAATTTCTTTGGTAATAAGGCGAAAGTGCGGCATTAAGTTCCGCCACTCAAGACGGAATACCTCGAAATTTTGGCGAAAAATGGGGAACGGAGAGTCTTAATAGTCTGAAAAAAATATATATGAAATGTGATTTATAATTATATTTATCTAGTCTTTTCGACTATTTAAAGTGAACAAATATATTAAAACGCTAATATAATACGACCGATCTAAAAAAAATCGAATATTCATTAGATGTTGTCGAGAATCCTTCAAGTTTTATAATGAAGCATTTCCCGTTTTGAGCAAGAAAATACTCATCCTAGAGAAAAGTTAATTTTAGAATTAATTATATACTTAGAACTGCTTTTAAAATAACTAGATTAAATTAACCAAAACGGAAAAAACTTAAAATAAAACACGCAAAATATTTATATTTTTTTCAAGAATATTCAAAATTATATGTTTACATAGATCGCTTATTTTCAACTACTTTGTACCCATAATAAGCTTTTGTTTTTAATAATATTTTACTTGCTGGGATTTTTGAAAACCACAAATAAAAACATGTTTGTGCTATTAACTTGAATCGTCTTATAAACTGTTGTTTAATAGTAGATGTTACTCAACATTCCATTTTCGTGACTGGATTCAAAATAAGACATTCCCGTAAAAACGTCGTAAAGAAACACTTTGTAACAATCAAACAAATTGAACGGTTATAACCGCTTCTATATGTACTTTATATCATCAATGTTATTTAAAAGATAATAAAAACACCAAACCAATAATCTTTACTGAGATAATAAAAATTGAGGCTATGCAGGCTGAGTGGAACTAAATCTGGCTGTATACTCAATTGTTTTGGGTTTGATCCCTACTGTATGAGATGAATCGAGCCCAAAACCGTCGCGTAAACCTTCAGAAACCCTCTTGCTTCGCAGAGGTGGAACCAAATTTTAAGACGCCTTGTTCTCCCCTTCCGAAACTCCGATGAGTCTTGGCGATCCAAGCTTTGTCCTGTTACCAGATTGGGAAAATCAACCTTTTTTGAATCGAACCCACAGCCTTCGCGATGCATTCAGACGCTGCCTTATGTTGACTTATATATTTATAAATCTAGTATAATGTCTCGTCAAAGGCTGCCAGCATACTAGCCTATCGATTAAATAAACTCATTCAAACGTGTCATGGGCACGCACTCTTTGTTTTATTAGTAGGCATTTTATATGAATAAAAGTCACTTTTAATAATACATTTTTATTATAAGCTTTGCCCGCCTGCCAGGGTGACATAAGGCGAAGTCTGTGTCTCTGTCAGACACTAGACGATGTCTCTGTTTGGTGTTAAGTCTTGACACTAGAAAAATATAGTAACAGCTTGCGGTTCCTACTAAGGACCGCTTCACTTTCTGCCAGAATCCGAGAAATTGTATGGTAAAAACAAACCGAAATTGTATGCCGCTTTATCTCATCGAAAAGAGCGCATTAAGATGATTGTAATATGTTTTTTAACTTGACGCTATATCTCGCACGTCGAGTGGTAAGACAGGGGAAACTTGGGAACCTAGTGTTCAGACACTCAGCTCTCATTAAGACACTTCCATTCCCATCCGATCCAATCTAAAGGCATTGCCTGTTCAATGGCAGATCTCAACGCCGCGTTTTACCTCACTACCAGAGCGTGGAAATGAAAATATTTTTTAATTTAATTTTCTCGAGTGGGAACCGAACCCACACCATCGTGTTCACAGTCATACTTTGTTCTATAGTGTCGTAACGCTTTACATATAGGCTAAAATTATTTTAAAATGGCGGCTGGGAAAACATTGCTAAGTAAATAAAACCAAGATGAACACGTAAAGGCACTTCAAGTGTAACATGCTTTGTTACGTAAGGCACAATTTTAGGCCACAGAATGTATAAGCAAAATGTTAAATCTATATCTGTATTATGTTTAATCTATGATAATTATGTTAAAAAATCGAGTAAGAATCGAAAATTTGATTAATTAAAAAACTTTTCTATAGAAAATTGCATTCCTGCGCTCGAAACTTGCCTGAACTATTTTAGTCAACTTAAATTTATACTTGCGAACATTCCTCAAGCAACACTTTGTAATATCGTATAACATTTATATTAGCGCTGCTTCTTGGTTCACCATATTTTCTAAATAATACAATGGATTCACCATCACCATGGCAGCTTACTTGCAATCTTAATTATTCACAAAACGTGCCCAAGGCATGCGAAACTGTTAAGTTCTTGTATATACATAAATATAGCATACGAGTGTATACGTTGAGTCACTACGTGAACTACATCAGTTGGTGAGATTAAATAGATTACCACTTGTTATGTCTAACAGATTCAATTTAAATCTAAACGTAGTTTAATTTTTGTTTTCGTTTCACGGTGTATTTTTTTTACGTAAAAAGGACAAGGCAAACGAGCTTTCGGTTCACCCGATGGTGATCACCGCCGATCACGACCGCGTACAACACCAGAGGAGCTACAGGTACGTTGCCGGCCTTTGAGGTGGAGATAGACGCGCATTTCGAAGGTCCCCGGTGAACCGACTATAGGCAGGCTAGGCACAAGAAACCTAGTTTTAAAGCAGTCTATTCCCAACTTTCAGCTCAATTTTCAAAACATTGTGCGTTTAGAGGCAGAAATGAACGCCACCCTATGTCTTGTCCACCCTTCCAATTATTGAATTATTTTCGTTTCTTAATAAGGAAAATAATTTATTCTGTCAAGCGGGAATCAAATATGCAACCAAAACGAAGCTGTGTCGCTACACCACGATGAAAGAAAAATATTTTGCACGAAACATTCTCGTACAGTCTTTAAATCCTTAAAAGAATTTAAAAAATCGATTCCTTACGACCTTTGGCCTACATTCGTTTAGCTTTACAATTACAGTGGATTACTTGAACTCTATATAAGTATAACGATATAATATATTTTCACTCTTAGAAACATCCGCAGTTATGAGCGCCATAATACGTCGCCCCTAACCCTAATAAAGTCCTATCACGTACCAAAATCATACCTTTTGTTTTAGTAACAATGGCACCAAATATTCGTCTTATTCACTTATTATTCTTATAATTCTTAGTATAATATGGGAACCTAATTAAAAAAGAGTAACTAAAGTTAGGCTAGAAGTAAGTTATGGCACAGTGGCGCAAATATACAACTGTAAACGCGACAGGTTGTGCGTTCGATTCCTACTCGAGAAATTGAAATATTTAATATTTTCATTTACTCGCTTTCGCACTCGCTCGTAACCAGAATTCGGCATAAAGCGAACAATGGAAGTGACTTAATAGAAGCGTAGTATCTTAGATGCCCAAGTCTCCTCTGCCTACCCTGATAGTGCCTGATACAGAGTGAAACTAAAAAAAACTAAAAGCTCTATTCCATTGAGATTTGTTTATGTTTGTATGACCGCACTTATCTCGTAAACCACTGGTTCAAATTAAAAAACTATTTTTGTGTTGTGTAGTCCATTCATCGAGGCAAGCTTAAAAAGCTAGTACATTTTGTTAGTAATGAATTTGATATAGCCATCAGTCACTAGTTACTATACCTGTTGAAGTAACCTCATACCTACCGTAGGTTACCGGCCATATTTATAATGTCTGTCATATGTCATAAAGTCTTATTTTTTTTTAAATTCATTAAGGTGGTGAAGACGTAGTTGAAATTTACTATATGTATAACATTTTATTTTTTAATCTACCATCTCCACACTGTATACCGCTCACAGCAAGGTAGGCAGAGGGAATTTAGTGTGAAGACACTCCGCTCCCTACTTTCCACCTAATTCTGGAGGTAATGTGTGCGGAGTGGTGGATTTCAATACCGCGCTTTGTCTAGACTTTAGAGCGAAGCGAATATTTCATTTCCTCGGGTAGGGATTGAATCCACATCCAGTCACGTTTACAGTCACACTTTGTAGGGGCACACCAACACCACAATATTTACCATAATAAGAGACCAGTACAAAGATTTGTGTATAGAATAAAATAATACTAAGTTAATGACAGTAGTAAAACATTTTTACTAAGGAGCACTTGGTATAAGGAAGCTTACGTGCTAAAAACAATAGAAGAAACACGTAGCGCGAGTATTTCTTGCATGTAAAGAAACTATAATTTTACTATAACATTTTACACAATATATTAGAATAATTAGTAAACCCAAACAAATCTTTTCTCTGTATAAAATACAATCGCTTGCCAGCTATGGAGATTTGTGAAATCGTGCAACAGATTTTAATAAGGCTTTCACTTATAGAGTGATATAACAGATAGTTTTAATACGTAATTTAAATATGGATAATACCTAAATATTATATTAATATTATACAGTCTAAGCGGGACAAGCTACGACTGGATTAGTTCTTGATTATATTCGTAAATAAGCATAAAAGGAGTGTTTCCGATTTCTTTACACAAACCGCGACAAAGACTTCAGCCAACAAAAATATAAATTATATAAATAAAATATTTTTTACTTAAATAAAGTCCTAAGTTGCCTATATTTTTTTCGATCACAGGAAGTGTCACATTCCAAATGCAAAAGAGAAATGTTATTTCTATTCCATATACAATTTAACATGAACTTTTAAAAAAAATATATAAATAAAAATAATTTACAATAAATTTATAAGAATAATTTTAAAAATAAGACCTTGACTTTCCTTAATCTCTAAAAAAATATATATTTGTTTTAGGGAAATGCTCTATGACAATAGATTCCCCACGAGATCTCTGGTCTTACCTATTAATTAACCCAAATACAAACTGTGTTGTAAATAATACTTACACGCCATAACACTTTCAATCGACACGCACACATTCACACGACATTTGAATTACATCGAAGAAAAACTCGAATTTTGCACCCAACGGCTAATGTCACGCAATGATTAGCACGACTAAACACTTTTTACAGCACAAATATTAATATTTTCTATGTTCGAACAATTTATAATGCACAGATCGGCACAAAAACTGCACAGGCACAATTTTCTTTATACAAAAATCATGGTTTAATAATCAAAAATATTTTCAGTGACAAAAGGTCGATGGCTGGTCGCGTAGAGGCGTTCTAGCGCTACGGGTTACCGCGAGATACTGACGTAGCTTCGTAGCAACTTGGAGCCAAAAGCTTTGCGCAAACTGTACGGTGGGCGAAACAGGGGTTGCATTAATAGTTCTTATTGCTATTACAGTAAGGGGTAAAATGAATAGGCTGTAAACTTTGATCCCTGTACAGGGGGCACACAATGAAACCATATATATTTTTGGTTCATTAACATATAAACTGAAGCTAGTCAAATATTTGTTTTTAGGTTTGTAAAGACTAAGGAACTAAGATAACTAAGTGTTTATTTTTTCTTTTACTACAAAATTTTATATATCTATATATTTAAAATCTTTAAATTAGACTAATTGATCACCATCTTATATTCCACATCACCTGATAAGCTTCTACAGATATATTGTCAATCATCAATCAATCATCTCATCTCATTTGTTTGTCACCTCTATAATTACACTATACAACAAGGTGGGCAGAGGAAACCTAGTGTTACGACACTCCGTTCCCCATTTTCGAGCCGAATTCCGGAGGCATTGCGTGTTGAGTGACAGAACTTAACGCCGCATTGTGTGAAAATATTAAATATTTAATTTCCTCATTTATAACGGAACGCATACTAATGAAGAAATGAATATATAAATTGAAATAAATATTCCCTTTCCACGAGTGGAGATCGAACCAGTCGATTTTGCAGCACACTTTGTGCTCCTGCACCATGACTAGCCTCAATTATTATATAATTGTATAATGTAATATTTAAAAAAAAATTAGCTTAGCTGAGATCAAGTGCACAGTCAGATTTGAAATAAACACTTAATACAATAAAAATATCTCTCATACGAATAAAACATTGTTGTTTATGTATCGTAAATTAAGATGCAAGATAATACATACTCGTACATTATAAAAAAAAACAGAATTTGGTAAATAAAACAAAAAACATTATTATTTAAATAATTGAATATATTGGTATTAGTTTTGGTATTATAAAAAGTATGTTCAATTCATTAATCGCAATCAAATTCATGGAAACAATTGTGCGCCTATTACTTTTTCAGATAAGCTGAAATATATTTTGCAATTAAGCCCATCGGCCGTTTCTGCCATTCCAATAATTTATCCTCGGTTTGTGTTACCTTGAAAATAAATTAATATACAAAATGTAGAAGTAATAAATTTAAAAAATCAGGTCAAGTGCGAGTCGGGTTCGCCTCCTCGGTTCCGTACCAATTGCACAATTTTAGATCAATAGGAAATTTAGCTTATACTTATAAGTTTTAATTACATAAAATTAATTACGCGGTAAATTTCATAATAAATGCACCGAAAATGATGTTCGTATTTCTAGATTGCGTCGACTTATAGATTTGATTTTTTTCTGTGCTTCAAAGGACCGTTAATTAAAATATATCTCATAAATTTCGGCTTACTATCTTCACGCGATCTCAAAATAAATGTCAATGTCTCGACAGACGGACAGACGAACAACTATGATCTTAAAAGAAATTCTTAAAATGGTTCTGTTTTTTACTTTTGTGGAACGGAATTCTAAAATTCTAGTAACACGTCATTCAGACATTAGTTAACAAATATTAAAAAACTGTTTCACAGATTCACTCATATTACAAGGTAAGCACTCGCCTTGTGTTAAGTCACTTCGAGGGCTCGAAAGTGGGGACCCTTTCCGTCCATTTTAATTTTCCTTTTACCAAAATATAATAACTCAAAGCTTTCTAACATTGGATTGGAATATATAACATTACTATTACATAAACGTTAGTATTACTATTAAAATATTACCTGATCATCAACGAAACGATCGACAAACGTCACGCATAGATCAGCTGATCTCAACCCGGCCTCTAAAGTCATAGCGGCGAATGCAGTTGCCTCCATTTCAATGTTCTTGACACCCATAGACTCTAGTTTACGAACGAATTTTAATTTGTCATCCTTACTGTAATAACAAAAAGGACCATCTAGGCGAGCCTGACCTAAAAAGAATAAAAAACGATGTATATATGCAAATATGTGAAACGTGTAATTTATTTATAATAGCTAGAAAGACAAAATACTTCACGCTATATCGCTCGCAGAGCGAATGCAGTGGTAAGTCTCTCCGTTCTCCACTTTCTGACCATGTGTTGAGTTTCGGAGTAGTTGAGAAATCGGCGGAAAGTGAGAAATGAAATGTCTTAACAGGGGGTTAATTCAACATACCCGGCCAAAGGGGAAAAATCGTGAAGCTATTTTTGTTACTAATTATGTTTTCCTTGCACTACATAAAATCATAAAAACAATTAATATATTACAAAACTACCTCTATAAAAATCATCTGCAGCCATAGTGCCACCAATCATAGTCAAGAAATCTTTCTCTTCTTTTGCAAGATGACACAACTCCTGGTTTAACCGCGTGTCAAAAGTAGTATTAAATCTTTTCATTTCTCCCATTATTGGCTAAAAATGTTAATTTCAAAGTAAATTTAAAACATAAAAAAAAAAAATTATTCATTAATTTTCATTTAAATAAGTTATAGATCGAATTTTAATACATACTTATATTATGACACTTTAATTAGGCTTTATATTTCTGCATAACCAGTGTCTTAAAGATTGTATAGTATGGAGTAGTAGTGCAAAAATATAGATAAGATATGAATTATGAGACAGCGACATCTAGTGATAAAATCTCTAGTTATAATAAAAACTTATTAATTAAAGGCCGTTTACAAACTGAAGAGAAGAATGACTAATATTCTAATTTCTATTAAATAAATATTCTAAAACTTAAAATGTTATAATTAAGGTTATTTTAATCTATTAATCAACATCGTGGTTAGTCAGCCTCGGTACAAACACGCAATATGTAAATATAATAACTTACAATATCATAAGACTTTTCTAAAGAGCCGTTCATAGCCCAAGACGATATGACGACTGACCCTGGCGGTATATTCAAGCCTCCGCTGGTGCCAATTCTGAATATGATTGGATCTTTTGCTTTAGCATAACTAAGCAATTTTATTATCTCTTGCAGTAAAACAATCATTGATGGTATTCCAATGCCGTGCTGAAATACAACTTTCATTAAGTTCTATGTTTTTAATATGAAACTGTACATAAATAAATAAAAACAAATCAGCTTCACGCTGTATCCCGCACGCAGCATTCGGCAAAATTGGGTCATAATATAACAATAAGTTTAAGCGGGCATAGCCGCGTGGAGGTCATAGTAATATTGTATAAAGGTATACGAGTATGCTTACATTTACTGAGAGCACAGGTCCAACTTTAAACATGGCGTAGCGATGGGAGTGTTTCGTCAAATTGACTAAATCCACATTGGATTTTTTCAACACATTTCTTGCAATATGTTCAGCAAATTCTCTCATCCTATACTTAGTCCCTCCCATACATACAAACTGAAACAAAGAAAATTACGAAGTTATTAAAATTAAAACAAGTAATATTAAAGGCAAGGGTTAGAATAAGTAATAATATACTAGATTTCTTATGCAGAATGTAGCTTATTTACTTCACATATTAATATATAATTTTATTTCCACGCTATATCCCGCACACATCAGGGTAGACAGAGAAAAGGAGAAAATTAAAATATTAAATATTTCACTTCCACAAGTGGAAATCGAACCCATAACCCGTCGTGCTTACTGTCACACGCTTGTGCCCTTACGCTACGCCTATTAAAATTAATTGGTAATTCTTATTAAGATATCCATAGATTTTTGAGGAGCTCGATATTTTAAATATAGTACTCGGTAAAAAGTATTATATTTAAGCGCGACACTTTTAAAACCTAATTATTTAAAGAGGTTCTTATAAAAAACTGACGTTTAAAAAAATACGTTTTTTGCTCGCCTTAGTATCTACGGGACGTTATCTACACAACTAAAAGTCCTCGTTAAGGTAGTTATGGCATTAAATACTGTTATTTCTTTCTTACCGACTCTAACAGCGTCTCACTTTAAATTCAGTGATTTTAGAAGGCGGTGAATAGGATTTCAGGGAAATTAATTATTTTCCATTTTCCCGCTCTGATTTTCGAACATTATTTACTTACAGTGCCTTAAATATTTATACTATTTCAGAAAACAGAGTTTTGACTCCAAGTCCCCTAGCAGGGTAGGCAACCCTGCTATGTGCCTGATAAAGCGTGTAACCATATAAAACTTCACCTTTACGTCTCCAAACATTTTAGGTAGATCGTAGTTTTGAGTATCCAGCCCCAAATGATACAAGATGTCATTATCCAACTCCGCCAGATGTTCATTTTGCAAACGCAATGTCCCGTCCTTGTTTCTACGACAAAATAAAATATTACTATAATATAATTGCAGATTATTTGAATTAGACCCTCGTAGCGTGGTGACGGTGACTTTCTGTAATAGTAGCGGTTTGTTGATTTTCATTCGTCGCAATTAATTATTTTCATTTCCTTGCTCTGGTACTCACCTTCAACAGGCAGCAAAACTGTTAAATTACCTTCAACATATCTCAAAAAATCGGCAGAAAGAGCCTGCCATGCTCTATGCAGAATGCAGGGTGAATAAAACGATAGTTATTATCTACCTTTAATTCCATAATGTTATTATATAATATATTATATATGAGTTGAGGCAACAACGGACAAAAATGGCGTAAATTTTGAATATTTACCAAAAAAGTGTGTTACCGTTTTTTTATTTCTAATACGATTACGAAGCTACTTTTTTTTTAATTTTAAAATTTTGTATTAGCGCTATGCTATTATTATTTTAAAATATATTAATTTAATATCAAATAATGGAACGTGTTAAAATGAAGTTCACCGATTTGTAAATCTTGGAATATAAACGTAAATAAATATAAATATTTTTTTAAATTAGTAAAATGCTTGTTTTACTTCCCCACAGAAGTCTCGCCATCCATCTTCGTTACAATATAGAACATTGTAAAAAAGAAAAAAATAAAGCTATAAATAATATGTATTAACTAATTGATGATTGGACACTTACTTTAATGACTTAGTATTATGGTTTTTATTCCAAATAGTTGCACAGTTCTGATAATGAGGTTCCCAGTCCTTGATTGAGGGCAGGATATAATCACAATCACATTTCATTTTGCAAGCTGGAAAGAAATACAAATTATACAATTTTCACAAAAACTTATAAATTCCATAGAAAGCGGAAATATATTTAGTATTTATATTTAAAAAGATTAAATTCAACATTTCAAATATCATTCTCTATTCAATTTTCGATATAAGCCTCCGATGTCTAATAAAGTCACCTCAAGTTATAATAAAGTTACCTCAGAATGATGAATTACGAAAATCAATAGTTGCTACAACTCCGGCGTTCTCCTTACTACTGCAAAGGTTTGCCCTCCTCGCTTTATATAAGTGGAGTGGAGCGAGGATTTGCTATCAATTGACATTAATCATAATATATCATCAACAGAAATAACTTCCTAACAAGGAAATATAATCGATTACATTTTACAAGACTTATTTATCTAAGTAAAATGTAATCGATGAATAATTATGCAATTACTTTTACATGCTGAAAATTTTTAAAGTTTTCACAGGTCTCGAACGTACTAAGGTGGACTTATGTTGTATATTTTTTATCATGGGCGGTTTAATCGAAGTGATGAAGAAGAAGAAGAATTACTATGATTGCATCCCATATACCTACATAACACTTAGATGTCATTGTTATTACAATATATTTATGCAGTAAATGTGAGCTGCGAATCTTTCACGGTCACTTTATAATAACAATAACGTCTCTATATTTCTAATTTCATAGGAAATGCATAAAAGATCCTTTATTACATGAAGATTCTGATAACCTTAGGTTACTTGCAAGAAACATATGAGTTAACATTATCATATTTATTAAAAATTACTTCATAATAATATAAAATCACAATAATTATCAAATTCAAGACCACTCATGGCGCAGCGGCACAATCGTGTGATTGTGGGTTTGATTCCCACTCGGACGAATAAAATATTTAATATTCTTATTTCTGAGCTCTGGTGTCAAGGCAAAGCCTCCAGAATACGATGAAGAGTGGGGACTGAAAGTAGAACCAAGCCAAGTTCAATATTGAATAATGTAATATAAGAATCGGAGATCTATATGGGGTATTATCAAAATTTCAGCTTTGCTAAAATGACGTAGGTCTGGCAGCTCTGGGGTCTTGGGCTAAAAAACTTTGTATCCCTTTCTACGAAAACTGTGCGGACGGAGGATTATAACATATGGCACAATTTTTTTTTTTATAGCTTATAGAGAAGCTTGTAGAGAATACGAATATTTTTTTAAATGATTGCAAGAAAAATATATATTATGATAGGACAATGTCACAATAATTATGTATTTTTCCTATGTATCGCACGTTGCTATGACAACGCGAATGCAATGTATGCAATGTACGCGCCAAAGAGTCCACTGGGTGAAATAAATAATGCATCACATATGCAGAAATTATAACAAAGAAATAAACTGAACTTGCTATCACAAATAGCATCAGCAAATAAAAATTATAACAATTATAATAAAAATAATATTTTTTTTATTTATTTTTTTATATTTATTTAATATTATATTTATATATATATATATATATTATATATACAAAGAAATAAACTGAACTTGCTATCACAAATAGCATCAGCAAATAAAAATTATAATAAAAATAATATTTTTTTTCATTTATTATTATATAATAATATTTATTTAATTATATATATACATATATATATATATATATATATATGTATATATATATATAATAAATATTATCACTGAAGGTTCCCACTTGTACTACCTACTTGTATGCAATTATCAATTATATACAGTATATGTATGTAATTATATACAGTACCTACTTGTATGCAATTATACAATTGCTTACATCTAACGCGGAAATGTAACGATTGCTAGACTAAGCTTTGATAAGAAATATTTTAAAAGGCTAATAAAATAAGAAAAAACATAAAAAGGATAATGGTACCCAATATATGGAAGTAATGAGTACGAAGAAGCGCGATGGTTGTAGGTTCAATTTCTACTCGGGGGAATGAAATATTTGTTAGTTTCTCGTTTCTCGTAATTGGTGGAAAAATCGTATTGGTGCTTAATTAATAAAGCACAATGTAAATATTTTAAGTATAAAGGTTTCGTTAGACGATTTGTGACATTGGTTTTCAACACCCGAAAGTAGAAATCGGAGAATTGTGTCACTAAATTAGTTTTAACTAGAAAATCGTTAACAAACATTTTCTAAATAAGGCAAAAAGTTTGTTTTTGTCTAATTAAAAACCAAACAACAATAAACAGGAAGCCCATATCAATTTACATCCACTATGTAGAATCATTCACAACTTAGGAACGTACTCGTATGCTCCCAAGCTATGGGTCGCAATCTTGCGGCTGTCAAGAAAAATAATAAATCAGCTCTCATAAGACTTATCCATATTCCTATCATAGATTCCTATCCAAAGTGCGACGTTTAATTCCGAAAATTGGGAGAGACAACGGAGTGTCTTAACACTGACCCTCCCTGCCTACTTTGAAGAAGCGTGAAGCTACACTTTCAGATGGTCCCACGAATCACTGTTATCTAATCTGGACATCATCAGTGTTTATTATATTGTTAGTATACAGTCGTAGCAGGGGCACAAAGTGTAACAGTAAAACAGTCGACTGGTTGTGAGTTTGATCCCCACTCGAGAAAATGAAATATTTATTTAAATTCATATGCTCCATTGTCGAGGGAAAGTGCGGCGTTGAGTTCCGCCACTCAACACGCAATGCCTCCAGATTCAGCTTAAAATGAGGGAGGGGATGTCAACACTAAGTTCCCTCTGCCTACTTTATTATATGGCTTCAAAGTAGTGATGTTTGTAACGCGCAATGAAAGATATTGCGCGTTACAAACATCATATATGATATAATAAACATCATAATTATATCATACTAAAATATTTAATAAAAAAATATCTTTTCCAGCGACATGTTTTTATCGCCTAGCAGGGTAGTGCAGGCAAAAAAAAACTAAAGTTATATAAAGTACTAAGCACTCCGCTTTCCACTGGACTGACTGGACGCAGTCAACAGTTATTGATGAATAGTAATAGATTTGTGGGCTACGGGTATCGTGGCGATGTTTATGAGACGAGACTTCACATTCAACTCATTTATTATATATTTAATGTAGTTATTTATACGCTACAAAACAATAGTGGAACATAATTACACAATTGCATTTGTAGCGAATAAATTCAGGGCGCTAATATAGCGTGTTTATAAAGAATATAATAATACTTGTGCAATGCCCCTAGAAGTCTTTTCTTTGTAAACAATTTACATTATGCTTTTAAATCTATTATCAGCAAAGATTTTTATTTATTTAATGTAATAAGAGTTATATACAATTCTTTTCTTCTCTTTAAACTATAACATAAATTGTATACCCCACTCAAAGGCTAAGTTAACATGTATAATAGAATAAATTAAAAAAGACAAGACAATACAGATAATAACCTGAAATAACAATTTTCATAAAACTTGTATTTAACCTGCATCTGCCGTTGTGGCGCAGTGGCAGCGTGTGAGGGTAAACGCGACGATTATGGGTTCAATTCCCACTAGGGGCAATGAATTGATTATTTTCTAGTTCCTCGCTCTGATAATAAAAGAAAACACAGCGTTGAGTTCCGCCAATCAGGATTCAATTTCGTTTGCGTAGACTACAAAACTAAGTGGCTTATGGTCCACGCAAATGAAATTATGATTTTTTTTAGAATACGATGTCTCTATTTCTATATCGTGACCTTCAATTAGTTCCTCAATATGATAACCTAAAAGTTTAAATAAACATCAGATAAATATTACTTACGTTTTTAGCAGAATATAGAGTCACAATATATATTTATTAAAATTTAACTAAATTGCATTTATTCGTAAGACTTTTAATACGGAATGTGCACAACGGACGACGCCAAATTACGAACTGACCAAGTGAATATACGGTCGTAATGTTTATTTGTAAAGTTAGTTTGCTCTGAGCTTTGTTGATATAAAGAATTTTGCAAAACTATAACTGAAATAGTAAAACTTATAAAGAATTTAATAGTCTTGATAAATTTTAGGTTTAGGACATATCTATGTACGGATGGTTATAAGAGTATACACTACTCGTACCTACTACTACTTACTACTAGCAAGGTAGGCAGTGGGGACCTAGTGTTAAGACACTCCGTTCCCCATTCTGTTGAATTCCCGCGGTAGGCTAACGCCGCGCTTTGCCTATTTACCACGGCGAGGAAATTAACATATTAAATTAATTGTTTACTGTCATATACTTGTGCCACTGCGTGATAGCAACCTGTTATACATATAATAAATTAAAATTTCAAAGTTAGAAATAACCGGATTAAATCCGAATCAATTGTATTGCCAAGTTTTTAATTTACTCAACAGAGTTTGATAATATTTTTAATATTCTTAATATTTTTAATATTTTTGATAATATTTATAATATTTTTAAAACAAATATATAAAAAGTCGAAGTTAACCTTCAACGACTGGGCAACTATTGGTATATACCGAAGCAGAAACAAACTATACAAATTATATAATATGAGACAATGGCATCAGGGTCCCGCGTTCTTGTTAAAAGTTAGATATTTTTCAAAAATATTTAAAAAGGTAGGTTAACGGGCAAAAATTTTGAAATCTAGTAATAAAATTAGAGCTACATAGGATGCTATTACGTCTGTAACTGGGACATTTAGAGCCGAGCCTTATCGACAGAACTGCCTTCCGAGCTGGTGGTAGCATTTTCATTTATTTGTTCATTCGATGATTCAAAAGTGCTTATTATAGTCTATTTAAATAAATAACATTTTGAATTTGAATTCATAATAATAACTAAAGTAGTTTATATTATGAGGACAATTAAAAAACCTTATTAATAAACTAGTGTATAATAATTAATAGATATATTAACATACTACATTTATATTATTAAATTTATCAATTGGAGGTTTCAGTAATCCAACGTGTAAATAATTAATTATTTGTTTTTATTAATACCAGTTAATTAATTCTAATTACGGGGCCATTATCCTAAATATACAAATATATGTATGTCAAAGTGGAATAGTATAAGCTAGCCGTGCAAACAATTTATTTCGATAAGGAAAACACTTTAAAATCTTTTATTATTTTCTAGATGATAGGCCAGCTTAAAACTTTTATAATAATTGTAATATTATAACAAATGGCCACAAATTTTATTTTAACCACCTCGAATTTACGAAAATATACGAAAAAAGAACAATTCATACAAATGTCATTTTTTAGAGACATTATTTTCGATAGAGATGTTTTTGTGAAATTATTTACAGTTCTTTAACTTTTTAGTTTTAGATTTATTTTGTATTTTTTATTACAGTGTTATTTTTACTTTATAAGATTTAGATTAAATAATGCCTGAGTAAGTACTTACAATAAAATAATATGTACAAATAAATATATTGATATACCTATCCATTAATTTATTAATTTATCGTTCATCATAATGTAAATGATAGTGATGTTATTTAAAAATTGAGAACACCTTTATACATTTTAATAATTAATATTGAGAACATTCCCCCCTGGCACCCATTGCCTCCTGGCACAAAGGCATAAAGTGCGACTGGGACGGGAAAGTTGTGATTTCGATTTCCATTGGGGATAGTGAAATATTTATTTCTCTCGCTCTAGTAAAGAGGTAAAGCGCGGTGTTGACTACCCTGCCATGTTCGGGATACAGCGTGAAGCTATAGTACTAATAATAA
The DNA here is from genome assembly GCA_013403645.1 of Heliconius nattereri. Lineage (NCBI taxonomy): Eukaryota > Metazoa > Arthropoda > Insecta > Lepidoptera > Nymphalidae > Heliconius > Heliconius nattereri. Next base: position 9,425,588 of record JAAIXI010000229.1, on the reverse strand, counting down.
TAACAACATGAAAATATTATAACGATAAGCCACTCTATTATTAATTCCTTAGCTTAAAATTAACTAAACATATTGGCTTTCCATAAGTATATAGTTATTGCTATAAACTAACAAAATATCGTATATAAAATATCCAGGTGTGTGCCATGTCCAGCTGCGGTGCGTTGCGAACCGGCAGCAGGAGTCAAGTCTGGACTGAGAACGAATCGTCCTGATACGGCACAAGCTCAACCATGCCAGTGCAGATCCTGTTGCTGTGGGAAACCACCTATAGTGAAACCTGTAAACTTTTTTTTAAACATTTTAGACATGACATGCTTAAGAGATATTAGATGAAACCACGTAAACTTTAAAAAACTGAGTACTAAAACACTCATTTATTGTGACATAATGACTCTCTTATGGAACTTAATTACATGTTATGTTCAATTAGACCACCCTTTCAGTGCTACAAGCAACCAAAAATCCCAGATTCTTACGCACCACGACGATGTTATATGAAACCCTCAGCGCCTGTAGAGTCCTGTACCACTTACAAGCTCTCGTACCTGCCAGTGGACGGCTGCCAGAACTTGCGAGAAGAAGCAATAAAACCTGCGCCCAATTTAATTCCGAGCTGTGAGCCTATGGAGTCATGTACTGTACAAAAGGTTATTTTTATTCACTTTATATTATTTTAGTGAAGCTAGTCGTGGTGGTTTGACGGTAAACTCGACAAGATGTGGGTTTGATCCCCACTCGAGGAAATGAAATATTTAACATTTTCATTCCTTGTCTATTGTCGAGGCAAAGCGAGTGAGTTTTGCCCCTTAATATACAATGCCTCCAGAATTTCTGGTTCCCCAGGTTCCCTCTGCCTATCCTGTTATGCGCGGGATAGAAAGTTAAAAAAACTAAGACTTGATTCATCCGTAAATTCTTGTAGAGGAGACACACTTCCTTAAGTAGAAGCCAGTTACAAGGCGACAGTACAAGCTAGTGCTTTTAAGTACTCTACGTTAAGGATCCAATTTAAAATGTGCAATTTCATTGTGAATAGACAAGTTGTTCTCATAACTTTTAGCTATAGCTGCAATGTCTCCGTCAAATAATTTTAAACAAACAATATTCCTCTTTAAGATGTTTATTTAATATAAAACATTTTCACAAAAAAAAATGGGTACTGTGCTAAGGATTCCGCTTCGTAATATCTGTTGATGCTTAACATTTTAGGAAGAAGTACAGAAGTTATAAATCCCTATATTATAACGTTTAGTTCCTTATCCTTGAAATGTTTCTTTCATCACATGTATTGAGGATATCTGTTCATATCAGCGGCGCAATAGCGTGGGACATTAAATGCAACAGGGTGTGGATTCGATGCATGAAATATTTAATATTTTTCATTTTTTCGCTCTGGTGTAACTTAGGCAAAGCGTGGCGTTGAGTTCCGCCACTCACAATGCTTCCAGAATTAGGCAAAAAATTAAAATCTAAAAAAATATTATAATTCCTAACAAGGAAAAAAATTAAAATGGATTTTTTATATAAAACTACTATTATAGCTATCCTTCCTGCCCAATCCTGTATTCGTAACACAATCGATCCGTCCCTGCCACCACGACATGTGGGGCCAGGGCCCCATGCAGAACATAACCACGCAGAGACACGACTACGTGGCGAAACCCACTGTGTTGAGGGAGTCTTTCAAACCAGCCCACAAATTTCACTGTGTGGAACAGCCTTTTGAAAGTAAGTAATAATAAAAAATATAATAAAAAAAAAACAAAAATCCGATTGTATAAAACTAAAACGTAAAAAACCATTCATTCATTGGGATTAACTAGTAGTAGTAGTTAATCCCAATGAATGAATTAGTCGTAGTTTATTAGTTGTAGTCATATGGAGCAATAAATTGTACTTCTTCCTATAAATAATTTAATTGGTTGTAGAGTGGTTTTTATTTTTATTGATATAACATGGCGTTTGGTCGTCGCTGTAATTTATTCTGATAATTGTCGTTAGTGATAATCGCAAGGTTAAGATGAACCGGTTGACGTAAGAATCGTCAAAATAGGTGAATACGTTTTGTCTCTAAAATACCACAAACAAACATACTTACATATTGAGAAATACATTACACTCCTTTTTTATCATATAGTCGGGTAATTTAAAAAGTGTACTAAGATGAAATTGACCTGTGAGAAATACAAGCCATAAATTATCAGAATTTGTAATGGCTCTGTACAAAATATTCAATAATTACGCAAAATTTTTAATTATAAATATTTTATTATTGGTTTATTAAAAAACAAACCTTTAACTTAAATTATTAATTTAAAGTTTTAAATAATTTATAATTTAAAAATAGCAAACATATCACGGAATTTTCTTTAATCTTATTCTCATTGAGTTCAAATAAACATACAGAAACATATAAAGGAATAACTTTTATTATACATTTCGAAAACTTCAGAATGGAAAAGCAACGAAACTTAGATTATGTTTTAGACGGCGGCGGCGAACGAGATGTCTTACTTTTGTGAAATATTATACACATGACGAATAGTCCATACAAATTTTACATTGCTTGTGAAAAATGTCTAATATTATATTCCTGTGTGATTATAGAAGATATGAGAAAAAAAAATTATCCTATATAGTTCCTTACAAATTCGTTTCATTTTTCGAGAACAGATAATTGGGATGCGCGTCGTTATTTTTTTTTTTTACAGCTTCACACGATATCACTTCATACTGTATCAAACTGTAGTGCTTAGACCCTCTGTTGCTCCATCTAATTGCACTCAAATCAATTCACGAGACTCTGCTTAAGAACTTAAATATAGCAAGGTTTGAACTCGCTTCTCTTATTCCAAATTCACTCTTGCTCAAAATCAAATGCTTTAAAAATGTCAAAAATATTTTTAACATTAATTTGCACATTTTCTTTCCTTGGTGTTTGTAAAAAACGTATATAAAACAAATTCAAATTTAAAGAAGTCAAATCCCGCTACTTCTTTAAGTAGCGGGATTTGAACCCACGCCTCTTGGAAACGGTCCAAGCACACTTACCACTAAGTTTTACGCTATATGAGTATTCTAGATCGGACTGTAAACAAGCTATCCTATTTGCCGCCTGAAAGGATGGAGCTCGTAAAATCTTTTGCACCAGAACGTTGTTACGAACGCCCTGTCGCCAAAATGGACGGCAGCACCACCCACAAACTCAGCTATATGCCAAATCAGGTAATATTATAGACGTTAGGTTTGGATGTGGACAGAATTAAATATATATTCTTCATTTAAACTGACTTTTGCCACCATTTTTGAATGTAAATAAAGCTACTATCGACTTGGAAGGCATTGGTGTTCCAGAAGAGTCGGCAACAAACAGTTGCTGATTTTAAAATAAACGGCTCTCCTGCTTCAGATTCAAAAGCAATCCACGTGTTTTTATGTTTTTGTGTCCGCACTAGTTCTTCACACATATTAATATAAGACAAAAGAAACTTTCAACTCGAACTCTAATAAAAATGTATAAAGTAAAAATATTTGTTCTAGATTTTACCAAAAGAGCCAATGCCGTGGGCCTGTAAGGGCCAGTACCAGAAGCCGTGTCAGAAATTAGAGGGAAACACTACGTACAAAATGAGGTACCTATATATGTAGATATCTTTTTAAGAAAGTGTCTTATGCGGAATAGTAGGAGAACTCAAAATAATTTAGGAACATCATATTTTAAAAAAAATGTCTTTCTATAATTATTTGTACTCACTTATCTAAAGCATGGTTTTTTCTGGAAGTGTCTAATTTCTTTTCCATTTTAGTTATCTAGATTCTAAGAATGACTGTCGAAGAAGAGCCATTATTCCCAACACTTGTGTGAATCCTGTGACCGCATCTAAAAGATTTGAAACTGAAACAGTGTATAAGAACAGGTAAGTTACTTTTTATATATTTATTTGTAATTATTATTTAAATATCACTGTTCAATCGTGCAAAGAAAAGCCTATCGCCGCAATTTGTTGAAATAAAGTAAATCAATTAAATATAAGCGTTATCGCTGAGCGAAAATTGAACCCACAATCATCAGTGTCTACGTATGGACTAATATACTCGTATACTAGAATTATAATATCTTAATAATTCGTATTAAAAATATATTTGCAACACTTTAATCGTTTCGCTTTAAGTAAACGGTTTCACCACAGCCACAAAAGAGTGATTGTAAGCGCGACAGGTTGAAGGTTCGATTCCCACCCGAGGAAATAAATTATTTAATATTTATGATTTCCTCGCTCTGGTATCGAACCTCTCTCTCGAAACCTCTTTACATCATAAAGGTGAAATAAAAATTTAATAATATATATCTATGCGGTTATAAACATATTTCGAATTTCACAATGGCAATTTCTCGACGTTTTAAGGTGTCATGTTGTGCACACTATAGTTATTTAATAAACATAGTCAGTCTCCTTTTCTAAAGGCATTGTTATTATTTATTTTTTGTAGGAATTTTGTAATTGATCTTACTGATTTTGAGAAATAGTTTTTTTAAAGGTACAGACTAGAAAGATTTGCGTGGATTATATTTTTTTTTGGTCCAGATATTTTTTTTAGAATAATACTTTTAAAAGAAAGGTTTTAATATATAACAAAATCTGTGCAGACATTTAAAACAGCAAAATTGCGTGTTCAGCCCGTGCTATCTTTAAAATTTTGATTTCAAAATACATTTTTCAGTTATTTGCCAGCATCCGCTCCAATACCTCAAGCGATAAAGCCTTTACCGAACCTTGTATCGTCCACCGCCCAAATGGAGGGCGATACAGTACACAAGGTAATTACACTGAAACAAATAGCCATAGTAATTACCATAGGAATAAATGTGACTGTTAACGGTGGTTGTGGGTTCAATCTCGTATCGAGAAATTGAATTATTTACTTGGCTCTGGTGTCGAGGTAAAGCGCAGCGTTGAGTACCGACACTCAACATGCAATGCCTATCCATCCAATGTGACATAACACTAGTTCCTCTCTACCTACCCTGCTGAGTGCGGGATACAGCGTTGAACTGATTAAAATAGCGTGTTTAATTGCGCATTAAATTGAAAAGATCGTAACTATTTAAGCCATATAAATTAAAAAAAGAACCGAATATTCTTTACTGGTTTCAAGCTTCAGCTCATATCGTACTAAGCACAAACAATCAAAGAAATAAAACAAAATTATAATAAAATTACAAATTATGTTACAGCTATCCTTCCTGCCCAATCCTGTATGTATAACACAAGCGATCCGTCCCTGCCACCACGACATGTGGGGCCAGGGCCCCATGCAGAACATAACCACGCAGAGACACGACTACGTGGCGAAACCCACCGCTTTGAGGGAGTCTTTCAAACCAGCCCACAAATTTCACTGTGTGGAACAGCCTTTTGAAAGTGAGTGATTTTTTTTTTTGTTATTCTATATTCTTTATTTTACTACGCTTAATTTTTAATATAGTCAGCTTATTCAAAGCTACATATATAGCGAGACTTATTTTCCGGCTTACCTTCAAATATTTTGTCACAGGTATGTTTATTAGGTAGTAAAATATACATATAATCTATGACATGTATCTCATAATAGACAACGGAGTGTATTAACACTAGGTTCTTAGGCGGATAAAAGAGAAATTCGAAGGAATTGTAAACTTACGCTTGATAATAAATAAAATACCTGTAGGAATGCACTGATGGCTGTAAGTTCGTATATTCGTATAAGTATTCACTTTTCATTCCTTTAACGAAGTGCGGTTTTGAATTTCGCCGAACAAGCAACGGATCCAATAATAGCTGATGTGGAATTTATGTACCTTCCTAACATAAGCATCATGATTGTGGATTCGAAACGCACGCGCAGGAATATTTTCATTATATTTATTTTATAGTCCTAGGGCTTGGAAGAACATCACAGGATGTCAGTTTTTCCAATATTTTGTTAAATCCATATAATATGAAAAGTACATGGCAAAGATATATTTTCACATTTTTCTTAAAACTGTCACGACTTGGTCGGCTACCCGTTTTCAGCTTATCGTTGATTTCTGGGACATCCTGTATATTATGATATTTAAATTACTTAATTCTAGTAGAAATAAAAGATGATATATTTTGACTTTTGACTAAACTCTCCCTATGCTGCTATGTGGAGAACCACGTAAACCTACATAAAATAGAAAATACGTGACATAAAAAAAGAAAAAAGAAGAAGAAGACCTAAGGTCATATAGCTTATAACAAAAGCGAAATTTTTTTTGCTTAATCTGTTTCAGATCGCACGGTGAACCGAATGTCCTACTTGAACCCTGGCAAAGTCCTGCCACCAGAGTCGTACGCTCCACATCGATGTTACGAAAAACCAGCTGGTACTTTGTATTTATTTATTAAATACATTTAGAGTCAATACCTAGTTAGGGCCAGTAGTGCAATAATCACGTCATTGCATTTTTTATTTTTATTAATATACGTGAAAATACTATTTATACGCTTTAATTGAGTCTCATATATATGTTAATATATTGAAATACACTTTGGGGAACTTTTATATATATTATTTTTATGATATTTGTATGATATTTAAGTGTAAAGGGGGCACTTTAATAACAAGCGTTTGCCATGCAATATTATTTATAACTTGTGTACGTGGGGGTTTCCCCGGTCTAATTATAATTTTATTCAGCGCTAATGCGCGCGCTCGGCCTACGTTATATAAATACAAAATGGCGTTAAATGGAAAACAGAGTGGCTTATCATCAGGTCATCTGTTATAAAATGTAAGCTATACCTATTTTATGTGAAGGGTGTTTAAAGACAAAAAAGAAGCATAATGTAAATAATTAATTAATTATTTAACATAATTAATTACTAAACTGAAATTATAACTTTATTAATAATACCATTTTCCTAAATATTTTCAGCAAAAATGGAGTGTGATACTATTCAAAAGATGTCGTTTCAACCGGTTTGCTCGACGGCGCCGCAGCGACCGCCTTGGGCTTGCAAAGGACAATACCAAAAGCCATGTCAAAAAGTACATGATAACTTTTTCTTTCTAGTTATTCATATCTCAAGTATAGCAGGGTATACAGTGGGAACCTAGTGTTGAGACATTCGATTCCCCACGCCCCCAAATGTTCGAGGTATTGCCAATTCAGCGGGGGAACTCAACGGAACCAACCAACAAACCTTGTACCAGAACGAGATAATAAAAATAATTTGTTCCCTCGAGTGCGAATCGAACCCATGTCCATCACGACATTCAGTAAGACGCTGTGCCCCTGCACAAAGACAGCTTTAGACACACAATGCCTTTTAAAAATTAAATAAATGCAATGCCTCCAGAATTCGGTGGAAAGTGGGAAGCAGAGTGTCTTAACACCAAGTTTTCTCTGCCTGCTGTATGGAGAATACAGCGTGAAGATGATTTGATTTTGATTTATCTAATTATTTACCTCCATTTCAGTTGGAAGGCACGACAGTATATCGCTCATCGTTCTTGCCACCCGGAGAAGATTGCACAGAATATGTGGACCCCTGCTCTTACGGGGATTGTAACCGTTAGAACCTATTCTTACTATTTCTATACACATCTGTATGGCAACCCACAGTGGAGTTTATATATCTCTTTTGAAATAATTTGTAGTGACGTAGTAGTAACTATTGTTTGTGTTACCTAAGTATCTAATACTGTATTTGATGTTACCTGGAAGTCACTAGTCAGTCTTAATCCACTTACCACTTAGAGCGCTAGCTTGAATAAATTATATACTATAGCATGCGCTTAGAATATTAATATACCTACTATATGGTAAATAATTGTAATAATGGTAATGAAATAGAATAAAGCCTATGTTGAGTGTGACTATAAGCTCGACGGTTGTGGATTCAATTCCCACTCGGGAAATTAATTATTAATTATTAATATTTTCATTTCTTTGCTCTGGTAACAAGGCAAAGCGCCGCGCTAAGTTTCACGCAACATGCAATGCCGTCGAAAATTCGGCGGAAATTGGGGAACGGAGTCTTTACATTGGGTTCCCTCTGCCTACCAAGCTATATACGGGATACAGCGTGAATCTGATCAGATCATAAGTCTAGGCACCAGCATTTTAAATAATAAAACAGTAAACAATGCTGACCATTGTGAAGTACATTGTAGTAATAAAAATTATAATATTGTGAACAATAAATACGTCTTTATTTTATATACGCGCGTACGTACGAAAGTTTTGCCTATTAATTGCTTTAATATGATTAGGCCCTCAGCGCCGGAAGTCTGGCTGATTTGATGTTTGTGGATTCGATTTTTAATCGAAATTATCTTTATTTTGCGGAACGGAGCAGGTCAACCCAAGTTGCCTCTGCTTATCCTATTAGTGCGGGATAGAGCGTGGAACTGAAAAAAAAATGTACTTTCAGCTTGCGATTGTGTGTGCCCAGCCGAGTGTATTGCAAAGGATCCATGCGCTTGCACTTTCCCACGAGCAGAATGCAGTTAACGCTTTGATCATAGCCTTTGTTTGTTGTGATTTAAAAGAGATGGCGTGTCCTGAATGGCGGCTTTACGAAGTAACGTTTTAGATGATTTTAATAACTACATATAAATTATTATATTTCGATCAGTTTTTGTATTATTGACGATAAAGTTATTTTTTTGTTTGACTGTTTTATTTGTAACTAGCCATAAGCACATTTTCAAACACAAGTGCCACCACCACCACCACCACCCACTCTCCACATAGACATAGGAACAGGTTGCGCCCGGTAGTCCCTGCCCACCCTAGAAGTGTTACTAACAAAAAAATACATTAAAAAAATAAAAACTAAGCAAAGAGTCTTGTTCAGAGCTTAAGTCCAGGCTGGATTTGAAAAATATGAAGGAAAGATAAAGATATCGAGTTAAAACCATTTACCATTAACTTTAATGGTTTAAGCCAGAGGTCGGCAACGTTTTTTATGTAAAAGTGAAATACTACATTTAAAATTCATGGCAAGTGCCAACTATTTTTTGACCTAACAAATATAAATAATCATATTCATATTTTTAAAACGCGCAAATCAGTTAAACGTACGAGCGCGTCAACGTTGACGTACAGTAGATTCTAGGAATTTTAAAATTTACGTTTTTAATTTCTTGTTTAAATTAGCATAGCGTTGCCGACCTCTGGTTTAAAACCATTATTAACCTTTTAATACTAACAGTATAACATATTAATTTGCTTCGATGAATGAATATATATAACCTTGGAATATAACCTTGGAACAAATATTTTTATGAGATTTGTATATTCAAACAAACTTATCAGTGTTTTGAATTATTGTTGCGTGTTAATTCAATTTTATTAATTTAATTGAATTATACTTACTAAGAAAACGTTTGGACGTAGCGGGATTTGAGCCCGCACCTCTTTTTTTGTCATCTATCTTTATTTTTTATTGCCTTTTTTGTATTTAATTAACAGAAGAAACTTTTTTTCTATTAATGGAGCCCTATATTGATCTATATTTTTGTCAATCTTGTATTTACAATATTTTTGTGAGTGTGAGCCATTAGACTACTACTAGATTAGATATAAGCTATCTAATAAATCCAATCTATATTGATTGAATAAAAAGGCCGATGACTTGCTCTGTAGAGTACAATATCTTCTTTGCTTGCCTTGTCGTGACCTAATTATAGAAATTATATTTCATTTAAAAAATGTCTGCGAATAAAGAAGACATGTTGCGTCAATTGTGTGAGGTTACCGGCGCTGATGAAAACCGGAGTAGATCCTTTTTAGAATCGTCCAGCGAATGTACCGCCCACGTCGGACTGCGGTCTGAATTCTCCAACTCGGTCTCCAAGTAGTCAAAACAAAGACAAGGAAAAAGGCAATTCTCAATCTGCCACTTAGGATTCAGAACAGCAGGAGAGTTCTAGTGAAGACGATGAAGAATGTAAGTAATACTTTAAAAACAGTACTTCATATAAAAAACACTATTTTTATCTTTAAACTATTGTCCTGCATAGAGCAGATCAGCCAGAAGAAACCAAATGTTAACCCTTTCACGACTATGGGGACACATTTGACCCAGTTGAAAAAAATGAGGGTAGTTAGAAAAAAAGAAACAGATATGCGTTATTGTATGTCAATTGGCTTTTTAAAGTACTTTTTTATTATTTGAATATAGTAAATTAGCTATCCATTTTGATTTATGATCATTGAAAAGTGACTGTTTGCTTCGCGCGAAATTCCTTCACTTCAGAAAAGTATTTCTAGGTGTAAAAGTGAATTTTAACGATTTATTTCCTAAAATATTTATTCAGTGGTAAGTATTTATTCATTTTGTGCACATAAAATATATTTTTTTAAGCTATGTACTTGTATAAGTCGTCGCAAACCTAAAGGGACATCAGTGTCCCTATGGTCTATGAAGGAAATATTTTGGGCATAAAGTTCGTTGCAAAAAACTTCATAATAATGGGTAATATATTCATTTGACCATTTGGGTCAATAATATATTTTTACTATTGCAGATTATGTTTCGAAAGGGACGTGGAATTTTTGTCTAGGAAGATGGAATTTGACATATTTTGATGGGAGATAATAGTGACGTTGAAGACAATTTACTGCTTGACGAAGAACAAAAACTATTGACACAGGATGATGACCAAGGCGTAGTTGATGTTGAGATTGAGGACACAACAAAATCCAGAAATAAGAAGAAAATCACCTTAGCCATAAGCGTTGGAAGGGAGGGAGCCGGGTGGGCTGTGCCCACTCCAGAATAATGTTGTGCCCACCTCAAAAGCTTTATTTAGGTACAACAAAATTTGAAGAAATTTATTTTCCACTCCCAAGAAATTTATTTAATTATTTATTTAAAACTATAAATATATATATATATATATATATATTTATATATCCACTATTTTACATTTACTTTACTGAAATAGGTACTTTAAAATAATCATTAAAAATCTTTTATTGTGTATTGCAGAAATAAAAATAATGTTTTATTACAAACGTCGTTTATTAGCAAAACATGAAAAATGTGAATATTTTGTATACAAGAACAACGGTTCTCTACGGTTATTAAAAACAATGTTAAATTACAATGTTATATGCACTTGAATTACTTATTTCGAAGTCGATTGAGTCCACATTTGGCAAACAGTACATCAAAGGAAAAAAGTAACGGAAGTCTGTTGGTCATCGACAAAATTTAAACAATTTGCTATATTTCTCACAAAGGCGCCATAACGAAATAATAACTCACATAACTTTTTATACAAAACTGAAAATAAAAAACATTTTTCACGAGAAAAGCAAAGTATGATAAAAAAAGATAAGTATATAAGATACAAGAAAGATATAATATATTATGTGTGAAAAAAATCTATATAATCGAACTATCAACACACTTGCCTATTGCCGTTGTAATATTGATCTTAAATGCAGACATGTACTAATAACAATTACTCTTTACCTCTTCGTCGAGGCTCTTTAGCGTGTATTATGAATAAAATAAATAAATAAACAAATTTGAAATTTATTATCTTATATGCAGCCAAATGCCGAAACGTTAAAATATCCTTAACGTATAGATCACTGATTTATAATATGAAACAGTCTTTGTGTTTTAAATACAGTACGGTCAACAAGCGACTTGCTGCGCAGATCCTAAAATCATTGAGATAAGATATAGATTTTTCTTATTAATATTTTCTATTCGAGTTAACACTGCGCAAAAATTTAGAAAACATAATTTTAGACGACCACATCTTGTTAGCCGTACTGTAAGCAAGTTTTAAAATTATATTAAACTTAGCGGAATGGTCAAATGACACTATTACTTGAAATTGTCAATTAGCTTTTTCTATACTTTAGCTGGGATAATACCTACATCAAAGCTTTACAGTGCATCTAAAAAATGGAAGTCAGCAATGGAAATCAAATTATGTTTAAAAGTTTTATAAGTGACATAAGTATGGCTATGCCAACTTTAGTATAAGTTAAACAAGAATGCACTAGCTATTTCTACCCTCATGTAAACAAGGCACAAATTCTCTAACCAACAGTCCCTAAGAATAGGAATTAGACATTGGATTATATGTAAAATCTATTAAAAACTAATTTTAGTAACTTTATATTATCAATGTCAAAATAATAGAACAAAAGAACTGAAATAATTTCACAAAATGTAATGAATTAACTGAAATCTATTAAATAATGAAGTGTTGTAAGTTTGTATCATGGGCATAGGCATAGTCTGGTGCCCACCTCAGAAATTTTATAAACAAAAAATTTGCTGATCGAAGCTAAAGTCAAAATATAGAAATAATTAAATGGTTTTTTATACCATTCCTATGTGTTCATAGATGAGATCATAGTTACATATTTATTTTTAGATAATAAACCAATAAGCATACACTATACACATAAATATCTTTTAAAAAAACACACACAATACATGTCTTACTTTATCCGGAAATTACAGGAAAATTAGAGAGAAACTTGTGTTAAGAAATTTTATTCTTAGCTTTTCTTGCAAATTCAAGACATTGCTTGTTGAAGGGCAGAACTCAATGCTATGCTTTGTCTTACCAGACTGAAAAAATTAATAAATATATTAATTTGTTCATTCTGATATAATAAAATGTTTATAATTTTATGTTTAAATATATAATCAATATATGTATAAGTAATGAAACATATTAAATGATATATAAACATAATTAAAAAACACATTCACCAATGACTAACTCCAAAAAAACAAACAATTGTCTATCTGAATATACTATAACAATTTATATTTAAATCTATAGTTTTACATTGCCCTTTAATTTTAAGCTACTGTGTGACATGCTAGATAGAAATGTTTATACAATAGTGATGTATATTACATTTTTATTACTCTCCCCAAGCATATACAATTTTTTGCTGGTATTATTATTTCCATAAAACCTATTATTCAATAATCACTTACTAATTTCAATATCAGGGAAACAATGATTAACAAACAAGATCTACAACAAATAATATATAAACTGTGAAATCTTACAATAATACTGCACTCATTTTTAAACAATCTTTGACATAAATCATTCAACACTCAATATAAAATATATCAACATTAAAGTATGTCCCTAACAATATCATTATTATTTTTCTCCCATATTTGACCACTTCTGTATAACCTGTATATTTTATTACTTACTAAGTTCTGTCCAAACTTTAACATGGCACCTTCAAACTTATGCTGAAAAACTTGCATTTGTGTATCATTGTATCCATCGGGATTGAATTTCTTTGGATCCTTACAAATAGTGTATTTATGTGCTCCCAATTGTTCTACAGGAATATTTTTGCTAGTGGAAGTTAAATTAAACAAATCTTCAAACACTGTCATAGTATCAAAATTTCTTATTTTAATTGAAACTTTTTCTTGGGACATAGAGTAGTAATGTGTTTTTCTCATTATATCTGGATGCCCTAGCTCTGCATTATCATCATCATTTTGATTCAAGCAAAACATCAGTGGCTCTACAACATAGGTGCGAATAGATCTTGTTGGATCAAAATCATCTAAAACTGCTTTAAAATTGTTGTGAACTCTTGGAACTAAAAACTCATCCCAAGATAATACAGCCACATGACTGACTTTGTTCACTTCTTCCCTATCATATTTAAAGTGTCTAAACAAGCAGTCAAGTTCAATTGCATATCTCACAATTTTATATGATTTTGAAAACAAAAATGGATAATTTAATGGATAAAATTGAATTTCCCACTGTGTAATATCTGGTGGGAATAAATTCAGCCTTTTTATAACGTCTTCAGAAATCATACTATCATATATTGTAAAGAAATTCACTCCAATTATGTGATGAAATGCTAAGAATTCTAAAAATGCATCTCTAGATACTATAGGAACATCATTTGGTATAACACATATAGCAGGCTCTATGTTGTTAACAAATTTTATATTACTGTTCTCCCTGGGCTTTTTCTTAGCGTTGACTTGAATGATCTTGCTAATTGGAGCATGCATTGGGTTTATATTATAGTCATTAACATAATAACTTATCCCTTTGGGTTTTCCAAGATTTTTAGCAAGTGAACACTGGAATATGTATAAACGGAAATTATTTATTGATTCTGATACTATTTTGTAATTAAATCTGCCAGGTTTAGGTTTAAGATTATTTTCGAGCCAAATATTACAGCGATAATTAGGTACCGCTAAAGCTTTACCTACGACTATTGTGTCTATAATGTACGCATTGGTAGGCGAAAGTTGGTCATATTTACTATAAGAACGTAAAAACGATGAATATGAATAGAATTGTTCATCGATTTCTTGAAACAAGGGCGGAGTTTCTCGTACTTCCATCGACGTGTTGCGAAGTATTTCTGACAACATTGTAGCATTAAAACCAGGACCACAAAACTCAATCTCTGACAAGCCGGGTTTGCCAAAAAAGTTGAGTACTTCTAGCACATATCGCAGCCGGTAATATTCATGACGGTAAATTAAAAGAGTAATAATACTCAGAAAACACACCACAATAAGGATCAGCTGATAATATTTCCTCATTATACTTCCCACTGGTTTTCTAGAGGTCTTCATTTATTTTATGTTTAAAAAACATGAATGTGCTCAGATCTTATATAAAAAAACTCCTTTTAAATTATACAACGAAAACGAAAATAACATGTAATTTTTAAATTCGCCTGCATTACACTGCATTGCACCCACACATTGTTTCTTACTTGTCAAATTATCTTGTCAAATAATCTAATTGCATCATCTCAAACATATAGAGAGGACCAAATTATATTCTTATGTATCTTAATCGTCAAATTTAATCCCCGTTATATTATGTTGCAAAAAAATCCTGGTTTTGTGTCTATTCACCCCATTTACCTGACAGATATGTAAAGTGCATTATGTAACAGTCTGTTGATGTTTGCTGTGAGTCTGTGCTATCCATTACATTTTTAATAGTAATCTATAATCTATGTTCATTTTTGATTGAATAAAAAGTCCGATGACTTGCTCGGATTTGATATTTTCAAAAGTAAATTTATAATATCATTAATATAAAGGATTAATTTGTAAACCTTAACGTGATATAATTATAGAAACATATTTAATAAAAAAAATGTCCGCGAATAAAGAAGACACTTTGCGTCAATTTTGTGATGTTACCGGCGCTGATGAAAACCGTAGTAGATTCTTTTTAGAATCATCCAATTGGCAATTAGAAGTTAGTATATTGTTTGAAATAATTAGCATTTTTATAATATAGGACGGATAATCAAAGATAAATCAAGGGACATCATACCGTCTTTGCTGTATTCTGGACTAGTAAATAAAAAATATTATCATGTCTAACAAAGAAATGTTTTTGTAATGCTTCTTAATCATTTAATCGATATAATTTGTGTAACTTACTCAACTCATTTTTTTTTATTTCTTACTCGTTCTTTATTACTTACATTTTGGTTTTTGTTATTAATTTTTAACTATTTTTAGTTGGCCCTGTCTAGTTTCTATGAGCATGGTGGTAATATAGAAGATTTACCGGCTGCAGCGAATGTACCGCCCATGTCGGACAGTGATATGGATTCTCCACCTAGGTCTCCAAGTAGACCTCAAAAGAAAGAGAAGAAGAAAGGCAATTCTCAATTTGCCACTTTGGATTCACTACAGCAAGAGAGTTCTAGTGAGGATGAAGAAGGTAATACTTAAAAGAGTGTTAAAAATACTTATTTTAGCTTCAAACTGCATCCTGCATAAAGCAGGGTAAGCAGAAGAAACCAACACACCAATACACTCCATTGACCATGTAATTTCTAAATGTTGCATATTGATTGGTAAACCCAATTTCACACTTTATTTTGTAACTACAGCAAATTGAAAATAATTCATTCATCTGAGAGACAACTGTTCCATTTACAGTCACACACTATTCTACTGTGCTGTAAAACCTAAATTATATTAGTTAGAACTAGTTCAAATATATACATTTAGTATCAAAATTAGGATGCCCCTGCGAACAAGAAAATTATTTATTGGAAAAACCAAATAATGTTATAAAGTTAAATGAAACTTATAAAGAAGTAGAAAGATTGAAAGCAGAAGTTTATAGATTGACTAAGGAAAATGAAGAATTAAAGAAAGAAATAGGTCAATTACAACATTTAAATGACAATGCTACAGGTCTGTTAGAATAGATTCAATATAAAAAAAACCAGTCAGTGGCAGTTGTGGCACAGTAGCTCACTCCAAATGTGACAGTAATGGAGTAAGGCAAATGAAACCTAGTGGAGTTCAATGCTGAGCTTTGTCTAGTTACTAGGGTGAGGAAATGATAATAATTCATTCCCACAGGTGGGAATGGCGGCAGACGCTGTGCTACATTGCCCATAATATTAGGTAAAAGATAAAATGTATTTTTATTGTTACAGGTGAAGCTTTTTATGCAGGTGGCTCTGAAAGATCTGGCCAACAGATACTTGGGCCCCCTGGCAAAGGACGACAAGATATTGTCACAGAGATGTTCAAAAGTGTTCGAGAGTGAGTATTTGTTTAACTAACTTTTACATGTTGCTTCGTCACACGGTGAAACAGATAATACTTATATTTTTCCACAAAAAATTACTTAGTTGTGCATGTAACGGGTTAAAATGATTAACATAGCCTAGCCTATATATAGCCTTATAATTGTCCATAAATGGACTATCAAACACATTAAAAATCTATTTCTTCTGGTAAAGTAGAAACTCGATTATGCGGCCCTCGGGTATGATTCGCGATTATCCGGACTATCTACCGCGTTTATTTATTTTACACAACCTATTACAATGAAACCTACAAAAATTTATAAGTACGTAAATGCGTACGTAATGTACATTTTAGTAATAAAGTTTTCTTCAAATGGGGCGAAAAGATTGTATTTTGATGAATGTACACGTTGCATACAATTGTACATTATATCTATATTATCATTGATAAGTTTTTTGTTTGGAAAGTGTCCGAAGTTTGTAAACTCGATGGTTGCCGGTTCGAAATCTTTCCAGGAGATTTAGTTATATTTTAATATCCCCACTTTAATAAGATGACCCGTGGCGGTTTATTACCCCCACACAACACGCAATGTCTCGAATTAAGACATAAAGTGGAGAACGAAACGTCTTAACACTAGAAACCCTAGGAATCCTCGGAATACGTCGACCAGTCGAGGCCGCCATGGAAGTTACCTGAAGATGCTGCGCAGACTTGGTCAAGATTCATCGTCCATAACGTACCCTAGTAAAGAGGAAAGAGCGTTAATCTAAAGAAATATGTTCAAATATATTTTAGGCGTGGTGCCGTAGTGTTTGAAGATGGACCAGCTTCAACAAGTCGGGGGCGGGGCGGTGTTTTCAGCGGAGTTGGCTATAGATTAGGTATTTATATAATTTTTGATATATTTAAACATTATTAATGTGCTTCTGTATATTATAATATTAATGTTAGTTTTCAATGTATAGATATTGTTTTAAAAACGATAATGTTACTAGAACACGAAAGTAATTCAGATGAGAAAATAAATAATTGTGAAATTTAAGCGGGCGAACGTGCGAGCAGGTCGTTTAGTAATATAATATATCCGTATAATGGTACATACGAATATATTTTACAATATTCGGGAAGACACACAGTCAAAAGTCAAGTTTCAACAAAAAAGTAACTAATTAAAAAACTAAGTTAATATATTTCAGGTCAAACCGCTGACGATCATGAACAAGTGACATCAGGGAAGACAAAACAGGTACTTAGACCCGTATATTTATAAATCGGTCTCAACTCTGAGATCGACATTGTGATGACGTTTTCATTTATTGTGTATATATAACTTATTAAGGAAAACGGTAACTCGAGATCGATCTCATTTGTTAAGACCAGTATATAAATATGTTCCCTAGTACTTATTAATATTAGAAATTATAAATACTAGGGAACGTATTTATACTACTAACATACCGCGCTTTGTTCTATAGTTAATAATAATAAAAATAACTTTAGAAACGAACTTTAGAACAAAGCGCGGTGTTGAGTTCTACCACACAATACAAAAAGGCTTGAAAATTGAGCAAGGTAAAGGGAACATAGTAATCTTAACACTAGGTTCCTACTGCCTAACCCTCCTTCATGCGGTATAGCGCTCTCTAAAAATCGAAGTATCTAATTCTATTATTCAGGACCATCAGCCGCGGTCTGTCCGTCTACAATTATACAGAGAAGGTTTCACAGTGGACAGTGGACCTTTAAGACATTATACGGATCCCAACAACGCAGAATTCCTTAGTTGCATTCGTAGAGGGTAAGTAAGATTTAATTTTTACAGTAAGATTTAATTGGCACAGTTACACAAGCAAGCGACTGTAAACGTGTGGATTAAATTCCCACTCGAGAAAATATCCTCATATCATTTCATATCCTCGCACTATCGAGACGAGGTAAAGCGCTATGATGAGTTCCGCCGCTCAATACGCCTATGTGTTAAGAATTTGGCGAGAGATGAGGAAAGGAAGTGTGACAGTTGCCTATTATTACCCACTTTTACACGAGTATGCTAACAATAGATAATTTTTTCTTTCTCTTAGTGAAGTACCAGCGGAGTTGTCATCAGGCGGCGCTGAGGTCCGCCTCAGTTTGGAGGACCGTCGTCACGAAGACATTCCGCGGGTCGCCGCCCCTCGCGCCTTCACCGGCAAAGGACATATGTTGGGAAGGTAATTTATAATACTGTGAAGCATATATTCTGTGCTTAAACCCACGCAAATACAGTCGTGTGCAAAACACCCAATATATTGTGCGAAAAGCGTCACTGTCGTCACACGTCGCACATATACAAACTGGCGTAGTAAATTATATTTCCTTATACTTTATTGAAGGCAGAGGGTGTAATTGTATGTAAGATATTAGAACAAGTGAATGAAGTGGTATAAAACATACTTCCCAAGGGAAGTATGTTTTATACATGGGTATTACAGAAGAAGAATGAAAGAGAGATGAATGCTATGGAGATTTGGGGTCAACTTAACTGATCGAATCCCCAAAGAAGAGATACATAAAATGGCAGGACTAGCACCTGCTGGTTGAGGATGTCACGGTGAGAATGAAGAACGTACTCAGCTGGTTTGGGCACGTCGAACGAATGTGACCGGTAAGATATGTCCTCCTCGGTTGACCTTTGAAACACATTATCAAATAATATAGGAGGAAAGTCACTTTAAAAAGCATGAGGACCCCCCGAAGGGCATGTATGACGTGATGACAGTGGACGAGAGCACTTACATGTACTGCCCGCAGCCCGACGCCGGCGACGGTGGGCGCGACGGCGGCGGTGGCGGCGTCGGGCGCCGACCGCGCCGCCAACACGCGCGCCGCGCAGGGCGCCGTGCGCCTCGACGACGCGCAGCCCGCGACCACCGTGCAGGTAGGTACCTTACCGTCTAAGATTTTGAGTTTCTTTCAGAAACATGTGAAAATTTTTACGTGATATAATTTAAACCCACCCCAGCGCAGCAGCTAGCTCTTGAGAACCATCCGACCGCTCTGTTGCTAAGCTATATGTATGTTACATAAAAAAATGTTTTTGACAAAAAAAAAATATTTTATCTTTTTTTATAATTTTACCTTTTTTTGCTACATGTGAAATAGTATTTTAACTTTTTGTATTCGAATGTCGCGGTAGGTACGGCAAGATGCGTTTTCCTTTGTGCTTGTATCGTGCTGCAGCTTTTAAGCAAATTTAAAAAATAATAATAATACTATATTAAAGTATTAGCGACCCGCTTGCGGCTTAATATACATAATTAATTTACTAATCTATAAATATATTGAATTATATAAACATGCCTTATAATATAATAAATAACAATCGTTCCAGTTCCGGCTAGCAGACGGTACTCGTCTAACCGGGCGCTTCAACCACACACACACAGTGGGTGACCTCGTCCAGTACGTGACTCGAGCGGAGCCCGCGTACCAGCTGCAGGCCTTCGCCCTCCTTACGACCTTCCCCAGCTCGGAGCTCTCAGACCACTCGCAAACACTAAAAGATGCTAACCTACTTAATACTACACTGCTGCAGCGACTCAAGTAGATTTTGTAAACACTAATAAATGATTATTAATCTTTTGTTGGGTTTTATTTATTTATATGTATTTCATTAGTGGTTCATTAATCTTGTGAGGTTTTTATAAGATTTAAAAAAAATAACTTGTAACTTTAAAATAATTAGTATTTAGTGGATTTTGATGAATAGAAGCAGGTACTGATCCAAAACAATTTATTATGTTTAATGTTTTAAATGATAATAAGATCACTTTAGTAAAAATACCTTAAAATAATAAAAACTTATGGACACAGGTATATTATATATAATAAACTTCATTAGAGATATGTAAGATTTTGGGACAAATAATCAACAACCATGTGAAGATAATAAATAAAACGAGAAATATTAATGCTAAATAGTAAATTTTATATAAAAAGTAAATAATTTGAAACTTACATACTAATGTAAATAGTTAAATAATACTAGTACATAGTTAAAGTATATAATATGTATATCAATAAATATATACTACACACTTTCTGCTGAGGAAAGGAGGGAATGTTTTATGGCCAAATATCACCCTGTGATTCCTTACATACTAGTGGAAGAAAAAGTATGAAAATTTATATTTATTTCCATTAAAAGTACATAAGTGCAAAGCTATATTTCTTTAAAGTAGTTCTTATTCTAATTGTAAAAAACAAGTTATCAAAATGCAACTTAATAATAACAAGTAGATATTAAATACTGAGTGAATACTGACTAAGACAATTAATTATCATTTTGAAGCATTAAGCCGTAATGAAGTATTTAATTGTATTCATTTTTTTATTCAAAGTCACCCGGCGGTTCTCGCTCGCTCGGTGCCAGTAGGTAAGAGTTAAGCATAATTTTATTATATACAATAGCTTGAATTTCTTGATTATTAATTTTCCCAATTTTATTTGATATTTCTGCCAAACGTGCTCTGTTCTGTTCCTCGACTTTGGTCGGTAACATCAATGTAGCTAAAATTTGCGCTTCTAACACCCAGGACTCAATCAAGCGGTCGCATACTAGAATCACTAAATGATCTCTATCTAGCGTGGTGTTCATGACCAGCCAAAGAAGAACATCTGTAATTTGTTTAGTGATTTGTTTATAAAAGGTTGAAAATAAAATTTCTCTTTCCTTAAGGTCTAATAAAAAATTTAAAGACTTTTCCACAAACTCCTCGGCAACTTCCTCACATTTTACATGAGTGTAAGTTATTTCTCCCATCATTGATTCAGTCTTCTTATTTTCCATAATCAGTTTAGAAATAACAGTTAAATTTAATTCACAGTACAACAAATATATGCGGCTAATCGGTAGTAAATCTTCTAGTAGTTTAATGATGTATTGTAGGACTGGTACTCCTTGAGATTTATCCTCATTGATCAAAGACTCTTGTAGAATCTTATACACCAATGACTTTAAAAAATCACGAACAACATAACGCCCCCCGAAATTAAAATCCCACTCTTTAACACTCTGTGTTATAAGACTGTTCACCAAATCAATACTTCTATCGATTTGTTCGGTATTGTTAGGAGTTATGATATATTTAGCTACGAGTTTCCACATTTCGTCGATAAAACTTTTTACCTCGTGAGTTTTGTGTTGAGCTTGAATCGTTTCGTCGAACACTATGTCTTTTATAAATACATCTAAAATTTGAGTACGGCAAAATTCTCTATCGAGTATTTTTATTCGCGATTTAAGTATTTGAACAACAGAACTCTTTCTATAGAAGTTCTTCAGCTTCTTGTGCGATAACTTTTCAACAGTTTTCCAGATAAGCTGCAAGTAATTACCTTGCAATGACGCTGGGAGTGACATCACTCTACGGAACTGCTCAAATATTTCGTCATCGTCATTTTCGTTCAAGTCTAATGTTATCACTTTTAAAATGTCATGAAGGCCTTCCGCTTCGTCCTCATTTTCTATCATACGGTCAAACAGGCCCTTGTAAACAATCTTCCTTAAAGATACATTTCTTGTTTTGTGCCAAACATCCAATAGGAGCGTTTTTAACTCCTCTGCGTTGAAACATTTGAATGCTAAACGAAGGCCATGTTTTTGGACCGAGACTGGGGTGTCTAAGATCGCTGCCACGAACTGTAGAGCTAGAGGGCGGGGCAGGTTCATTACATAGCTGTTGAACAGCGGCAGGCAATACTGCACATAATCTCCTTTAAGATATTTAAGAACTTCCTGCAAAGGCACCGGCGGCCTCGAATACATCACAAATCGACATATACACTCTTGAACTCTCAAAACATTTTCAGCTATTTCGTTATGAGCTATCTTGGGCGACTTAGGCGCGTACTTTGTCATTAAATTTATTTTGTAATCTTCGTTTGCAATTTGGAAAATGCTACAAATTGTAGAGTTATAAGTTAGATATGTCATGGTACTAGAATCTATCAACCAATTTTCTAAAATGCTGAGTATCTGTAAAGCAATGTCATTGGAAAAGTACACTTTAATTTTTTTCATTAAGCCGTTGAGTCGCATTTTAAATGAATTTGAGAGTTCTTTCTTCAGATCCGGTAATTTTTCTATTAATATATTAGAATTTTGCTTGAGCTGACGTAGTAAAATATTTTCAGAAATTTTTTCAACCTTATCTGCCAAAAAAATGTCATGTTTAAAGTTATCCCAGTCAAGATTTATATATTTCATGAGAATTTCGGGACAATCCTGTTTTGACTTCTTAAAATGTTTTAAAATTAGTATAAAAGAAGAAGCGAAAGGTCTTATTTGATTTTTTAATTTTTTATCATATGCTTTGCCCTCAAAATTTTGAAGCTTACTAATGTAAAGATTTATGTAATATTGGTATATTAATTTGTTTTCATCATCAGTCAATTTTTTTTGATGTCCTTTGAAATAATGTAGTCTTGTTTCAGTAATGACCTCCACCTCTAATGTTTCTGGCACTTGTTCTTTATTTTTTATAAGATGGTATATAATGGAGAGTGTTCTAAATTGATCCAAATAAAAATCTTTTCTATATACTTTCAAGCTGTATAAGACCTTATCAAAAGCAGTCCAGCAGGATTCACTAAAAGTGAAAACATTAAAGTTATCATAAATTTTGTCAATGAAGTCTATTTTGTCATGATCTTTTTCATTGACATGGCGTTCATAGTAGTAATTGATCGCAATTGTTAGGTCTTCTTGTGTTTTAGCTGCATCTATTAAAAAATTAAGTATATGTATTCTCCTTACATGGCTATTTGTAATTGAAATGTACCTCTTTATTTCTTTAAATGCCAGTTGGAAGTTAACATATTTGCACCAAACATGCTCCTCATCTTTGCCCAGAAATTCTATATTATCTTTTAAATCATTAATCGCCCATATTTCTCTCTCTTCGGGAGTCATAAACAGAAATATGTTATGTTTGTAGAACTTATCATTGGTTTCAAATGGCTCGTTTGGATATTTTTCTGTATAAAGTTTCTTCAAAAATGAAAAAATTTCATTTTCTGGCAGAATTTTTAATAAGGTTTTGAGGTGTGTTCCAGTGATCATTGTCCAAAATTCACTCACATTAGAGGGCATTAAATTTTCAAAGCACAACTTAGCATCTTCCACATTCATGTGTTTTGATATTATGTTAGTGTTCAGATGGCAAATGTAGAGTTGTGGTAGCTTCAACACTCTATTTTTATGCTTTGTTAAAATATCTTTCGAAATCCTAAGTCCAAATACATCCCTACATGATATATTACAGTAGGTTTCTAATAAATCTAAATACCTCTCACTCGATATTGAATAAAGATGGCGAAGCTTGTTATGTAAAACACCTGTTAAGGTAAAGTATTTCTTATCTTGTAGCTGTTGCAAATATATTTCAAGTAACTGGAAAGAGTTTCCAATGAAATGAGCAATATCTATAGAGTTATCAATGTCTTTCTGGCTTTTCAAATAATTCAGTTTATTTTCCTCAGATGTAAACAGCAGGAATTTAAATGCAATATTACTAAATTTATTTTTTTTACAGTAATTGTAGAAGTCAAGTGCCCTCTGCTCATTTCTTAAGTGAATAGATAAAATTGTTAGCAGCTTTTTAATCATTTTCACTGGCATTAACGGGAAAATATTGTCATGTAAGTATACAGGATTGATTATGTGTGCATATTCATTGTTGAAGAGCCACACTGACTTTAAAGCTCTTGAAATGTAAAGTGAATCACCACTTTTAAATGTGTCCAATATATAATCAACTTCCTTATATTCTGAAGCCACATCAATTTTAAATAATCTATCTACATCAGACTTGTCCTCCAAAATCTTGATTTCATTAAAATCAATTTTCTGTAATATGGTTTCCTTAACTTTTGCGTTTAATTCTTTTTGCCTTTTAGACAAGCTGTTTCCTTTCAGTTCTAACATCTTTGATGATTTGGTCTAAAAGAAATTATTAAAAAAATATATAATTAATAAAATAAATATCATAATAATTGCATACATAAAAAAAATATAAAAATACATAGTAAAGACAGTGTTATTGTTAAAAGTAGACTCTTACGGACAATTTTTAGAAAATAAAAGATTAATCATAACAAAAAAAGGGGCAATAATTATTGAAAATGCACACACACAAATTATATAAAACATAAATAAATTTTAGTTTGAAATAATTAAACAATTATTAGTAATTGAAGGAGATAAAAAATAATGTGTGGGATTTGTAAATTAAGAGATTAATTACATATTGATAAATAATATCAATGTCTGGAAATATGTACAATTATACATTCCATGTTGGTGACTCATATTGTGAAATATTGTAATGGGTAAATTATAAATTGTAGTAATACATAAGCTTAATAATACTATTAAAAGATAATATTGGGCGCCTATATTATCTGTCTTCCATATGTATATAACAGAGGTTTTATACATAGAGATCGACTTATTTATGATAATAATTATAGAAAAATCATACACATTATTAAAGAACAATTTGAAAATAAGTTACAACAAAATAAAATATTTTTCACAATAATATTATGTGATTATAGTTATCTAATCACTAATGTAATATTAAGTAGACTAATATTTTGAACATTTGACGACCCTCAATTGTATTTATGAAAAATATACTTACATGCTATGTAAAACAATATTTATATTTATTCCAAGTAAATTTATAATATCAAATAATTTTAAAAAGTTTTCTTTTCGCAAAGTAGAATTAACACTTAAAATTTTGTTTCACAAAGAAATTGTAATTGTCAAAATTGCGATGTATGATTATCGGTAACATAGTCATAACAAAATTAACAATGACAGCCGCATACAGTGTTACAACTTCATAAAAAGACATAGGCAATATACATATTATATTACATAATTTATTTAGAGACAACGAAATAAAAAAGATATATAATAGTTAAAATCTCTCTTTCTTTTAAATATTTAGTCAATTTTTCATATATGACGCTTATACGACAAACATTAGTTTGTAAATTAATTTATAAAAAACATATCTGCTAAAACGATTCAAATAAAATTTTCCAATTTTAAAACATTTAAGTAAAAATTTATAACACATAGTTAAGTATGTTTCTATTGTAGCTACTTTTCCCGTTAATAAATTATTAAAGTGTAAATAAATTTTTCAAGGGCGATGCAAATCTTTCATATCATGCGGACAATGCGCTGCGTAAGTTCCACCACTCTAAACGCAATATCTCAAAAATTCGGAAAAAAGTGGGGAACAGTGTTTTAATTACGTTACCTTTGCCTTTATGCGGAATACAGCGTGAACCTAAAAAAAATAAAGAAAAAATAACAACCCAAGACTGTTCTAGGTAAATGTTTAATTTTCATTCATCTATTCTAAATACATGTAGGCAACCCGCAAGCTGCCACAGATCATGTCGACGAAGAATAAAATGCAAAATTAATCAAATAATCTTACAAAATTACAGTGGGTCAATATTTAATATCAATCAAATACAAGGATTAAATGAGCTTAATTGAGCAATACACAGTAGTATTGTCGTTGCCACAATTACAAACAAAATTGGAGGGATTTTATTAGAAATAAGGAATAAAAATGATAAATATAGATTAAATGCTAACGTAATATTTAAATATTGCGTAACTTAAACTTAGGGGTCTAATTTAAGTACATTTCCACTATAGCACTAATTGTAAATCTATAATAATTTGTCGGTGACAAAAATACTGTGATACGTTGTAAAACTGTTATGACTATTGTTGAGACCTCGTGAATTGAAATTCAAAGCTCTTGTAGTAAAATGCAAGTATTCTAACTGTGAAATAGTATCTGAGTGAAAGACCATCTTTAGACGTCACAAACTATTTTAATTTTATTCTATAATAGTAATACTATAATAAGTTCGAAGTTTAGGGCCTCAAATATCACAAACATACAAACAAACAAGCAACGAGTTCAAACATTAACAATGCGACCCGATTGGCACATAACTGTAGGTCTCAACGAAATATTCATCGTCGATCGCACTAAATGCAACTATCCTATCCTAGTAGAAAATATACGCAATAAATAAATTGATGGTTCCTACGTAAAAAAGGTTGAAAGAGAAGGTTTACTGAAGAACGGAATTTATTTTCCACTTTCCTCTTTAAAAAACTAGATAAATGTATAAACATAAGTGTTAAAATTAAACATTTATTTATAGCACGATGAACCATTATTTCGTTCTCCCGTAAACCTCTTTTGACATGTCGTTTATACATAGTTACCGTTGAAACGCTTAAACAGCGAGGAACGAACGATTATAATAAATGCGTCGGTCTCCATTCAACCAGTCGAATTGAACGAAGCCCGTGTTTCATTCAATAGCCTAATTATGAAATTGTCTAATTTATAGGAATAAATATATTTATTTATGTTGAGACGAATAGAAACGTGCCTCGACATTCGGAAAAATAGAACTTTACTTATTGTCATGATGTTTGTTATTTATAAAATAATTTTAAATACGCTAATGAATGTAGTGAATTTTAAAGACGTTTTGAAACAATTTGTCGTACATTATTAAATACCTATATTATATAATATATTCAAACATCAACATCGATATATATATACAAGTACGAAAGGTGTCCTAAACGAGACAATAGTTTAAAATATCACTCTCAAAGACTAAACAGTAAAAAGGATTACAGTAAATGCACGAAAAATAGTTACGTAGTCTCATGAGTTCTTGTAACAACAATATACTTTGTGAGCTAAATAACATTTGCTTGCCGATATTCCGCTATATTTTTTATTATGTTTAAAATACAATTTAGTTGTGAACGTGAAAAATAATTCGTATCGATAACTATAAAGAGTTTTACTATTATTATAATATAATTTTAAAATTTAAAAGTGATTTGTAAATGTAACGGAATATTAGCAAGCAGTCTTAAGAGTAAATATTTAAGAGAGGCAGTTGTATAGTTTACAATAAAGCAATATCAATAAAGAAATAATAAATGCTAAAATATTACTTTATATGGAATAGATTAAAAATATATTTATTATATATAGTCTACAGAGCCATTGAAAATGTAATTATTTTAAAACATTTTTATAAGACTTACAAACTGCCACTCCCACTCTTTAAAGGTAATTATAACTGGATTATCGAATATAACATTCTATTTCATATAATAATTATAATAACTTTCAACATATTTACAAGTAACAGTACACTTTTACACGTTTTAAAATCGACCATATTTCATAAGTAATAGAGTTCAATTTATAATAACCGGTCGATAAACATTTTTCTTTAGACACAATAAGGCTACAAAATCTCTAAATATACTTGATTTAATTTTATTTTCCTATAAAACGGATTATAATTCACTATTCATTCATATTAATAAAGATTTAATTCTAAGCTCAATGGTGACGCATGGTCGAACTTACATAAAAACCCTTTACTTTTAAATGTATATAGATAAAAGAAAATTATTTTATTTTATTTATATAGTTATTGAGTACGTTAATTTAAAATATAATTATGCTTTAAGTGTAGAAATATTGCATATATTTTATTTAAACAGCGTGCATTTATAGTAAAAACTGCTGTATATAATAATTAGTTTAAAATTCTAATATAATTTGAATAATAAAATCAATACTCTAAACAGAATAAAGATTCATATTTTTTTTAAATCAAAAAATATATTGAGTGGTCCTTTTATATAAATATTGGTAATAAAAGTACTCCTTTCACTTGATTTCAATATATGTCCTTATTTCTCAGTAAGCAAAACATAACATTTATTACGACACAGTAGAAACTAGCAGTTTACTCTGTTTCAGTATTTCGCGACTGAAACGCCATTGCTTCTATACCTCTCGAATATAACTACAAGGTTTTAACAAGTTAACACGTATAACAATATATAGACGCTAGTTAACTTTTTATTCAATTCGAATTTCTTAATAAGATGCCATGTAATTAATTTAATATTAATATAAAATGATTTTTATATTTAATGTAATTTTTGCAGAACCCACTATATAATTTTTTTGTCTATATATATATATATATTTTAAAACAAAAAAATATATATATATATTATATAATATACTAATAGTCTTTAGTATATTATATAATATATATATAATATACTAAATATATATTTTATATATATATATATATATATATATATATTTAGACAAATACATACATACTTTAGACAAATATACTTTCAGATTGTTCCTCTAAAATGTGTTCTTAATATTATGAATTTTGACTAGGTCTTAATAAATTGTAAACATAACTATAAGCTGCACTTTACACATCGCGAAAGAATTTGAAGTAAATATATACTAGCTACCAACAATTATTGCACGATTTGTTTATTATTATATTTATATTGCATATTGTTATGTTCATTAGTTTAGAGACGTTAAATTGAACGTACATAGATACATAATTTATATGGTTTTAACCTGCATCATTGATTTCGTTCAACAGTCTTTTGTTTATTATTTCATACTTTCGACAAAACTGGTATTAATTTAAAATAATATTTTTGATTTATGAGTAAAATTATTATGGAATGCTAATTACAAATACTAATGTTATTCTATATATTACAGTAATTTTTAGAACGGGTAACACTTTAAAACATATACATTTTGATTCTTAACATTTTCAAAGTTACAATAATTTCAATGGCAATACGAAAAGATGGTTTTAGAAATGATTCAATATTTACATATAACAATTGCCAATGTTTATGAAATTAAATATGCTAATGCATGTATGTTATGGAGACATTACAAGAACAAGAAGTTTTTGTATTTTTATTTGGAAGGAGGGATGATTTCATTCATTTGGAAATAATATGTTTTTCATTATTAATAACATCACAGGTAAAACATGTTTCACTTTAATATTGTCTTAATGTTAAGAGATGAGGAAATCTTTTTCACCAGAATCTGATAATCTTTGTTAAACTATTTCAAAGGAATACTCATAAATATTTATAGTGTCATGTTTTTTTGTAAATATAAAAAGAGAGACTGAAACATATCAGGCTGACGAAAAAAGACTACAATCTGTTGAGTTAACATGTTCGGATGGATTAAAGTAAAAGGAGGGGGATAAGAAACCAAAAAGAAGAGGGAGGGGGACGAATAGGACATGTCTAATAACTCAAAGTCCTTTTTTGTTGTGTACAATGTCGTCGAGTCGTGGCCACCCTAAAATTATTTTTCATAAACTTTCTTGCAATGTTCACTTGGAAGAATACAATCAAAAAGTCTGAAATCAAATCAACGCAGTCATCTAACTAATGGGCACCCACGACTCTTCAATGGGCGCGCGCACCCACACTCAACGCACTCAGGTACGCACCAGTACGGGTGCACACGCACTCGATGTACTCAACGACACACTGCATATGTACAGAACAAGGAAGGTCTAGGTTATCAGACAATCTCAGGATCTCGAGTCGCGTGTTATTTCCCTCTCGTGTCAGAAGTATATGACCTCCTCCTCGGGCGGGTGTGAGGGCTGCGCGGGGGGAGAGGGCGGCGCGTCCGGGGAGCGCACGCGAAACTTGTCCGGCAACTTTGGATATGTGTTTGTCCTAAAAGTTATGTCAAAATTGAGTTACATAGATATACAATTCTATACCATTAGAATATCTTGAAAAAAAAAACTAAATATTTTGTGTTACATTGACGTGTTGACGCGCATTAATCATCGAGGCGCAGTGGGACAACGTCTGGGTGCAATCGCGATAGCTGTGAGTTCAATAAAAACTGGGAGGAGTGAATTAATTTCCCTTCCTCGCTCTCTTTCCATAGCTGCTTAATATGGGAAGAAATGTGAAGCAAGGTTCACGCATCTACCCCATTTAACTTAAAATGAGAAAAGTTGATATGAAAAGTCTCCATTCCGCAGCATAATTTTATAGCAAGATACGTTATAAAAGTGTGTTTATTCAACATAAATGGAGTAACATTTACCTAGTAGCCTTATTATTGAAATGCTGTTGCGAGGGCAGCGGCGCGGGCGAGCTGCCGGTGCGCGTGTGGTGGATCACCAGACCCTGGGATTGCTGGAAGTGTATGGATAAGTCGATATTGTTTTACAGGTTACATTACATTATATTCATATATACAGGTATAAATAGTAGGTTGAGAAACATAGTCATTTCGAACCTGTGTGTCATTTGGTATTATCTCATAATTTGGTATTTTTTTGGTTTATTGTTATGTACAGAACGTCCACACATAAAAAGTACTCGCTTTCGCTGCTCCACTTCTAGTGCACACGCACTTTATGCACTGAACGACGCACCAGTTCCAGTGCACCCACACTTAAGGATGCACCAGTACGACTGCACGAGCACTCGACATACTTAAAGACACATCAGTACTGATTCACAGGCCCAGCGCACTCAAAGACGTATCAGTACCAGTACACAAATACTTTGAATACTCCAGAGTACTTCAGAGTACTCACACAAGGACACACGTGGGCGTACACATTTCTTGCATATTTTATATATTAATTATTACATAAATGTTATATGTCATAATAAGGATACAGCTTTGGTTTATTTCAATATTATACAAAAATATTAATTAGTAATATAATAATAATAATTGCAGTATAAATGAAAATTAACCAGAAAATATTGCATTGCAGAAGCATTTTCTTTTATTAATGTTTACATTTAATAAATGAATTTAAAAAAATATTTATATTATTTTACATATTTACAGTAAAAAATACATATTCAATATATAAAATAATAACAAATTTACAAAAAAAAACATGCGTATACATCAAAAAGCTGAAAAGATAAAATGGTTGTAATAGTATTATTATAGAAGAAGATTTCTTAAGCACAATATTTGATATAATATATTGATTGTAACTACAGCATATTAACTGAGATAGCGTCTTTGTATTTTATTGTTTAAAAATGAAATTTGTAAAAACAGAAAAAATATTATAACGTAAGTTTTTTCAGTATTTTTTTATTTTTCAATAAATCATTATTTTCTAATTAACAAAAAATATAATAGCTAAATATATTTTAATGTTTTCAAAACTATCTTAATGTTCGCAAGAACAGTTTTAACCATATTTAATTTTTATATTTTATCTATATTAAGTCTAGGACTCAATATTAAAATATTTATTATATAACCAAATTAAAGAAAACAAAAACTTATTATAAAATCGTGTTTCATTTAAAAAACTGATAATTATAAAAATAAATTGGAAAACTAATACATTTAAAGCCACCTCAGTTGATAGAATAAGGCAAAAATAAACCATTTATACACAAGTCTACTATACACCAATTCTTTACTTACATAATTTTTTTTTGTTAAAATACATTTGGATACTCCGCGTCCTGCAAAACAACCATTCGATCTAATTCAGACTTGTTCAAATAAAAAAAATGATTCGAGGATACTATAGATAACTTTAATTATATTTTATTCATTTGGCATTTTTAAAAATGAAAGTCGGGTCGAGAGAGTCGAATATATTAAATATATTAATACTTAATCCAATTATAAATATATACTGTACGGTCGATACGTCGTGACTGTCTTGAAGTTACGCTTTTTGAACTTTTGCGCATTATGCATTCGGGAAGAAAATAATCAAAAAGTCATCCACAACTAACTTTAGGTAGGCCACGACTAGTTGATGTTGACGTACTCTAGATGCATTCAAATGACAGACAGAAAATTAAATTCAAAAATATTATTACAACAATTTTCTTTTTAAATAAAAACTGGCTTTTCTGCATAAGATGTGCCTTCAGTTATTTAATTAAGAAGTGATGATAAAAAACAGTAGTATGATTTCTTAAATAAATGTATTTTTTTTTACTAAAAAAATATATTTTAAGATAAAACTTAAAATTTCTACTTTCTACAAAGGGAACCTAGGAACCTAGTGTTAAGACACTTCGTTTCCATTAAGACATTTCTGCTCAACACTTTCCGCGGAATTATGGAGGCCTTGCGTTTACGCCCTTACCAGGGCGAGAAAAAGAAAATATTAAATATTTAACTTGGAAATCTAACCCACAACCCCATTCGTACTACGCTTCGCACGCTTGTGCCCCCATACCACAACTGGCGACGACTATACACATATTTTTCTATAACTTTAAATACCGTTGAGTTACAGTGAAACACCGAACCCACTAGGTTCGAATTCTTACTCAGAGGAATGTAGATTGGGCAATGTCTTAACACTATATTCAAGCTGTATACTCGTCTCGTCTAGCGCACAATTAATTATGTATATATAAAAACGATTACATTACCTCGCTAGGAGACTCATGTAGCCTGTGATATCCGGGGGGAGGCTGCTGGGACTTCCCACTTGCTAATTTTAGAGGCAGCTGCTGTTTTACCATTTGCTGTCAACATAATTTTTTTTTACACTAATATTATATTTCTCGTCTAATCATTGTAGGTAAAGTAAGATTTTATATTGATATTTTATTGGATTACTAGTAGAAATGAGTTAACTATCAACAGGTACATGTGTGTATGTTTGTGTGTGCGTGTGTACCTGCATGGCAGGTGCGCGTACAGTGGCGCGCGTCTCGTTGTGCGCGGACAGCAGCTGCGGCGGAGGCAGCGCCGCGCCCGACGACTCGGAGCCCGTGGAGCCGCGGTTATCTGGACATCGAGATAAGATAATGGGTTGGCAACGGCGCGAAATCTGATTATTAACGTGGACGACGCGTTGTAGATTCGATTCCCATTCGGACAAGTATGAATTATTTTCATTTCTTCGGTCTGGTCAACAGGACGACGTCGTTGAGTTCTGCCACCGAACATTCAATCCCGCGTATATTAGAATAATCTGAAGAAGTGTTAAGTCACTCCGTGCCACACACACCATCCCATTTTCGAGATATTGCATATTGAGAGGCGGACCACTTACGAAACGTGAAAATGAAAATAATTTATTCTCCTGGAGTTAAAAAATGTAACCGACAACTGTTGTGTTTATAGTCAGATGCTATACCGATACGCCACGACGGCCTCAATTATTATATTTAAAAAAAAAAGAAATTGATTTTACTAGTTACCAAAAAATGATAATAACTATCATATATATTTTTTTATATTTAAAAAAATATTAGAAAACACTCACTCCTCCATTTTGGCTCTTTCCTTCTATTCGTGTCACTTATACTAGAGTCCGGTGAGAGAGTACCAACACTCGCAATTTCCTCTTGAGAGCCACCTAAATAAAAAACATATTTTTAATACCTTTATGGTGTAAGCGGAAAATGGACCGCTTAACATCAATTTTTAGATATCACATGATAGTGTCAATGTGGTGGTACACCTATTTAAAAATACTAGTCTTAGTAAGGACAAAATTCCTACACTTCTAATATTATTATCACCTTGTAGAATATGTGTAAAGAATACGAAAAAACATACCATGTTGTTGCAACCGCTCCAGTCGTCGATATAATCTCTCCCGTTGTTGTTCTACATCCTTTTGTTGCTCTTCTAACTCTTGCCGCGCCGCTTGTAATTGTCTTCGTTCTATTAAAGACATTTTTTTAAATACAATGTTTAAGTCTAAAATAAATTGTTAAAGTTTGTTAGTAAGTAAAAAACAATCCGTTCACCACCCGACGAGACGAGAACTTAACGCCTCACTCACTTTCAGATCTTGTTACTCACCGTGATATAACTCCATCGCCTACTCGCTGTGCTTTTCAATTTGCCCTCTCTGCTATAAGCCTCACCAGTACGTGTCTTAATTGCTCTAACAGATATAAACATTTTATGGAACTCAACGTCGCATTCACATTCTTATTCTCCAGCCGCTGCTGGTTATGCTTATGCGTGTCGTGTACACCGTATCCCGCATGTAGAGGCAGAGCTTAGAGAGGACCTAGGAGTTTTTTTAGACCGTTCTCTCGTACATATGACGAGGCATTGTCTAGCACATGGCGGTACCTCACCATCATCAACGAAATTTTATGCGTTGAACTCCATACATGCTTAGCTCGCTCTCCAAAACTACACTCACCGTGATCAACAGCATCTCTATCGGCTGCCCGCTGCGCTTCCCAGTTGGCCCTCTCGGCGGTGAGCCTCGCTTGCGCGTGTCTCAACTCCTCGAGTTGCGCATCGTGTGCCCGCGCGCCGCCGCCCGTGGTTGAACACCGCCACGCGCATAACTGGGCTTCTAAACTGGGAGACGAGAGTAAGAAGTATAAGTTATATATTTAATGTATTTTTTTGGATTTTAGTGATTGTGAAACCATAATCTGCTACAAGGGTTGGGGAATGCGAATATATTGCTTTTTTATTTTCCTTTTATAATGATGCCAACTGTCTATGGCTTTGAGGCAATCACATCGGGACTCAACACTATGAGAGCGACAAAAACTCTATCGTCTTCCCTTTCTCCCACTTACCAGTGTATAGTCGTCAACTGCTGCCACACGATACAAGCAAGGGTGTACACTGCGTGCTGCAGGCGCAGGGCCGCCGCCGCCTCTGAACCCGCACCCTCTGCGGGGGGAGTGTCCGAGGCTGACGTGCGTAGTGTTACACCTGGGAAACGTGTCAATGAAATTATTTCTTTTATTTTCAGCTTCACGCTGTATCCCGCGCACAGCCGGGTAGGTAGACAGAGGGAAACTAGACCCCAACTTTTTGCTTAATTCTGGAGGCATTGCGTACTCAGTGGCCGAACGCCGCGCTTTGCCTCGACACTAGAGCGAAGAAATGGAAATATAAATTTAAATAAATATTTTATTTCCTCGACTTGGGATCGAACCCAAAACCAGTCGTGTTTACAGGCACGCTTTGTGCCCTTGCGAAAGGACTGGCTTGAATTGAAATTATTTCAGTTTTGAACTACATGATTATTTATTTAATAAACAGAATTGACTGACAGTCAAATGTGTTGATGTCAATGAATAATATAATTTATTTTACTCATTCAGAAACAGCGTTAAATGGTAAATTATTGATTTGGGTATATTGAGATTTATAATATTAAGATTTATAATATTCTTTGTAAAATAACTGTAATGATTGCATATTACGAAACATACTTAAACCGAATCGAATAATCCAATATCGAAATCGAATCCAAAATAATTAATCGAATAAATGAATCAAATATCAAATCGAAAATAATTAATTGAGAACCTCCTCCTTGTTTTGAACGCCGGTAAAAAATACAGATTTATTATAAGTTATAAACAAATAACAAAATATTTATATAAAATTTTAACCTAAGTGATATTCTAATGTATAACATATATTCCTGTAAAGTTTAATCTAAATCCGTTTATGCATATTTTGCGTGAAAGTTGAACTAAAGTGAGAGTATAGAATCACAGTTTCACATTTACGAGATTAGTAGGAAGTAAGATTTCTCTAAATGTACCTCTATGCTGGTCAGCGTCGAACCCCGCAAAGGTGTCAGCTCGTCGCGGAAGCGCAGGGCTCTGGTAGTGCGCGGAGTGGCGCTCCCCCGCCGAGCTGGTGCTGCGCCCCAGTGCACCGCCACCCGCGAATTGCGACCAGCCCGCGCTAGACGCTTCTAGGGCATCCTGGGGAAAATTATCAACAAATATTATATTAAAACTATAAAAAGTATGTATGAGGCCATCGAATCACTGTAAACGCAACGGTTGTAATTTAGATTACTATTCGGAATGAATTATTTTAATTTTCTAGCTCTGGTAGAGCTAGCGCTGGGCTGAGCTCCCCCGCAGAACACGCAATGTCATTTAATATAAAGTAAGAAACGACGTGGCTTGACGTTAGTTTGACGAGTTAGTTAGACGGAGTGAGTCAGAAGAAAAGAAAAAACTTACCTTAACAACCCTGCAAACCTCCTGCCATAAGGCGTGAGTGTCGGGCGACGGCGCCGCCAACCGCACATACTCGGGAAACGCCAACCCGCCCGGAAACGTCGATGATATGCCTGTAATACAAAAAAATATTCATTCAATTATGTAGCTATGACACATCGCCTGTGCTGTAATTTCGTACCAGTCGAGAATAACTTGATAAGTCGATTTCTATACACATTTTTTAAAATCAAAATTAGCATATAAGTTAAAAAAAACACTAAAAACTATTTTTCTTTGGTTTCTATAATTTAAGAAAAATATATTAAATAGGTTTTTTCTAATATAATATGTCTTTCTTTAACAGACACAAAAAAATATTATAATATTAACCTGTATTAGGCACATCAAGTGTAGATGTTCCAGTATGTCCGACCATTTTCATGTGTAAAACCATTTTCTCTTCTAACAGTTGGGCGTGCTCTCTGTCCTTGGCTCTTAAAGCCTCTATAAATACGTAAATTACAAAATGATTATACGTATATAGTTCAAAGTTACATAATATCCTTGAAATCGATACTCTATTCCAAATATATCTAAATTGTATTCTTGTGTTTTCGCCGGAATTCTCAAACGTGTTTAATATCGGAATTTAACGCCGCACTTTATAGCTAGCTAATCAGAGCAGGCAAATGAAAACAAATCATTCCCCTAGTAAGAATCGAATCCAGTCCTGTTTAGTTTAGTCGCCGCAAACATGTTATTTCTAAATAAAATATATACAACTAAGAATTTAAAACCGAAACATTGTTTTTGAAGAATAGTAACATTGAAAACAGAAAAAAGAATTATTATATTGAAATCATGCAACAGATATTTTTTAAAGATAAACAAGAAATATATATATTTAAAACATTTTGAAATACATTGATTTTTTTAATTACTTCACGCTTCTTAGCGCACAGACACTGCAAATTGAATGGCGGCGCTCAACGCCATGCTTTGTACACCAAAAATAATGTAAGTATTACGAATAACTTTCCGAGTGGCGACAGAACCAACCATCGTGTTTCAAGTCAGACGTTGTCCCACTGCGCCATGACGAATATTTGTAATAAACGCTAAACTTACTATCATTTAGATAAAAAAAGGAATAGATAAGAGCATGAATAAAAAATGTGACTAACTTGCAATTGTTGGGATCAATTTAAATGACATATGCAAAATGGTGTGACTAAGTTAAACAAAAGTTATAAAGTTTAAACAAATGCATGAACTTTAATTTAAAACCGAATCTTGGATTTACTGATACAGTAAACATAAAACACACATGCTTTCATGCAAAAATGTTTTTTTCTTTGTTTTTTTTTTGTTTTGAATCACCTTCGATATGCCACCATGGAGTTTCATCTAAGATAAAACATAAAAAAATCCTTAGAAATTTTAAATATTTATTTTTTCTTATACATATTTTTTTTAATCATCCAATCGAAGGTTGGTTTTTTATCTGGGAATATCTGCAATCAGTGCGTCACTTTTAGCATTTGTTGAAATAACAATGTGACTATAACAATATGTTTTTATCAAAAAGACAAGTAAACGAAAAAAAATAATACATAATAAAACATACCAGTAATCAGTCTTATATTCTCGTGCCTCGCCTCCAATTGCTTTTGTCTTTCTTCAGCCGAGGTTGCTGCTGTTCCCGCTTCAGATTCTTCTATTTCTTCTGGACAACTTTGTACTGCTCCCCTGTTTGTTATTTTTATGTAAATTAAGTTCTAAATTTCATTTATGTTTATTTATATTCATTTTGTTTTAACCTAACGCCTGTTAAGTGGCGGAACTCAACACCGCGTTTGTCTTATAACTAGATCGAAAAAAAACGAAAAAATCTCATTCACAATTCGACCCACAAACGTCGCGTTTACAGCCCGACATTGAGTTCTGCCATTAAAAAACTACGCCAACTACACGATACAGGCGCGG
This sequence comes from Heliconius nattereri, assembly GCA_013403645.1. Classification (NCBI taxonomy): domain Eukaryota; kingdom Metazoa; phylum Arthropoda; class Insecta; order Lepidoptera; family Nymphalidae; genus Heliconius; species Heliconius nattereri. The sequence continues at coordinate 9,387,104 of JAAIXI010000229.1, read as the reverse complement.
GATAGAGGGTGGAGCTAAAAAAATATATAAAAAAACAACCAAAACCAACCGTATTGCGTGTATCCACGCAGATATATCTTTAGGTCTGTGGACGCGCAGCTCAAACATTTCCGGCTCGGGGGGTCCATTGCATATGAGATATAAGCCGCGACCCTCCGCACCTGCTTTCTCGCGGACTAGAAGTTTCCATAGCGATACCACTCCTGTCTGTGAAGGGTCGAGTTGTAGTTTATTTATTAGGCAAGCAAAAAAGTGGTCTTATAAGAATAAAAGACCGGCCAAGTGCAAGTTGGACTTGTGCACGATTAACGGTTGCATACCATTATGTATAGAAATGGCAAAAATAAATCACGTTTGTTGTATGATATTGTTTTTTTTGTATTTATTTCGTTGTTATAGTGAAAACAGAAATACGTTGAAAAAATTAAGGAGGGAATCTAGTGTTAAAACGCTCCGTTCCCCAAATACCGCCGAATTCCGCAGACCTTGCGTGTTGAGTAGCGGAACTCAACTGTACGACTGCATGCACTTTGCTTCGACGCCAAAGAAATGGAAAGATAAATTTAAATATATATTTCATTTATTATAAATGCGCGACGACTGGCTTCAAGCCAGTATATAATTACTTATTTATAACATATATTCTGTATATTACTTACCTTATTGTCCGGCGTAAAGAATGTATATTTATTATTATTATCGTGTAAGAAGAATAGTACATCAGTTAGCACTATTACTAATAACGTTTGCATCTTACTCCGTCCTTGCATCAACGTTGCTACACCTTCGAATCTATTTCAAAAAATAAAAAACAATATATTTTTAGATTCACATGCATATAGCAGGACAGGCAGAGATAACCAAGGGTTAAGACACTCCGCTTCCCACGCAACATTCGATTTCCGAGACATTAAATGTGAAGTGGCGGATCTCAACGCCGTGTTTTAATTGTGGCTTGGCGGTCAGAGCGTTTGAAGTCTTGGAAAATCAATAAATGTATTTACATTATTAAAAAATTTTTCAAAACTCACTTCAAACTCCTATTGCCTTGTAAAATATCACTTTTCTTAAATTTTCTCCCTCGAAAGTTAGCAAAGGACTTAGCGTCGATACGATGGTATATTTCTAGTTTTCTATCTTCCCGCTCTTTTGCTGCCACTTGATTATCAACATCTACTAGTATTTCCTTGAAAAATAAAACATTATATATAAAGAAAATATACTAGAGCATACAAATTGTTTCCAAGCAGTTAATATTATTTGGAAAAATAAATACAACGTCATTTTAGTCAATAACTTAAATAACAGAATAAATTAATGACAAAAATACATTTGTGGTATTTGATCAAGCAAGCAAAGTAAGAGAACCAAAAACAATTATTTTTATTTCATTTTTCTGGTGTGTGCGTTTATTCTAGCTCACCTCAGAAGCGGCTTAACTGATAAATTGCACTTTTGTATTTTATGCAGACTTTACTATTTTAAACTTTTTCAAGCTTTCCTTAACATTCAGCGTTTATTTTATTTCAATCGGTTAATAAATAAAAAAAGTTCTATCATTTTATAGAAAATCCCATAAATATCTATCTGTTTTATTCAATTGCCTGAAACTTTACTTTTGGAAAATAGATACTGTTTTTAAAATTATATTATTACTAGTGAACGAAAGTAATGCAGATTAGTAAATGAATATACACGTAGAAGCGGGCGAAACGGTACGGTTGAGTTTGACAACATAGATGTGACCTATAATATAATAATTAAATTCTACACTCACTTTAACTCCACATAAAGCTTTTTGTAACAATTCCCTCTCTGTAGCGTCGTCTCCTGCCGTTTTTAATAAAGGCTCCAGTAGTAAAGGATATTTAGTTAGCCTTTGCGCTACAAATAATACGCATTCTGGTACACCCTGTAATTTTGACTTTTTAAATATATTTTTGTTTTTAGCCGGTCAATGAAAATTATTATAAAACCAGTGAAAAAATAATCATTCATCAGTCAATCAGTCATTTTAATGCAATTCAGACGTCCAAGAATATGGTATTAGTATTATATAATATAATTATAGTTTCTTATTTACAATTTAAATATTTTCAAAAGTCTGATTTTGTAACATATTATTGTGGGAGATCAAAGTGAAACCATGGAAAATGTACTCGATAATAAGACCTAGAAAAATATTATTGTGTTTAACATTTTTTAAGGTGTTATTGCATATTCAAGAAAGATTAATAAATACCTTTTTAGAAAACATATAACCATCCAAAACTTTGAAATAGTCTAAGAGGCGCGGGTTTAAATCGTGCTTTAAAACGTTAAAATTTTTACGGTATCTAATAAGTATCTTTCACGAAATCTGTAAACCAATTTTACATATACATAACCTTCAAAAACACAAATTCTCTAAATAATAATAAAATACCTTCTTCCTTAACAGGGGGTTCTGTTGACATTTCCTTATGAACCTAGCGAGCCTCGGCTCGCGAGCGCAACAGTCCTTAAACACTTCAACAGCGTCGCGATGGCGAGCACAGAATTCACCTGAAATGAAAACAGAAACATTTACATTACTTTAAAGAGGTCACAAGTCACACAATGACGCGTGTCAACGCGTAAACGTGTAAAAGTGACGGTGCGTTCGATCTCCAATCATCGAAATAAATTATAAATATTTTTTTCGTTGTGATAACGAGACAAAGCATAGCGTTGAGATCTTCCTAAAATCGTAATGCCTTTAGAATTCAGCGGAAAAAAAATGGAAACGGAAGTTTCCCGCTCATTGCAGGGTAGATACCCTGCGGAAAACAACGAGAATATATAAAAAAAGGAAAAAATACTATAAACATTTAATTTACTTTCTATCTTTTACTTAGGACTACAGAATTTAGCTTATTCTACAAATGTAAATATACTGAAGCATATGATAAGTGCTCATCAATATTTTTTTTGCTTTTTTTATTAATATGAAAATATATTCAGGTTTTTACTAAAATAATCATGCCACATTTCTATTTTATCAGCAAGTACATAACATTTTAAGTAAAATAATAAGTTGTAGCCTAGTAAATTTCATAGTTATAGAACGTTAAAACCTTCTCGGGAATCCTCTTGCACTCCAATTGCGCGTCGTAGGTCACTCACAAAGTAAACAAAAAGTTTCATCTATACTAATATAATAAAACGGAAGAGTTTGTTTGTTTGTTTGTTTGAACGCTAAGATCTGTGGATCTACTGGTCCGATTTACTATGTTTTCTACTTTATTATGTTCCATTGTGTTCAGAAGTGCTATAGGCTATATAACATTACATTACACATAATTTGACATGCAATTTATTCTGCCATGTTAATAACAACCGTCGTCGCTACGCGACCGTTACCGTGACATTTTGATATTCATCCTTATGACAATAAATATAATAGTCACTTTTAGCATTTTATCTAGATTGAAATTATAGTTTACCGTATAACATTCTAATAAATAATTAAGACTGATACGAACGGGCAGATGACGTTGAAGGTTTTATAAATTTTCATACATTTTCGAACTTTATTTGTTGTTTATAATTAACTAGCGACCCTCTTGCGGCTTCGCCCGCTTTAACTACTGGATTATTCATATAATGTATGTTTGTAAAGCACTTGAGATAATGTGAAAATTAATTAAACCCTAATGCAACCCGCATTTTCGTAGTTTCAATGAGGATTTTCCAATTGTTTTACACAGCAAGGATTTTTTAGTAGGTGCCGTAATTTTAAATCTGTGCTACTAATCTTTTCAAGTACTTATTAAAATATATTTAAATGACTATTTTTAGATAGTTAAATGACCTTTTTTAAACAGAAGAAATTATAAACAAATGCCTACCTACTAATAGCTACTACAAAAAATATGAAACCAAATATATCGCACTGAAATAATACATTCAACTCCAATTATCCAATACGTGCAAACGCATCTAAATCTTCCTTGCCATAGAGGCAGGCGCAATTTTGAAATAGTGTAAAAGCAAATTTTATCTTCGTTTAACGTAGAAAATTAAGTATTTAAAAGGATGAGGATTAATGCCATTGTGGAAAAATATCCCTCACAATAGAAAATTTATTGAAATTACTATTTTTAGACAAAAATATGATCACTACACGTTATCCTTAAAAGATACGAATATGCTGTCGCGGACTTTTTGTAGATCTTATTAAGAGGAACAATACTCCAGTACATTATTTTCATGTAGTACTTACCATTAAAGCAGCGCATGCGCGAAAGTGTCTCAACGGGTAGGACTTTATACACATTTATCGTATTTATGTTAATTTACATAAGAATGTACAAATAATAAACTATATATAAACCTTCCCTGAGAAATACTCGACCTAATGGTGAAAACCGCATCAAAATCCGTTGGGTGGTTTAGAAGAAGAAGAGTTAGAAAGTTCAGACAGACACGAAAAGCGACTTTGTTTTATAAGATATAGGATTTACAATACACTTTGGTTCTGCTGGATTTATATTGCTGGCTAAAATTATCCTTTAAGATAGTTTTTAGGTAAGGTTTTTAGGTACTTTTTCTAATATTAAGAATATCCTTTAGTTACTTTTACTTTTTATGTTGGTTTATTTCAATTTCTCAGATATTTTTTCTAACAATGTGTCTGTAATTATAATTCTTTTTGATTATTTAAGCTTATAATTTCTTACTAATTCTATTGAAAACTGGAAATAATACATTTAATAAATATTCTTATAGTTTAAGCAGGCGTAGCCGCGTCCGGGTCCACTAGTATAATATATTAGCATTCGGATAATTTTGCGGTTTTTTTACAAAAGAAGCTATCCAAAAATCCTTACGGATTTTCAATATTCCCGATAACATACAAACAAAAAACAAGATTCCTCACCATAAGCAGCCTTCAATCTATAATGGTTGGGAGGTGCGAAGGTATCTGCCAATATGTCAGCTATAGAGGCGACGCGCGGCGAGGCCCGCTGACGGCACCGAAGGCGCGCGAGCAGTGCCGCGTGGAGCGCCCACAGCTCGTCGAGGCGCGGAAACATCCTCGCCACTTGCGCCTCCGACACGTTTGTGAGGCGCGCCATGCCTTCTGCGAACATCTGTGGGATATGGGCTATGTGTTATGCGCACGCACTTATTTAAGCTTACAAGAGTACGTGCGTACGTAATATCTTGGACTTTTATTTAGTGAAGTTATAGAAGAAAACTTTAACATATTACACTTGACTTTTTATATATTATTACTTTTTATTTATTAAACATTTTTTAAAAATTACAAAAAAACTTCAAGACACCTAAATAACAGAAAATTAATGAAGATTTAAGAATGAAGTAATGACGCCACTGAATATTAAATTAGTTAGTAGAATATTAATAAAGGGACAGAGGGTACGCGTATGGCGTAACAACGCCTATTATTATACGACTATTGTTTTTAACTTCATAATATTAAAAATACATACCTTCTGCATTAACCGTATTGTGAGACAATGATGTTTCTCCGTTAAAATGAGTTCATAGATATGTTCTTGACGTTTCGTCTCTCTATCGCCAATTTGTCTAAAAATTAAAATTTAAATATAAATTTTTTTAGATAGAGGAATATATGATATTTATGATTTTTTCTCATAGAATTCTCATGAATAATAATATAAATTTTAAAAAAGAAGATAATGTAAGTTACACGTGTTATTTATTTTTTATTCTTAGCTACACAATTCTTTACATAGTATTGAATCAATTTAATATACAGAATTATTAAATGAAACTAATCATACAAAAACAACTTTTGTTTTTTTTAAAAAAAATACTCTATTTACATGGATGGACAAAATAGTCATAAATACAGTGAGGTCGATAAAGATCTTATATTTAATTAGATATACGTTAGATAATATGCAGAGGAAGCCCTGACTCATGTCTATTCGACATTTGTTTCTGGGCATACGGGTACGCTACTCCGGATACTCGAGCCGCCACTCTTATATCCTCATTCAGTCCGTAAGAATGGTGCCCCCTCCCCCCCTCCTCTCCTCACTTCCTTAGCTCCCTCCTTCTTTACGTACCCTATCCTTCTTTTTTCCCCTCCCTTCGGTTTTTCCTGATAAGGGGTTTTGGAGGTCAGACGGCAATCGCTCCATTTAAAAACCGCCCAAAAAGAGACATTTAGCAGCAGTATGAAGGGGTTCTACTCACTGTACCTTCTACCGAAGTGGTCTTAGTTGGGGGGGGACTTGAACGGTCACGTTGGTAAGGCTGCTGAGCCGTATGAACGTGTTCACGGGTGTTTTGGGCACGGTCTTGGCAATGCAGAGGGAGAAAATATTCTGAGAACTTGTATTGTGTCTGATCTGGCCGTCGTGAATATGTTCTTCCAAAAGAATTCTCAGCACTTTATCACGTATAAGAGCGGGTCCCACTCAACTCAAATTGACTACTTATTGACCAGACGGTGTCATATGGGCAGGGTGACTAACTGTTAGGTCATTCCAGGCGAAAGCCTAACGGCCCAACATCGTCTTCTTGTCATGGACTTTAACGTTACTCCGAAGAAGAAAGTAGCCGAGAAACGTAGCCCTCGGATCAAGTGGTGGTTGCTGAATGGACCGATGCAGACCGACTTCCTGGCAGAGGTGAAAAGTCATAATCTTTCAACTACCACCAAGAGTGCTCAGGATGCTTGGGATCAGGCCCAGTCGGCAATCATTGCGGCAGGCAGGCGAGTTCTTGGCCTTTCTAGGGGAGGACATGTCGTCGACAGAGAGACATGGTGTTGGAATGACGAGGTGCAGGAGGTGACTCGTGAAAAGAAGGCTGCCTTTAAGAAGTTGCAGGAATCCAACTCTCCTGAAGACAGACTGGAGTACACAGTAGCTAAACGTGCTAGTAAAAGAGCCCGCGGTGAGAGTTTGTCACCATTGTATGATAAACTTGAAACTGTGGAGGGGCAGAAACTCATTTACAAACTGGCACGTTCCCGGGATAAAGCGACGCAAGATATCGTAAAATGTCTTCACGTCAGAGATTCCCAGGGCACGCTGCTCTGTAATCATGCCTCTGTGAAGGAAAGGTGGAGAAGCTACTTCCAGGAGTTGCTGAATACTCAGCACCCATGCAGTCTTCATCACGACCCACCGCCTAACCTCGGACTTATTGCCCCAATAACCCTTGACGAAACACGTAATTGCCTTCGACGCATGAAGAACGGAAAAGCGGTGGGACCTGACGACATTCCGATCGAAGCGTGGAAATCGTTGGGCTCTCTTGGTGTGCTCATGCTTACTGACCTTTTTAACCATATCTTGAACACTGGTAAGATGCCGCATCAGTGGCGGCTTAGCTTTATTACCCCTATTTACAAGGGAAGGGGCAGTGTTCAAGATTGTGGTAGTTATAGGGGCATTAAGCTTATGAGTCATACCATGAAGCTCTTCGAGCGCATGATCGACCTCAGGCTCCGCCGAGAGTGTACTGTCTCTGAGTCTCAATATGGATTTCAGCCAGGATCGGGCACCATGGACGCCATTTTCGCCCTCAGAACTTTGATGGAGGCATACAGGGAAAAAAGGAGAGCTCTGCATGTGGCCTTTTTAGATCTGCAGAAGGCCTTTGACTGTGTGCCTCGTCAGTGTATCTGGTGGGCATTGCGATCCAAAGGGATCCCTGAGGCCTATATTGAGATTATCAGAGACATGTACCACGATTCCGCTTCTATGGTTAGGACTGCTGTTGGCGATACTAGACCCTTCCCGATTACAGTGGGGGTTCACCAGGGCTCGGCTCTTAGTCCGTTCTTATTCAATGTAGTGCTCGATACTGTCTCGGCTCACATCCAGGACCAGCCTCCATGGCTGATGATGTATGCCGATGACATAGCACTCATTGCCGAGAACCGACTGACGCTGGAGCGTAAAGTGAACCTCTGGAAGGGTACGCTTGAGAACGGCGGTCTTAAACTAAATGTGTCGAAGACAGAGTACATGGCCTGCGGGAGCCGGGACTCGAGCACCATCCTTATAGGTCCTGAGCCAGCCGTTAAGTCGGAGAAGTTCAGGTACCTTGGATCCGTTATGCACGAGTCTGGAGGCATCGATCACGATGTCCAAGGGCGGATAAGCGCTGCCTGGGCCAAATGGCGGGAGGTCACTGGTGTGGTCTGCGACCGCAGAATACCGCCCAAGCTCAAGGGGTTGATATACAAGAGCATCATCCGACCGGTTCTTTTATACGGCAGCGAATGTTGGCCGGCAATATCTCGGCACACTCAGGCTTCACGTCACGGAAATGAAGATGCTGAGGTGGATGTGCGGCGTAACGCGGTCTGACCGCACACGCAACGCATTCATTCGAGGCAGTCTTAGGGTCCGTGACGTAGCGGATAAGCTCCAAGAGCATCGCCTGAGATGGTTTGGCCACGTTACGCGCTGGCCTAAGAACTATAGCCGGGATTAATGCCAGGAAGAAGGAGAAGAGTGAGGTTGACGATTTTTGACCGCTCTGAAGTAAGCTGTAAATACTGCGGTTTGATTTTAGGATTTTTTTTCCGAGTAAAAAAATTGCAAAAGTTCAGCAAACCTAACTTCAGGGTGACCACGTTTCAAAACTTCATGACTTAACTGAAACTCACTTAGCAAGTCCCTTAGGTGCTCCAGCAGCCCACGTGTCAGGCTCAGAGGCCCCCAGTCCTAACAAAACAGCCTCATCTCCAAGCTGGTCTGGCGTTATGTACACTTCCGGCCATTCACTACTAGCCGCGTCATCTGATGCACTAGAATTGAAACAAAACTTACTGTATTTACAATATATATATATATATATATATAATTACTAGAAACAAAAAAAAGTGACCCGACAATCAATCTCGAATTTGATAGAAAGTATAATATATAGTGTTAATTAATTTCTCAAATATTAATGTACAGACAAACTTTTTTACTCTTAACATAAACTGTTAAACCTAAAAAAATATGGATATAGATAAGTTATATATTTTTAAAAACTACATATCTTTGTTATACAGAGAATTTGTATAAAAACAAAACTATACAATAATAATTATAAACTCACTTGCTCTGGTCATGTTTGTGATCAGATCCATCTTTCTCGTCGTTATAAATATGGCTCGTGCTAAAAAAATATACGTTGAAATTAATAATATCAAAGCAATCGAATATTCCTTTAACTCCTGAGAACACAGAATAATCAAATATATCAAAATTACAATTAGAATACATTATTTCATATATTTCCATTCTAGCAAAATTATAAAATACAATTTGGAATTACAATACAAGGGCCAAGTTCAAAAACACATTATTCATACGGGATAAGGAATATAATAGGACATACTTGAGACTGTGACAGGTTTATATAATTTACCTTCAGTAAGCTATAAATATTGAAATTAGCGTAAGCCTAAATAATAAAAAGAAGCATTGATAGAGACGCTCACATTATTATTTAATAAACACATGCAAATTTTGATATAAAAATAGAATTAACGAATTCAGAACATCAAAAAAATTATACAAAATGCTGTAAAATACTTGAAACAAAATAATTATTATTAAATATTATTTTTAACTGTATATTTTTATAATTAATAATATGGTTTTTATTCAAACATTACACGTTTCTCTTAACTAATGTGCAGTATAACATCTATTGGATACTGTTTTTTGACGGACATGTAAACAATCCCAACCGTCTAAATATCTAAAGTTCAATATAATATTTCAACAGCAATTGTGTGATACTTCAAATTTACGTGATATCCAAATAACATACTGTCATTTAAAATCAATAAAATAAAACAAAAAAAGAAGTACATAAATCATCATAAGTCGATCACGACTACAACAACAATATCGTCAAGAGAAATTTCAAACTACCTCCAAATAGACAGAAAGATACACAAGTAAGGCGTTGTGAATGAGTCGAGAACCAGCTAAAGTCTGTATGTGTGATGACGACCACGTTGCTGCTATGTTGTATGTTTTTACAAGCACTTTCAACATAAATTTACCGAACAAATATAGTTTTATCAATATTAAGACTAAAAGTTAGGTAAAAGATTAGTTTAAAAGTACTTCTAAAATAAATTCCAACCTTCAACAAAATAAAACTACCAATAAAATAAACAGAATAAATCTCAACCTATCAGAAACAACAAGTCGAAATGACGAAGAGAAAGAACGAGACGATGGTACGTGCGATGGGAGAATTAGAAAGAGATAATGCCATTTTAACGGATTCTTATCGCAGTTTGATTTGTTATTTTTACTAAATAAAAGAATCACATAAAAAAACAATTTAAACTTTGGAATCTATCTGTGTGTTGAATAATATTTAATCTGTATCCTACATACAACAGATAACACATGAAATTGACATAAGCTGTCAATCGGGCGTTCTTTTTTCAAATTTGACATTTGGATTAACAATTCAAAAAAATGGAACCCAATGAAACCACGATGAAAATACGTCAATACAGCGATGGCGATGCGCACTTACTGCACGCCGAGCTTGGTCGCGACGCGGCGCCACGGCGAGTAGCACCCGGTCGACTGCTTCTTGCTAACATAACGAATATCAATCACCCCCATGTTTGTTGGTACCGAGTTGTGTGCCCCGGTTGGATTGATTGAGGCCGCTTTTTTACATATGCCTTCGATTTTAATTGGTTTAGAAATTTATAGATTTGTGTAATAATAATATGTATTTAGAATTATTAATGGTTGTAAATTAATGTTAAATATTATAAAGTTATATTTGCTCAGGAATTTTTTTATGTTTTTTATTTTGAAGACGCATACATTTTTCATCAAGTTCAAGTAATATTGACCAATTATAAAATTTCTCTATATGATAAAAATATTCATAAGCAATTGTAATACTACTAGTTACCGAACCTCAATCCATCCAATAATCCAATTTTGTTATAAGAAGACATTAGTTCCTCCAAACCAATAAAAAAAGGAAAATAAAATTGCTAAGTTCCAAATACGAAAAAAAAGAGAAAACAAAACAAACGCTAAAAAACCAACAAATATAACAAAAAAATAATAGCAACCACGAAGCAAATATACATTAGCATTGAAGAAAGAACATTGAGTGTAAGATATAAAAGTGGTAATAATAAAAAAAAACAGTGTCTCATACTTGTGTATCTTCTTATAATCAAATGGTAAACGTGAACCAAAATTTGAGGACCCTCCTTAAAACATATATTGGAAAAACGATCCAATATTAATAAGACTAACTGTAACACATTATCACGCAAATAAATTCTAAATGCATCAGAGCAAAATGGCACCTTCGTCCCGAGCCATCACAATCGTTGCAATTAAAAAATAAAGCAGCAAAACATATGCCATACAAGTATAATATTTAAAAATTTTACAATTATTCATCGTTATTTAAAATTGTTTATATTTCAATATTAATAAAAAATATTATGTTTATATTTATTTATTAAAACTACTTACGAATTAGCGTTCTGCGATTGTCCTGATACAGAACTTCGTTTGCTACTTTTCCCGCTACTTGCACTCAAAGATTTTCCTACTGACGTCTGCAAGGAGAACTTAAAGCTTTAAAATGATTATAACCATATTTCCTTTAAATATAATTATATAGTAATATAAGTTGGGTGGATTTATTACCTTAGAAGATTTAGGTTTGTTGCACTCCACTATGTAATCTTTACATACATTTTGGTGTACTGTCAATAAACAAGCTGAAAAGTAAAAAAAATATCCCTAAATTTATATACTGATCAGTTAAGAAGTTAAAAAAATCTAAGGTAGGTAATTAATAACATGTAAAATCAATTTCTAATTGTTTTTATCTACAGTATTTAAAAGTTTAAAATGTCCAATCACGTCAGTTATGTCAGTAGCTGCAGTAGAATGCGGTCTGTCCACATTCTTATAGGTTTGCAGGGTTTGCTCGCTAGCTAGCTAGCTATTATTCTTCTCTTAAGAATTTAAACTTTTAAATTAATTTAACTTCTATTAAGAAAAATGATATGCTAGCCACTTTTGTTAAACGTGTCAGTCACATCTATGGTGTCAGTTGCGATTAACAGATTTGATTTACAGGGATTTGCCTGACGACACGAATATGCTTTTTTATATATAACTTTAGATAATTATGTCGGTCACATCTATTCTATCAGTCATGTCAGTCTCAGCAGTACTCACTCTCGCAGTAGAGCGCGGGCTGGTCGGCGATGTCACGCGCGCACCAGTGGCACTGCCCGCCCGCAGTCGCCGCCTGCCACGAGTGCGAGGACTTGCGGGATTTGTCCTGGAAAGCAAATCAAATAGACTTTTATATTTTAGGAGGGAACTTAATATGATGACGCTGTGTTTGTAATTAATCTAAATAATTCAAACATTTTTATTAACTTAAAACTGTTTTGAAATATTGAACACTCTTCCATTTTACCAGTTTTTCAGGGTAGTCAGACATAATCTGGTGTCAGTAAAACTCGGTTCCATGTTAAGTGACAAAATTGAACGTAGCGTAAGAAAATAATTAAAATGTAATCAATCCCCCCAAATTGGAATCGAACCCACAAGAATCACGTTTACAGTTAAAACAAACAAATTATAAAAATGGACTAATAACTTACTTTCTTCTTTCTAAAGAACAGACTTCCCCGTTTTCGTCGTTTTTCAGCATGTGGATCGTACGCCACCCTGATACAAACGAAAATGAGCTTTATTACATTGCATTAAAGTTTATTTATATTTTTGGACATGCAAAATAGATTAATAATAATTAATCGTGTAATCTAACAAACGTCAAGCAAAGCTTTGTGCCCCAAACTCATGCGCAATCGTATTTAAAGTTAAAAAAAAACTACATTATTTTAAAAGAAGTTAAGACAATTTAGACTGTGACAATGGAGACCATTATATGTATTATATGCCTTACCTTTCTAAGCGCTTTTAAGTTTCTTAAAGCTGCTTACATCATAAATAAATATTAATATTACAATAATAATTAGTAATTTATTTTTATACCAGTACAATTTCAAATAGTTTGAGTTGCATAGCTTTTAGAATCAATTCCAAATAGATATAGAAAGTGCTATCGCATATATTGTTAAAAAAAACATTAAATCCAAAATGCAGCCAGTATAAAACGGGTGTATATTTGTTTATATAATATAGATAATATTTGGTTTTGAAATATTTATTATCGCTAGTTAGTTCAAAGTTTATCTTAATTATTAACGCTCGAGTATTTTTGATTTCTAAAATATCCTACATTTTATAAAAACCAATTATATATACATAAATCCATGAAATTCAATTTAGTTCAAAATATTTTAAACCAAAAACGAAAAATATATAAAACAGTTCTAGTCTGAATAATAAATCTACAACTGACTGCATCGTCGCTTTAACTCGTTCATTAAACATATTACATTAAACACTAACCATTCTATTTCCTATACCGATTCAAAGTACACCCGAAAAAAACCCAATGTCCATAAACAAAATATAGTACTTTAAAGTATTATTTTCTAAAGAGATATAAGACATCTGATCAGTCACAAATGTCAAAAGAGATGGCAACTGACTGAGTTATCATTTTGTCTCAAACTTTTATATTATTTTTGTCCCTATCAAACTCACTGTTCCATAAACAAACGATGCATGTTCCTCGCCAACAGTTCAGCGTTTCCGCGCGGTTGTGGTACCGTGGTGGCGTCCTCGTCGCTCTCCGTCTCGCTCGCACCGCCACCTGACGCGCTGGTGCCGAGCGAGATGGGTATATGCGAATGTTTTTGTTTAGACAATATTTAAGTATATTTTTTTAGCTTCACGCTGTATATAGAAGAAAGGGCAGAAGGAATCTAGTATTACGCTCTGTTCCACAATCACCACCGCCCCCTGATTACTAAATGGATGTGGAAAGGCGTATTGCTGCCGGTAATAGAATGAACGGAGTATTTGTTGCATTGATGAAACGTCAGCATAGCTGCACGTTGCACGCTGCCATACGCAATGCAGTGTTAATACTAACTCTGTTTTACGACAGAGAATCATGGGTATTACAGAAGAAAAATGAAGGAAAAAAAAATACTATAGATATGTTATTTCTTCGTAGGATATGCGGGGTCAGCTTAGACCGAATCCACAATTAAGAGATACACAGAGTGGCAGATATTAAGAAGATATACTAGTGAGAATTAAGAAGACTCCAGTGAGAATTAATGAGTGATGAAAGAATTTCAAAATAGATTTATGATGGAAGAGTAAGTAGTAAGGGAGGGACCTTGAGACCGGTTGCCCTTCGAAAAACAATATAATATTTTTTCTCATAAGTATCAATATAATATTCTATATTGAACAAAATATTGATAAGAAAACAACACTAATAAAACATTTAGCACAAAGGTGGACTTCTCTCTCTTCCAGTAGAAGTGGATGAGTTACATTGCTTAAGCAAGTCAGAATTTTTGTAAAAGACGTCATTCATCAAAATGAAAAGTAACAATGAACGAAATAATTCTAAATCACAATGATAATTTTGATTGTATTAATAACTTATGGTTATTTCTTACAATGAATTATATTTCATTCTAAAGATAAAAAGTAATCCTACATTATATAAATAATGATCATATACTTTTATAAAATGCCAAATATTTATATATTGGGTATTTTATAAAAGTATATGAACGTAACAAATAAAAGTCAGTTTTTGTATATAACTGGTAACTAAGTGCCTTCAAATGGCTAAGCAAAGTGCAAAACAATGACATTGATTTCAAGACATGCACTTTCTTCAAACAACAAAACCATGCATAATAATATAATAAATTTCTATTATTGAAAAAAAATTAATTAAAAAAATAAAAATGCTTTTACTCTCAATTTACTAACAAAATAAATTTAATATCATAAAAAAGTATATATGACACTATTACTTACGTCATTATTTGTTTTATAATATTATTAATGGGAAATGTATTAATATATATTTTGCCTAAAGGTTACATGTTCAATTTCATGATAAAGTAAAAAAAAATTATTACATTATACAATATCCTTACTTTTTTTAAAATATACCATGATCCTCTTATTGTCTTTCTATAATTTTAAGTATCCAAAATGAAACAAATAAATCAAGTCATACAGTTCTCTTTCCAAATATCACTACTATCTCCAACTTAGGTAATAGGTAACTTCCAAAACTTCCAAAAATGTCTTGTAACACTTGAAAGGCTTAGAATATTTTGAAGTACTTAAGGTATTGAAACTAAGAAAACTTACAAGGCTTAAAAGATTTAAAAGAACTTACGCATTAGGTGCAGGTGTAGGTTGTGGTGGATGTACTGCGGCGACTATACTGGGCGTTGATACCGATTTTTGTAATGGAAGCCGCGGAGTTAAACGCGTTGACGGCGGATCTCCGGCTGCGGCTCTTAACGCTGCGGTTACTTTCTCGAATTCTTTCTATTTTAGTTTGTAAATTAGAAAAAAAAACAAATAAAACTCGTTCATTAAAAGTGTATAATATGAAATAGGTTAAGTTTTAAGTTTCTCTTAATTGGTATAAGTCACATTTTATAAAAATAGAAAGAGAGGAAGTAAGAGGTTACTCGATTTGTTATAAACCCTTACCAAAAGTGAACAAGAAAAGGAAAATATTTAGGAACATAAAAAAATATTTGTATGCTAACATTTAAAAAGCTTCGTTCTGTATTTGCAAACGAAATATATTTGGTATAATAAATGTGTCCACACACGAACCGGCTGACTTGGAAATGAAAATATTAAATATTTCTTTTCCCCGAGAGGGAATCGAACCCGCAAACTATCACTTTTAATCACAGGCTTGTGCTCCTGCATCAAGACTGATCTCTGGCTTTCTGAGTTGTTTGATTGATAATTGCCTTGAGCACTTGGAGCATTTCCAAGAGGCATAGTTTTATATCTTGCTACGTATTTTTTATATTATCTTCTAAATAATTTCCTTTCTTTAATGAGTGAACAATACTTTAAAAAAAATAATAATATGAAACTCACAGCTAAATCATTATCATTCAACGAATGTGTTGAATGTCGGACTGGTCGTGGCACCTCACTTTCTGACTCCATTGATGAGAGTGACGCACTGTGCCCGTTGAGGGTACTAGAAAAGAATAAAAATCAGCACAGCATCAATTAGCGCATACAGCATGGTAGACATACGGAACCTAGTGATCCATCGTCCAATTTTTGGGACCATGCCTGATATGGGAACACAACTCATCGAACTTTTATTACATCCAAAAGATTAACGTCATGTTATGAAGCCCATAACTTTCGTTAATAAATGGATTATCCAACACAAAAATAATATTTCAATCGAACCAGTAGTTCATGAGATTAGCGCGCTCAGTCAAACATATAGCATTAGTATAGAAGTTATAGAATTATAGATTCCATATACAAATATAATATTAAATACCTTCTTTGTCTCTGTGCATCATGTAGCCGAGCACAAGGTTCTAAAGCTGCCCAAGAACTCCTCCGTCCACCTTCATCACGTCTCTCCCACATACCCCATTGACGAGATTCACCTAAAATATTATTATTACTCGTAGTTCAAATTTGGTTTTTTTCATTGCGTTCCCCATTATCAGAATTTTCCAGACATTACATTTTGAGAAGCGCTACTCAACGCCGCGCTCAGTTAAAGAACAATCAAAGCCTACTGAAGCTTGAACTGGACAATCAAAATTATATTATTACGATATAGGAAATTTGTATCACTTTACCTTTAATAAGAGATATTACAAATATAGACGTCATAAAAAAAAATTAAAAGGGAAGACTAAGACAAACCAAACTTACAACTGCCTTTTCTACTCTGAGGATAAAAGTCCAAGTGTGTTGGCGATGAGCACTCGGGCTCGGCGACGCCATCCTTGCACAGTGACGGACAAGACGTACTTAGTCGACTAGTGCCTGTTGCCTGTAATTGAGAAAAATATATTAGAGTAAGATGCCAAAATTATATTTTTGTGTCTCAATGAGGACGATGAGGCATAAGCGTGAAACTGTAGACCTTTGTGTTTTATTTACTTAATCTATTGTTTGTCTCCATATACAAGAAATAATGTCTATTTTATACATATATATACGAGTCATTACCATCAACGGCAACGGCGCCGCCCGCATACGCTGCACGGCCGCGTGCAGTCGTCTCAGCTGTTGAAGACTGTCATCGAGAACACCAGGGCTGTGTGGCGTTACACTTATCGTCGGCACCTAGTACAGGTAAGTTGGCTTTAAAACTGTAAACTGACAGATGGGCTCGATTCCCACTCGATGAAATGTAATATTTAATATTATCATTTCGATCTGGTATCGAGGTTTGTCTCGACGCGTGGCTCTGCCATCCAACACCTAATACCTCCATAATTCGGCGGAAAATTGGGAACGAAGTGTTTGAACACTAGGTTCCCTCTGACTTCCCTAAAAAACTTTATAAAATATATACGTGATTATTTAAATAGCAATGTTAAGTATTTTTATTTTAATACCCACGAGTATATATTGTTGTCGTGTAATTGTTGGACTTTACTCCACTATTTATAAATATCTAGGTATATATTTTTTTGCTTAATTCTTTAAATATAACATGTTTATTAAACTAAAATTAGAAATAGCTGCCTCATTCAATGTATAAATTCAGGCTGAATCAAATCATTCACAGTATATTAAAATAATTAAAAACTACATATATAAAAAATAAATTTACTTGTATGGGTACCTGTGCCCTGGCGGCGGCCATGGCTGGCGGCTGTGATACGTGCTCGGTCACTTCGTCCTCGCTGCTGTCGGAACGCGAGTCCGTACTGCCGCCACCTTCGTCTGTAAACATGGTTAAGCTTATAGTGACTCAGTGGATACAATAACTATTGTATTCTCACTGAAAAGAAAGTCATAGATTCAAATTTTACTATGGGTTAGAGAAACTATGTTTTATATAAGTAAATATTTTATATGAATTGGGCATATTATTTTTAAATACGACCTGTTATATGATCATATATCTTTATAAAATAATAAAGATTATCGAGATAATTAATTTATGCATAAAATCTTAATATAAAATTAATGAAAATAATATGCACATTCAAAATGTGCACATTTAAAAGGATAAAAATATAAAAAATCGGATAAATAAGTCAATTGGCTTTATTTCATTGTTTTCCGGATAAATATGAATACAAAAAGTATGACAAATAATATATTAAACCATAAAAGTTATATTTTTATGAATCCATAAATCCATTTACGTTTCCTACAGAGTACAATGTACAAAGTTGGAAGTTATCAGAGTCTATAGTCCGGAAAAGCCGTGGAAACGGATATTGAACGTTTCAAGCAAATGATTATGAGTTAAGTAAGCTAGAACAGGTCGAAATATGTAGCTTTACATATATTAAATAAGTATATGAAAAAAATATCGCAGTGGTAAAATATTTAGAGTATTTAAAACATGAAAAATTGCTTTAAAACAATATAAAATACATACAATATTAAATTACCAAAATTAAAATTTACAAAAACTAAATCGACAGAAAGTACCTACTGCCAGACTTTGTTTCAGCCAAAAAACAAAGACAGGAGATCGAATTACTGAAATAGGTTAATTCGTATATAATTAGAAACTCTACTTTGGATAAAAGATTTTAATTACACTCTATTTGATAGCCTTCTGTAGAGTTCTGTACTTTGCTTAATAACGAGCTGACCTGCTTTAATAAGCGCATTGCAGATCAACTCATGTTTACGTTAGAAACGTGGGCTCTGCAGACTTCTTTTAATTAATATTTATTATATGAAAAAGTTGAATTTTAAATGTACACTGCCATTTTTATAAGTCGTTCAAATTTTATTTTATTTTATGATTTATCAAAAGGTTTGTTACTTTTCTCGTAAGAACATTGGTTCTTGTTTTTTGTAGATTAATTTTAAAATAAATATTTGTACCGAACGAAAGAAATATAACATTTTTAAAAACTATTAAGAGGCTTTAAAAAGAAAAGATTTAGCTCTTAGTTGAAGTTGTTTGTTTTTGCCGAACTCTTTGTTTGTACCTATCTCTAGAAAATGTATTAAAGTAAATATAATGTGTGTATCGTTTTAATTAGATAATTAAATATGAAGTTTTAACCAAAAAGAAATATACTGCGTCAATCCTGACCTCGTAATCGATCCTAACCTAATCCTCGTAATCCATTTAACCCAAGGGAAGCTTAATAGAATTGGACGTTAACGAATTTGTTTGAACACGAGTTTAAATTATCAATTCGCATAAAATCCTAATTCTTCATTTTCTTAATTCAATTAGAATTTTACTAATATATTTGATTTGACTGAACCTATACGTTTTCAATAGGCTGTGTTGAAAGTTTTGTATAGTTATTGCGACTTATTTATATTATTAGCATTTCTGTAGTGACATTTTAGAAAATACAATGTATTTAAACTTAAATAATCTTATTTCCACACAATTTTATACTGACTTTAAATACTGACTGAGTAAGACAATTCTTACAGAACTGACTAACCACGGTATCAAACAACTATCATCATACCTACCTACTTCAATACGATTTGCACTTTCGACCCGAGTTGTTAATTTATACAAACAGAATATGAATAATTGGCTTGTACTCCATTTCCCCTTTGCCGCTCTACGTGTATTTTTTGTTAAAAAATACGTCATATTTTTTTTTACATACAAGTGTGTCAGTAAAATTGTAAACGTATGTTATTTTATAGAGATAATTTTATAGAGGTAAAATAAGATCCATGTGAAACGTTGTACATCATTAGTTTAAGCACTTTTGCTCGTAATCGTAAAATCGTATTCAGGCTTAGACCATTATTTTCACACTCTTCTGTCAGAATGATGATTCTTTCTCATGCAATAAGCAGTGCATCATCTGCGTACAGCAGGCAATTCACACTCAAGTCAGCTACTTTCACTCCCATGTCACTATGTTTCACTCCATGAAGACGACAGCTATCCAAACATAAATTGAACAACCAAGCTTACATGGTGCATCTTTGTTTAACACCCGAATGGATGTCAAACCAAGGCGCTATGCCAGCTCCTACTCACATGCAGGCTGAGTGATCTCTATAAAGAAACTTTACAGCCTTCAGGAAGGGTCCGCTCAAATTGTACCAGGGTAAGGTCTCCCATAATTTCGTTCTCACATCTCTGTCAAACGCCTTTTCATAATCCACAAAAGCACAGAAAAAGGTTTTGGTTAACGGCCAAGAATTTACCGATGTGGAGCAGTGCAGGCAAGTGTAAAATTTTGTAAAGGGACCCCTGAAGTCTACACATGGAACTGAATTCAAAATAAAATTTATACAACATCTAAATCTGCAGTTTTCATCAGATTATTCCAATATAGAAAACAACAACATACGTACTTCAATAAATAAATCAATTTATTATCGTTATTATATTTTTAATATTTTTTTTATAGATAGGTACTGCATTCGCAACGTTCTTAAAAGTTAATAATTAATCACGCACGTAACAATACGTAACAACGTGAATAAGGCTACACCGGTGACCCACATACCTCGCGTTATCAAGGCTGCAGTTAAACAAAAAAACCAGCCTGTGTGAACCCTCGTCACAGATAACTTCCGGACAAGCGAGATAAGAGGAGAGAGCTCTTTCAAATTGGACACCTGAGAACGATTCTGCGGTTGTCATTATTATTTATAATAATGTTAAACGAGAGGGTTCTTTGTTTTAGATGTAGAACATTTAAAAATGTTTTAAATTAAGATGCTTTAATCAACATTTCGTATTAAATATTTTAAAACCTCCTACTCTAGGTATAGCTGTCAAAAAAATAATGAAAGGGAAGACGATTATGTATTTTATTAACATTACGTTGATACCTAAATGATTTTGAAATTAAGAGAACTCAGAGATCACTTATACCTATTACCATTAAAGCACAGTATCGGATGAGTTTTGCGAGTTAATTTTGAGTTTATATTTTTCACATATACATACAGATCAGAGTTTATTCGTTTAAAAGACATTGAGATTGAATTCAACGCAACGTTTCTTTCAAATCAAAGTTAGGACGTAAAATACTATTAAAATTTTAATATTATTAAAATGTCGCGATCTTATCGCGCGTACAATTGATGAGTGATGAAAGTTTCCGTTTTCACCGTAATCATCATATAGATATATATAATCATAACAGGATATTCAATTTATCTGTATATGCTCTTTTCTAAGTACAAAAAAAAACAAATTACATACGCAGACAAGGCATAATTTATTCCAAGAATCGCGCTAACAGAAAATTCGTTGAAGAAAGGTTATACCAGAGAGAGATCAGAGGTGTAAATAGGTCGTAGGCAAATAGGTCGCTCAATGTATGCAAAGTGCCGGTCTAGGTAAATTTGTGTTACATTAATATAAAGAATGGTCATTCATATTAAATATTTTTATTAAAACTTTGGTCGAGTTCTTTACGGATAATAAATTAGAAGTATACTAGGATACTTAGAGGTTTTCATCATCATCAAGAGGTTCCATTTTGACGCAGTGGCAAAGGGTCTGACTGTAAATTCAGTCTCTACTCGGGGGAATGATAATATTTGTCTGGCACTCCATTAAGCTTATAATTTGGGCAAAAAGAAAAAAATACGTTGCGGGATAAAACGTGAAACTAAAAAACATGGAATCTTAAATATAAAGTAAAAAAATATATTTTTTAATTTATTATCTAGTTATACTAGTTGCGATAAAGCAACAATGGCGTACTTTCAGTTTGATCGTTCACGCGATAATTCCAGTTTTCTTATGGGAATGTATGGGATATCTTGCATGTTGCAACACGATCCGTAATATAACGTTTCAATTGCAGTTAACTTATATACTTTAACTATTACAGTTAAGATTAAATATATAATAAAATAAAAAAAAAACACTTATTTTCAATAAATAAAAGTTTTTGTAATAAAATAAATAATAATAGAAGCAAAATTTAAGAAAAGCGCCGGTCTGTATTTAAAAAAAAATGGCGGAACAGGGGGGAAATTATAATTTTACCGAATTCTTAAAAATTACTTCCCCACACAGGTAAATTCGCGCCAGCTTATTTATTATTTAGCTTATTTATAAATTTCAGTACAACTGTTATGCATGGAATTTCTTTATTATTATCTAAATTTAATTAAAACGATATCATATCGTAACCATGTTCATAATGCAATATTAACACATGTAGTTCGATAAAAATAATGTACGCTTACTTAATATTATTTGTTGTTATGATAGATTATCAAGCATTTGAAAATTATTTATTAATTTATCTTTGTTTTTTTTTCGCTTAGTAATGATGATTTCCAATATAAATCTTCTTTAATCATTTTATGTATAGATGAGACACCAGCAAAGGTTTAGGAAGTCATATTTAAATATTATTGTAGACTGTCGTGGGCGCAGCATTGTCGCCAGCGGGGAATGAAATATTTAATATTTTTATTCTCTCTTTCTGGTAACAAGACAAAACGTGGCATTAAGTTCCACCTCTCAACACGGAATTGCTGAAGAATATGAAAGAACTCTACCCTGTTATATGCGGGATACCGTGTGTAGCTAAAAAACACATGAGTGCAAACTATTTACATCAAGTGACCTTTTTAAACCAGGCAACCCTGGAGTTGCGGCAGACTGAGACGTGGCAACCATTGTTTTTCCAATTCTTTATGCGATTTTCTTTCAAATTGTGTTGGATTCACACAAAAAACATATGAGTGCAATTTTTCACCAAAAACGCATTACTATTAATTTAATTAAAGGTATTTACGGCAACGGTTCCTCTAGGCAACTGGTGTAATACCGGTTTTCTTAGCTTTAATTAAAAAAATAT
Source organism: Heliconius nattereri (assembly GCA_013403645.1). NCBI lineage: Eukaryota > Metazoa > Arthropoda > Insecta > Lepidoptera > Nymphalidae > Heliconius > Heliconius nattereri. Next base: position 9,364,147 of record JAAIXI010000229.1, on the reverse strand, counting down.
ATATATTTTTATTCTTATCGTACTTTTGCGCACAGGAACTTTTTGATTTCATGAAATAGCAAAGATCTGGTTGCCGCAGATTTTTACTCTACATGTTTCACATTTGACATTTAAGTTGTATTTTTTTTATTTAAGCATAAAAACTACAATGATAAATAATTACACATGTAAAAAAGGAAATTAACTGCGGTGCGGACGCGACGAGTGCTTCCCGTCGCTTCCGGTGGCGACGGCAGGGGAACGCGCTTGACGACATCCGTGTTAAGGGTAGCTCTATATACAATACGAAGAATGGATAGGCAGAAAATGCCTACTTTTTATTGAAACACGATATTTTAAACTGTACGTTCTAATTTTAAGAGAAATATTTAAAAAAAACAATAGCAAATATGATTAATTATTATCTACAAAAATGATATTTTTTATATCCTTGATGGAGCGTCTTTACGAATATGAAACAGATGATTATTCTGTGTTTATTAATAGTACTAGTAGTACTAATATTTACATATCCATTTGATTGGTTGCTAGCGTCACTGTATGTTGTTCAACTACACCGGGGAACGTCGGTACGTGTTAAATATGAGCTGACTAACTGCATTACTTTTGAAAGCAATTGTTTAACTTACAAGTCAGTAATATTAAATAATGGACAGTATTACTACAATATGTAGTATAATAAAGTACAATGACGAGATTATTCTAAGTACGTTTATATTAAAAACAATAGAACATTTTTTTTATGGGCCACCGCCGCCAACGACTCCGTGTAACACTAGAGGAGCTACAGGTGTGTTTTCAGTCTTTAACATGGAGATAGATACGCTTTTTGAAGGTACCCCTGTCGTGAAGCAGATAGGCCATTCCACAGTTGGAGTGGCCTACCTGCGTGTGGTGGGTGGAAGGAAGTTCCTACGAAATCGCATAGTGGTAGAGTGTATCCAGGTGGTGAGAATGATATTAAAGTCTGTGGCACGCTGTTCGGTAATATTATTATCTTAAATCTCAGTACTATTGCTAAGCTTTAATACTGTTTCTTGGTAATAAATTATACTATTTTTTTTAATAAGTTTTAAAGTGTTTTTCTACACTTAGGAAAGAAAAATATTTTCCGAAAGGCGCAGGTTCAAATCACGCTAAGCTAAAATTTTCGTATATATTCTAATGGATTCGAATCCACGCCTCTTGGAAGGTGTCCTCAACCCATTAGGTATTTTAATTATACTAATACTCTAAACTTCAAATGTATAATTAAATAAAACTGTTGCAAGCCGTTGAGGAAACTTAATATTGTATAAAAGCGATCGATCGATTACCTTTTTAATAACTCACTCATAATTATAAATTATATCTATAAATATAACTTTATTTTTATATACGTTTAAACAGCTTTACTATATATGGTATATATTATTTTCGTATAATGTTCATGTAAAAAGTTCATTTAAAATAGAAAATATATCCAAATAAGTCCTTGCTCACTGAAATAGACTAACCAGTCGTCACGAGTGCTGATTTAATAATAGATCTGTGCCAGGTGCTGCTGACTAACTTGTTTAGAGGTAGAAAATCTACGACAATTACTTGGATGAAAAAATTGCGAAATTAGATTTCTTTTGCTATAAAATGATACTTATTATTTTTTATTTTTAAGGGAAAACCTACAGTAAAGTATATAATTAAATTACAGAACATAAATCTAAAAGCAATCAAAACTCCACAGATTAAATTAAATTTGAAAAAAAAATTGGGACAAATGACGTATATATAATTATATTTTTGAAAAGGTCAAAACATGCAACTTAGTCTAATTACCTCCGTAGCATAATCAATATCATAATATGTAAACGAAACTATAATATTAAAATAAGTAGTGCATCAAAAAGTAATAACTTCATTGTAATAAATAGTTTGTGTTATTAGCCTATATAAAAAATTAAAAACAAATATACAAGGTCAATGAATATATTTACATACTCTAGATTGTTTTAAGTCTAAACGATATTTAATGGATATTCAAATTCAATAACAGGGAAATTGTTTAAACCACATAGATAAACTAGAGATTTTTTTGAAAAATACAGTTAGTTATATAGCTAGTATGTAGTGTAGTTTGATATGATTTTAAATATATTATTTTCTTATAGCTTCATGTGCGGTCGGCCTGTAAACTCTACTATTGTGGGTTCGACTCGCAGTCGGGGGAATTAATAATTTTCCCTCCACCGCTCCGGTAACGCCACTCAACACACAATAATATCTCGAAAATTGGGGACGTATAAATTATGGAGTGTCTTAACCTTAGGTTCCCTCTGCCTACCATGCTACAAGCGGCAAACAACAAAGAACTCCTTGTTGTTGAAAAACAATTATATCAATAAAATATGATGAACAATATATGTAAAATTATTTTATACTGTACAACAATATTCCCATATCTTAAAATATACGTACAACGCAAAAAGGGGAGAATAACTTGTCTATAAATAAACAAAGCTGAATAAGGGTGTGTTTAAGCATAGTTGTTTGTTAACGTTAGTAAACGCTATAGAGTGGACCAAGTAAAGCACACTGTTAATGGCGGAGATGAGTTGCCTCTTATCGGTAATAGATATATGTAATTAATTTGCGGCATATCATTATACCTACGTGTATGAAATATTATAATTTTAATAGTTCCAAAACTTAACAATTAATTAACATAATTTATATAATTAAAAAATAAGTTTTAGTTACAACTAACCGTAAAATAAAAACAAATTGTTAAATTATAACAAAAAATAATGTTATATAAATATGAAACTAAAAATGTTAGAATTTAGCTATATTAATATGTGTATAAAACATAATAATAATTAATTAAATATTCCATTTTTAAATGTCACATTACGTAAGCAACCGTATAGGCGCAACAAGTAAAGGCAAGCTAACTCCACAAGTACGGCATACATACCCAGCTGCAACCGCACTACATATTTGAAAGACAATCACTAATTTAATTATGTTCCAACCACAAGAAAAACACGCATTTTATTCAAAGACTTGCACTCATAATCAAAAATATTGAAATAACCCTTAAAATTATCGACTTATATTCTGAACATAAACTTTAGTGAAAGAAACATTTGTTATTTTGTTTTTTAAACGACAATTTATATGGTTCGCGTGTGAAAATCGCGAAATACATAATATATTTTGACAGAGGCTGCTCGGGCAGTCCTAGCCTTTGTACGGGCTGGTATATTTGCGCATGCGTCAAATCGATCCACCGAGGGCGATGGAAGTTGAACTACCCAACGGCCTCAGTTACCCCCTAGTTATGGTCAGGATGGTTACTTTAATGGGGAAAACACTGTGTCACCTCATGGAACATTCAGGCCAATAAATGTTAGACATACGAGGGTTGCTTTCAGCGGACGATAGACAGCTTAGTAGTTAAGAGGGTTTTGGAAAGGGTTTTGTCCATTTCACTATTAAGAAAATGGCTTATCATTATCTATATATATAAAATCGAAAGGTCACTCACTCACTCATCACGAAATCTCAGAAACTACCAGAGCTAGGAATCTCAACTTTTGTATAGGAGTTACTTATAGGACATTTGTGCTCGCTAGGACGGGAATCTGGAATATTCGAATCCTAAGGGGTTGTTTTTGGGGTTGATCGTTTGTATGAAACTTCGTGATTACAAGTGTCAGGAGTCTCAAATTAGCATGGGCGTTACTGATAGGACACATGTTCTTACTAAGATGGTAATTTACAATATTCAACTCCTAAGGGGTTGATTTTAGTTGATAAGTTGTACAAAACTTCGTTACTACAAATGCTCAAATTTTGTATGGACGTTATTTATAGGACTTAAGGGATCACTAAGACGGGAATTCGCAATATTCGACCCCTAAGGAGTTGTTATTGGGGTTGATAATTTTTATGAATCTTTTTTACTACACGTGTTAGGAGTCTCGAAGCTTGCATTAGCGTTGTTTATATATAGAGAGCACCCTAAGACGGGTATTTGCGATATTCGACCACTAAGAAGTTGATTTTGGGGTTGATAATGAATATCAAATTTCGTTATTCTAAGTAATAGGAGCCTCAAACTGTGCATGGGCGAAGAAGGGTATTTGCGATATTCAACCACTAAGGGGTTATTTTGCGGTTGATGTATATGTATGAAACTACAAGTGCTAGCAGCTTACAGTAATTGTGCATATGTGTTAAGATGAAGTTTTACTAAATTCGATCTGTAAGGGTGTAGCTTTGGGGTAAATAGTGTATGTTAAACTTCGTTACTACAAGTAACGGAGGCCGTCGTGGCGCAGGGGCATAATACGCGACGGTTATTGTTCCCCTGCGCCACAACGTCGGGGGTACGTGGACGCCAGTTTTCGGGAATATTATTTATTCATATGTTTTTTCGCTCTGGCACCAAGACAAAAGCCTAGAAAAAAAATCCTCGAAAGAAGCCTCGAAAAATTCAGCGGAGAGTGGGGAACAGAGTGTGTTAACACTATGTTCCCTCTGCCTACCCTCAGTGTGCGGGATACAGTGTGAGGCTGAAAAGAGGCCAGTCATGGCGCAGAGGCATAAGAGTATGATTATAAATGCGACTGGTTGTGGGTTCATTCCCCCCTCTCGAAGAAATGGAATATTTATTCAAATTTAGAGTTTCATTTCTTGGCTCTGGTGTCGAGGCAAAGAGCAACGTTGAGTTCCGCCACTCAACATGCAATACCTTCATTGTTAGGCTAAAAATGGTGAATAGAAGTGCCTTAATGGCCACGAAGTATCTTTAAATTAGGTTGCCAGATTCCCTCTGCCTAACTTGCTATATGAGGGATTCAGCTTGAAGCTTAAAAAAGTTATATTTACAGTTATGTAAAAACATTTTTGTTGATATTTATAATGCTCTATAACAAAAAAGTCACATAAAAATTATAAGGGCTCTTATCATTTTATGTGAATTTTCCTAACAGGGATCCATAAGGAATGAATCCGTATCGAAGCCAGTTATTTAATCTTTAAGTCTTTTTACGCAATTGTAAAGGCTTGAATAATTCAAATTAGTACTTGTATTTTTTTTTAACAAATGGTGAAAATAAAAATTCATAATATATTACTATTTTGCAAAGCGCTCTAAGAAAAAAAACGTTCATATATGTATTTAGAAAAAAATACTGAACCTATCTTAAAATAATGATGTAGGTTGCATTTTTTAAACCATTAAAAATTATACGCTTATAAGAATTACGCTAATATGGTACCGAAATTAAGTAATTCAGTATATTGAATAAATGATCATGTAGTTCAAGCGGGCGACGCCGCTGGCGGTTGCTAGTTAAATATATAAGCAATATGATATTGAAGCCAGTTGTGGCGAAGGGGCACAAAGTCAGTTACAGTCACTGTAAGCGCGATAGATTGTAGATTCGATTCTCACTCGAGGAAATTAAATAATTAATATTTTCATTTCTTCGCTCTGGTAAAGCAAAATGCAGCGTTGACTCCCGCTATATAACACACAATGCCTCCAGAATTCTTAAAAGTAGATTCCTGCCTACCCTGCTGTATGCGAGATAAAACGCGAAGCTGATTTATGACGTTTATTTTTAGTCGAAAATATTAAACATTTCCTCTATTGAAAAAAGAAACCACAACAGCCTTCAAAATATATTTTTTTCATGGTATTTAGAATTAAATAATTAAGCGTAACTAGCGAGCACGTCATTTCTCGCGATCTTGACGTACCTACTCACAATGGTCGTAGCGAAGTTATTTTGAATGGAGTAAAATCTGTATCGAAACCGATGGACCGTTCAGGGTTGAACAGGATGCGGTCGTCGGTCCTTTACTTGTACTTCTTATGTTACAACTTAGTAAGATTAAATTATTATAAATTATAATTTTTAGTAATATATATATAGTTTATGTAACGTTTTAAAAATAATTTATTTCGTGGAAAATAGTATTTAAGTAACTCTTGTATTTTTGTATAATTTGAGTTTATTTGCTTTTTCATAAAATGCGTAAAAATATATATTTAATATTGAGTTTAAAAAATGAATCTCATTAAAGTTTAACAGTTATACAGTATCAATACGACTATTAATTTAAAGCCGGATATAATTACAATAAATAACCAATAAAATCATTATGATATACTTCACTATATAAAAAAAAACTGACAATTTAAAAAAAATCGCTGTTTCCGCCCGGGATCGAACCGGGGACCTTGTGCGTGTGAAGCACACGTGATAACCGCTACACTACGGAAACTACGTACGTTGACTCCAAAAATAGTCGCTGTATAGAATACAAATGCAATTTGTAAGACAATAAAGTTTTTATTATCAGGAGAGCTAATATTTTGGTCGAAAGTAAATTCTATTTGTTTATTATAGAAGAGAAGGGATAATTTTGAAAATTTTTAAGTTTACTCCACTTGTGAAAGAAAAATGCTTTCTAGAAAACACCGTGGAATTTCAACGACCTTTGTAAATAGTCCAAGAGGCGCGGCCTCAAATTCTGCGATGTTCAAATTTTTATGTTTTTTAAAAAAGTCATAGTCCAAGGCATCAAAGCAGCGAGAGCAAAACAATAATGTAAAATAAATATACATGTAATGTGTAATCAGGTTATTATAAAATCAATGTCTGTACATTTTTAAAAATTAATGGACGAAAATTACAAGACATTTTTTCCATTTTTATAGGACAATCCTTGCAAACATAATTGTTAAATAAAGTACATAAATAAAATTATTTATTTTTAGCATTTTACTATCATACATATTTATGAAGAATTATTTAAGGTAAGTTACATATTCTTGTTTCTTAGCGCCATAGATATAAAGGCCACAATACTTTTAGTTCCAACCTGATAATGTCATTGACAGAACCATTTTAAAAGAGCATTGTTGCTTAGATAAATGAGGTATTTAAAGAATTCTATTGTTTAGTTACAAAACTATTGATTTTCTTACATCTGTATTGTTACAAAATTTTGTTTCATTTGTCAGTAAAATATTTTTGTATACTTTTATACTATTTAGTGGCCACCAGGCAAAATGTTTGGCTACGGATGCTATGCTTTTGGGTTCAATCCTCAGAATGGGCAAATGGATTAATTTTAATGAGCAAATGTATTATTTACATACATACAAGGCTTGGTTTCTGCAATTTTTCAAATCTCAAATGTAGGAGAAAAGCAGAGGATCTCATATATAAAGGGTATAATGCAATTTTTGATTTTTTGGAAAACATTGGATTTCTGAACAAACTTGGCAAATACAGCCCAACTGTTAAATCTGGTGATTTGTTTTTCTCAATATAGCTCAATAGTAGGCCTTTTGTATACTGTAATATTTCAAAACTAATAGTTGAACTTCGAAATAACATGGAAACAATTTTTTTTTTTTAATTAAGTAGCTTTTCTTTTCAAGCGAAAAGAAATTACTGGTTTTTAAATCTACTAATATAAGTAGAGAATAATCTCTGAAAGTTTCATAGGCGCAGCTCAATGACAACATCTTAAATAATTTACTCAAATGTTTTCTGTTTCTTTTTTTTAACAGCTTCACACTGCACACAGCGGGGTAGGCATGGGCAACCTAGTATTAAGACACACTCTTCACTCTCCACTGAAGATACATATATTTATATTATTATTCATTTTAGATAGTTTATTTTTTATTTATTTAATAAGAATCTTAAATAAATCATTGTATTATTATAACTATAATACATTTAATAATGTTATAATAATGTACTTAAAATATTATGAAATTAATATACTTTGAGGCTGTTGTGGTGCCGTAGCATGATGTCAGACTTTAAAATTGTATGGGGAACATAGTGGCCTTGTATGGGGAAAATATTGCCTTAACACCAAGTCTCATATGTATAAACCGCTCTCACTATCTGTGAATGAAACTTGAGATTGATTTATAAATATGGGCCTGAGTGTCTACCCTCAAGTATACCATTCTTTTAAATTAATATCCAAATGTCGTACCTGAAGAAATGATTCCAATATTTTCTTGTGACTGAGCATTCATTTTTGCAAACACCAACTGAAAAGTTAATAATAAAAATAAATAACCATGAAATAATAATAATATAGTACACATATTTAAAAATAAAAGCTTCAGCTGAAAGAACTTCGCAGGGTACGGAGCTAAGACACTATATTCCCCACACACAAATTTTCTAGACATTACATGTTGAGTTATAGAATTTAATGGTGTGTTTTGTTCTCTTAAAATACTCTCACTCAAAATACTATTTACTTTAAAACTATACTATTTTAGAAAGGATATTTATTTTGCTTAACTTTAAATGAGTTCTTTCTCTCTTTCTTCTTTAAATTATTTATTTTAAGAATTTTATGTTTTCAAGAAACATAAAATTCTGAGGCAATTTTCAAGCAACAGCAAAGGAAAACATCTTGTCTGGATGATCAAACACCAACATACTCAGGGATTTTCTACTCCAGCAGAATAAGTGGAATACTAAATATTAGCCAAATATATATTACATGTATTTTTTTATATTTCCTAGCATGTATTGAAGACATATTTACATTAATTTTATAAAAAAAATTGATAATTATGGTTTTGAAAATGATGATTTTTATTTTAGAAATAAAATAAGCAATAATTAAAACTATGTTAAACTATTTTACGATTTATCTGAAAGCCTTTTCTTTATCATTAAAAAATAATTTAAAATTTTAAACATAAAATAATTAAAGTTTTTTTTAATTAAATGCAAACATATTGCATTCAGCATATTTTTAGAAACACCTATCACAGTGATAGATAATAGCAGCGGGCCCATTATCTCATCTTTCAAGATAAATATGAAAACCGCATTTCATCACGACACTTGTACATAAACTATTTATTTATAATAAATATATATATAAACATGTCTCAAAATAATTTATAACAAAATAAATATATATGATACTTACATTTATTGTACAGAAGAAAATTCATATATCACTGTTTCGACACATTGCACTAAAACAGGTCAATTCAAATCAAATATCTTGCGCAAGTTACTCGCTCGGCATTTTCTCAACAGTTACCCGGAAAGTTTTAAACAATGGGATCTAAATTTTATGCGAAAATACACTTTCACAATGGGACAAACCAATCCACATAGGTAGCCACCTACACAAAACAATAAACAGTTATACCGTTTCAAACATCACAAAAAAGTTTTATCAAATTGATTTTCACATTACTTTTCAAATTTATAGCATGGTAATTAACTTGTTGCGACTAAAATTGCCACGGAAAAAGTTTGTTTGAATGTTCAAAAAAGTTCCAAACTTTTAACAAATGTCGACGACTTCAGTTCTAAATTTTTCACTGACAAGTTTTGAGAATGCCGCACGGAATCAGTTAGCATCTAAGATTATAAATTCGATCTTATCACTTGTAAATAAAGCACAAATTTGTTTATTAAACATTGACGTCAAATGTTAAACTTAAATAATTTTGTAAATTGTTAAATATACATTAAATTATTTTTTTGAAAAACATTTGCGTAATTTTTAAAAATAGAACTAATGTTTAAATAAGTACTATATTTTTTATACGTTAAATAAAACATGTGATTTAATATTTTTTGTACTGGCAACTTGTATTTTAAAGATGTTTTTAATAGACTGTAGCTGTAGAAATTGTACTATAAAGTATAGATTTTAATATCAAGTTAAAATAGATGTATAATCATTTAATGAAAATGTGGAATATTGGTAATGAACATAGAAAATAAAAATAGTAGTGGTGCCATATAGAAAAATAAAATAAATATAAAGTAAATATACAAAAGTAGATTTTTCGTCACTATGTTAACTTATTTCTGAAATAGTTGTAATTCAGTCAGAATCACCATCTATTATATTAGATTTGTGCTTAGAATATAATATGCACAAAAGATCTAGCTGAATAAGCTTGGAAAAGTTGTATTGTAATGAATGGTTTTTACTATATTTTAATTTATCCAAAATAGAGTCACACTATTTTTTTTTACTTATAGTAAGGGAGTTACAGCTAAAGTTATAGTATCCTTAATGTTAAAGATTATTTTCTCAACATCTATTGAAGATATCTTTATTACGTATTTTCTCGTAGTCTTTCGGATAATATAGAGAACCTGCCGTTGAAGTACTCCATTCTCCACTTTAGGAACTTAACGGCAAGGAGTGCGCGCTGGTCTGTGGCATCAGAATAATATATTTTGTGTGACAAGACAGCGTTAACGGAAATAAATGATTATTTCACTATTGCTAATAATTAATAATTTACTATTACACTACTTATCGAATAGGTGCGAGTTCGTATCCCACAGTCATCCTCTAGTCAGTAGTTGCCTGTTTATATATAATATTTTCTAACAAGCACACGGCTTTTTAATGGCTCTAGCTCCTAATTCCAACATTTGTGAAAAAATATTTATAATTTCAATTTACTCTATTTGAAAAATATTTAATATTTTCATTTCTTCGCTGTGGCGTATTTGAAAAAAATATTTGTGTCAACTTAATATAAACTTATATTAAATAAATAACTATTTATCAGACACAAAAAAAGAATATGGTAAAATAAAACCAGTGTATAATATTTGATAAATTTATTTTATAATTACTTAAAAACAATAGTGACTGGAAATATTTTTGTTTATAGTTTAGAGCAATATAATACTTTGGTTGTTAGGTAACACACTAAATTAATTAATACTTAATACAATAATAATTCTTAATAATTAAGTAGAAAAAAAATCTAATTATAATTAATTGTTAAAAAAATATCATATAAGCAACTTTGATAATAATTTTAGCAGCTTATTATGTTATATGTATTATTTTATTTGGTGGAGGAAATTTGTTGATATTTCATTTTAAATTTAATTCTTCAATAATATATTGTATTTTTGTATTTTAAAATGTAAAGATTTACTTTCTTTAGACCAGAAAAACTTATTTTATGTTGTACATTATAAATGTTTTAACAATTGAATTGAAATTATTACTTATATATTTATAAAGTACAACTCTAATATTATTCAATTATGTTTGAAATTTAATATAAGTACACTGAAAAGTACTAAAATTAGTAAAAATCTGGGATATGTAGAGTCTTGGTTGATAATTTTTGTAATTTATTTAGAAAGAAGTCTTGTTTTATTTGTGCTTAATTTATTGAAATTGGCCAACAGTTAGCGCTACTAGCAAAATCTTTCACTATAGTTCTTCTTCCTCCTGGCATTAATCCAGGTTATTGCCAGGGTCTGCCTTCCTACCCAACCAACTTATCTTTCACTATAGTTATAAAATTTTATTATTTACAGATCCTGAGTGAGTTTGAATACCATCTAGTACTTATGCTGAATTATTGTTAAGTTTTGTTTTGTTAAAAAAAACAATACTTTTAAAAAATCAAGTCTTTTATGCACTGAATATTTATTGGCCCTCCCTTATTCGCTATAAAACATTGAAAAATATTCTCATTTTTTTTGACAAACAGTCATGTTTAGTAGCATTTAACATTTAAAAGACATTACGTTATTCTACTTACAGTTCGGTAGGGTCACGGCCACCCTGAAGTTATGTTTTCGTAACTTTTGTTCATTGTTCACATGAAAAGATAACAATCAAATAGAAGACAGAACCCTTAAAACTAAGTTCGATTATCGGAATAAAGATTTTTTTGAATAAATCAATTCTTTTCTTTTCTACATATTTCGGATCACTGAAAGACTATGAAAAATGGAGAATTTGGCTTCGGCAGTTTTCTGAGTTTACCCACTTCATATAGGTAAACGAGTAAAATAGGCTAAGTATACAATTAGAAAAAAATAATTATCAAAATCATTTCACTCAGTCAAAATTTCTGAGGTAACAAATATAAAAAACATGCAGTCGAATTAAGAACCTCCTCCTTTTATTGAAGTCGGTTACAAATATTTACAACATCACAAAATACATAACTTTTAAAGAGCAACATCCTTATACTTAGTTAAATCATCAGATTCATTTCCAACGGAATTATGACTATTCCTCATGCCATAATAAACTCTATCGGGTCCATTATAAAAATCATGTCTCATAAATTCATCCCTTTTATAATCTTGATAAAACCTCGGATCGTAATCTGGCAACATTCTAGGATCGTATATATATCGAGGGTTGTAGGGATATGCTATTTCGCTTTTACAGTCCATTCTGTCGTAATCGTATTGTTTATAGTCCTCTATATTGAAAGCTCCCACAACTGAATGCCTTCTTTTGTATGGATTTTCTTGTACTGATCTCGGTGTCCAAGTTCCGAAGTTTTGTTGTATTTTTGGATACCCGCGTAAACTGGCGGCGTATTGTCGATCCATGTGTTGCCAGTATGGCGGCGGTTGTATTATGATGGGGTAACCCATGTTCATTGATTGTCGTGACGCTAGATGGCGTCGTAAGTCCGGCATTGAACCGGATTTGCCTGAAAATAAATAATTTATATTTTTAAAGTGATATTCTATATTTACGAAAGGAAAATCTTTTATTAGAAAAAAGCCAAATAAGCGGGGGTTCGAATTCAGATACGTTAATTTTTTTATACGTTTTCTTAAAAAGTATAGAAATTTTATTAATTACACGATTACTAAAGTTATAAATTCTTCAATAAATATTTGTTTAATTTTGAAAGAAAGATATTCTGTAATTCTGCTTTAATTTAGTTATTTTCAAAGTTTTTTTAATGCATTTTAAATGCTTTATTTCTATTTAATAATGCCTTCATTGCCTTCTTTAGCTAATAAGAATTAAAATTTCTTGTTAGAAAATGTATAGGGTCATAGGGATTTTTACAAAATGGTTCCCTGTAATTCCTAATTATTCCAAATTTATAATAAGCTTACCATTATCGGGTAAGAATCCATCGTTAGTAAAGGCAGCCGGCGTGTCCGGCACAAAGTGACTGGCATCGAACTCGCTACCACTCACTGGAACGCCGTTTACGTATTCTGTTTTTCTGGTGATGTAATAATTATACATTTAGTCGTACATATACAGGGTGGAAGAGGCAGCGCTTCTTTTACAGAAACTGCGTATAGGGTAAAATATTTCAAACACAGAACTAAAGAAATTAATCACGGGACCTCAATAATTTGGACGTAGGATTTTTTTTTCATTTCACGATTTTTATCCATACTTGTATTTCGTGTGACGCACACATACGTGTGCGACGTTGCCACTTTGACAGGTAAGTGTGTGCGTGCTTATGTTATACTTTACAAATGGCGTTTTATTTTAAAACGTTCATTTAATTATTTGTTTTGTTTGAAAAAATAACTTTTTCTTTTTCATTTTTTTTCTGAATTATATTAGGCTTTTATAGAGTAGTTAAAACTGTGGTGTCATTTAAAGTGGTGCTGACAATTCCACCCTGTATAGAAATCATAACTCATATTTTTTCACATTTTCATGAAAAAAATCTTGTGTATTCACGTCTAGTATATTATTTTAATAATTAAGAATTCATTACTGCCGTAACTTTACTGTTTGACAAGGATTTTTTTTTAACTCCACAGCTTTCTTTCTTTCTCGAGGAACTAAAAATTATAAGTTACTTTTTATAGTTCACGCAAAAGAATTCGTAGGCTATATATGGTGATAGTAACCTGGCCTCCCTCAGCGCGTAGGCGGACTGCACGAGCACAACACCGCACACGATGGCGGGCAGGCGTGCCACGTAGCATGCTAGCTCCGCGCCGCCGTACACGCCCTGCAGCCCCTAACACACCATCAACACTTAATATTTACGAACTGTACATCCGGGTGGAAAATAATAATTAAAAGTTAATAAAATCCTAGAATCAAATCTAGACAGGCATCTACCTACAACTGACTTCAACACGACCACGGCATTGACTCATAACAGTTCTTATGACTCAATTCTAACATACAATACGGTTAACGAGTTTTGTAATGGCTTAGTGGTAAAAGTTCTTGGTAGCCGCAAGTTTGAAAGTTGTAAAATTGAGTAGCGTAAAAGGTTTGAGTTCGATCCCCACTCGGGAGAAGGAATTATTATTTATTAATATCGCTGGCATAAAGGCAAGAGCCCCGCGTTGAGTTCCTCAACACGCAAACCCTCGAAAGATTATTTTATTTAAGTTCCCTCTGTCTACCCTGCTATATGCGGGATACAGCGTGAAGCTGATCGCTTTGATATCTTCTACATTCTGTTTACAATAAATTTAATAACTACAAATATTAAAACAGTGTGTATTCCCAATTCGGATATGATTCTAAATATCACAAAACACACATAAATATTCATAATATGAAATACGACAAAAAAGTTACCCAATGACTTATGGACATATAGAAGACTAGAGCACATTCTGGTATTAACACTAGTATTACTGAGATCAGCCATGCCAACAGGTACGTGTTGTTTTTCTGAAAGAATATAAAAGAAAATGATTTAATATACTTACAAGGAATTATTAATAATGTATTTCATATAATAAAAATGGTTTAAGGAACCTTTGTTCTTTTGTAAGACCTACCTATCTTTACTAATATTTGGAATTTCAAGGTACTGCCACTAATTTCTTGGTTTTTTTTTCGAACATGTGGATAATGTTGTTAGCCCTATTGGCTTTTACAGCGACACCGGTTGGGTAAGGAAGAGGGTACTCTGTCCCTGAAGAAATGCAGGCACTAAGTGGCTGCCTGTGAGGAAGTCGACGACTGTAAGGGCGCCCCCTGCGGGACTCGAACCTCGGCTTGCGGCCGTCGAGCGGACTGGGATTTCACCTATGCTAAGCAAACCAGCCGCGACATGAAGTGTCGACTGAGGACAAATTATACTACTCTAAGGGAGCTAACGGTCCGTAACCGCTGGGCCCGACCGCGCCGAGACGCGACCGAGCCGTTGAATAAGCTGGACTTCGTCGCGTATTCCGTCGACGTCGACGGCGGTGTTTATGTCGTGTGTGAGTAGTGCGTAAGGAAGCTGCGCGGGCGTCTACGTCTAGGGAGCGCGTTAGGGATATAATCACACAATGTGCGAGCCTGCGCGCTCAAAGTAGCGCTTCGCTAAGTGTTTGCAGTGCTCGTGAATCGATTCCAGTAATTTCTTAGTCCAGTTTTTATTTTATATAAAAAAATGTGATGAAAACAAAATTTCTTTATTTATCGCATTTATCATTCACACAGAAGTAAGTACTTATACATATAGGTGCTATATACTGACATATTTTGTATTTGTATATTTCACTTATTCTTGTACACTTTAAAAGCATCATCGTAAACAATACAGATCGTTGCAATATTAATAACTTCTCATTTACATACAAGCACAATTGAGTATGTACAATGTATGAAGAATAACTATACCTAAGTATATATTCCATTATTCAACAAAATAAATCAAGTTATAGTCACGCAATGAAATTTAACGATGTTATAAAACATTTATTATTATTCTACGTTTTAGTTTTATAATATTTACAATCAAGTAAAGGATGTTAAGTTAATAATATTTTCAACAAAGCTGTAAATATAAGATCCGAAACTAAATGGACTTTTGCCAATGTTATTCGACTTAAAAACTGTTAGAGATGCTTGTAGAATTTGTTACATAGCTACTTTATATATTTTATCTAGAAATTAACTACCAAGTTTATACTTTCTTTTATTCTTTAACTGTATTTTTTACTTCCTTATATTTCCTATACGTAGCAAGGTAAACATAGACTAGTAGGGCGTATCTAGATATATATTCTGGAAGTTGCCAGGCCTTTTCAGGCTAATTTTATGTTAGTGAAATATCTAGGGTGAGCACAAGACTATCCCTCTATTCCTACGCCCACGGTAAAGAAAACCCAGTGTAAGAATACTACGTTCTTAATATATACCCATTTGCCTACTTTTATCAAGTAATGATTTAAGTAAATACAAAAAAGTGAACTAAATACATCATAAAATAAATAAAATTTAAGCCTTTATAATACTTACAGAAATTAGGCCATGCACCAAAGTGACGGTAGCTGCGATGACAACACAGTAGCATATCATGAGAAGCGCTGACGGTATTGGGAGACCACTCTGTGACTCCACCACCCATACTATTTCATATATGAGAGCTATTGCGTACGCGACCTGGAATACATCACATAAAACAAACTATTAAAAAATCTTAATTATAAATATAAAGGAGAATTAAGTTATTATATTTTTATTATTGTGCGCAAAGACTATTTAATTCGTTAATTAATAATAATAAGTTTTTTGTAGCTTCACGGTCTATCCCGCACACATAGCAGGGTAAGTAGAGGGGCCAGGGGATAAGACACTCCGTTCCCATTATGACACTTCCGTTCCGGATTGGGAAGAATGATTCGATTTGTTAGGTACGTTTAGGAAATAAGAACACAGGATGCATTTCTGTATGCGTTATATTATACCTACTCAATTTCCTACATATTTTTATATGTAAATTTTTGGCGGTCTATAACTTCAGGTGGGCGTGGATGATAATTATACATACATAATTATTAATTTTGTATGCTAATTGTATATTGTAGTATTTTGTTGTGAAACAAATTGAAAAGTCGGTAATATTTTTTTTTAGCTACTTGCTGTATCTAGCTCATAGCAGGGTAGGCAGAGGGCGAGGGGGCTGGTAACCTAGTGTTAAGACGCTCCGTTCTCATTAAGACTTGAATGGAAGTCGATTCCACACTTTCTCTCTTCTCTTCTCTCTTTCTCACTGGAGTAGAACTCAACGCCGCATTTCGCTTCGTTACCAGAACGAGGAAATAAAATTAATAAATATTTTATTTCTTCGAGTGGAAATCGAAGTCACGACCCATCGCGTTTACAGTCGTACGCTGATGCTCCTGCACCGCGACTGGCCTCGATCACTAACAATTAATAAATTATTACTGAAGAAACATGTTTAGAAATGACACGATAAGTCTTTAGATAAAAGTAGGTTGGTTAAACAATGTTTATTATTATTTATAACATAAGACCAGCGTAAAGGTCACTATTGCCAGTACATACATACAGTATGTCAGCCGTTATCGCGTGAGAAAACTAAAAAAAATGTCTAAGAAAATTCTCTCATTTGTCATAATTAAATAAAAATATA
Source organism: Heliconius nattereri (assembly GCA_013403645.1). Lineage (NCBI taxonomy): Eukaryota > Metazoa > Arthropoda > Insecta > Lepidoptera > Nymphalidae > Heliconius > Heliconius nattereri. Next base: position 9,346,983 of record JAAIXI010000229.1, on the reverse strand, counting down.
AAAATACTTAATAATATTAGCAAAACAAAAGATTTTAATTATTATTTTAAACTTTTGCGTAGACCAACATTTAGTTACGTTGAAGAAGCAACATTCCTCCGCCAAATACATTAAGGCATTATATAATGATTAAATCTGACATTATCTAATGATCATTACATTTGTAGTTTTATGAGTGATTATTCATAAAACTAAGATTAATTTAGCGACCGTTATCGTTATAATTATTACGCATTCGGCTATACGTTGCTCTCGCTATTTCAACATCTCGTGAGATAACTTGGCCTTAAAACTGGTAGCCCCTTCTATTTGACAAACAATGTTGTTCTCTGTAGCCTAGATTCCCTTGAATTGCTAGAATTAAAGAGGTAGTGTATATGCGTTTATGTAATTTTCTGAACGAACTAAATAAAAGTCCCTAGGACTAATTATGTTCATTCCCATTCAGGAGAATGAAGTATTTCGCGTAGCGTTGAGTTTCGCCACTTACAGCGTTAAGCTGAAAAAAAAAGACCTTACTTAAAGAACTTACCAATGCATAAGCAGCGATAAACCCCGAAGCTGCCGTAACACTACAGCAAAATATTCTACTAACGGCGGGCTTCATCCGTAACTTTGGCGCGCTGTCCGTGTCGCTTAAATCATTGTTCACCGACATGTTAATTTTATCCCCCTTCATGTATATATTTGAAATATTACTTTATTGATTAACTGTTTTATATGGCAAAGCCAAATGTTATTGTTTTTTACATATTCTGACTTTTTCAATAATTTATTTCAAATGAATATAATAATTTCTATTTAGTTTTCAGTTATTTAAAGTAGTGGTATATACCCCATATGCACCAAACTGGTGTCTATTGGACCATTGTGGAAAAGGTAGTTTCTATACACGTCCTTGGCGTCTGTCTTTTCATTATTCTGTAAAGAAATATATATATTTGGTTAGTTCTATATCTAATTTATTTTTTAATTGAGTTTACTTATAATACATTACTATTCACTCATTCATAAACATAATTATAATTCAATGTAACATGAATAATTATTAAGCAGTCGTGGCGTATTGAGAGAGATATCGTCTGTAAACGTGACGGTTTGGGTTCTATCCCCGCTGACGTTGAGGTCCGCTAGTCAACACGTTCCTACCTACCCTGCTAGTTGCGGGGTACAGCGTGAAGCTGATATACAGGCGTGACAGGTTTCTTCCAAAATATTTTTTCAAAGTGAGAATTATGAAACTACATTATCATGTGTGGCTATAAAAAAATAACGTCTATTATTAATAACTAGTTCTTATGCGTTAATGAATTATCAGTTAAGCAACACACTAATAAATCTATCATGGCGCAAGAGAATTGTGCAAATAGTAAAATTTTCTTTGCCAACTTTCCCCTGCACTTATTTCTTATAGATGTTTAAAACGAAATTTTCCAATTTCTCCGCAAGGTAACTTCCTCGTTTAAGTACTTTAAAACCTTCCGGGTTTTGTGTCTACTGGGAACTTTGAGGTCTTTGACGCTGAATAATAAACTATGAGAGCGCTGTTTCAATGAATGGGAAAATATAAGCTGACACTTAGCGTAATTAATGCAAATAGCTAGCGTACATAGTTATTTACATTGTACGCATTAAATTAACCATAACTTAAAACTCGCGTATATATATATTATAATATTTTACCATGACGAACCCATATAGAAATATATGTTCTTTTTCGCTCGTATTCGAGCACATAGCAGGTGAGGCAGAGGAAAACTAGTGAAACTAGTGTTTAGACACTCCGTTCTCATTAAGACACCTCCATTCCCCACTTTTCACCGAATTTTGGAGGCCCTACGTGTAAAGTAGCGAAACTCAACGCCGCAATGTAGGTAGGTATAAATGTATTATTTATTATATTAATTACTATTATAATTGCATATAGATGTATTATAGTACTATAATGTATTTTAAAAAGAACTTTCTCTTTGATTACTTAACCCCCTGAACGCGGATTTTTTAATGCTGATAATAAAAAAAAACTCAGTATAAGGTAAGTAAATTTTACACAGACAGTAATTAATAGAGACGTGTTTCTTATAGGTAAGAAAAATAATCAAGGTCAACTTTTTTTTGTTATGTTCAATACAAAACAGAAAATTGAAAAGACATAGACAAAAGCAATGATTACACAACCAAACAAAAACATATTGGAAAATAATAATCAAATTGTACCTGAAAAAATGTTTAAAATGTATCTTAAATTCAAACTATTTTTTCAATTCTTTAACCTATACTATGTATTTGTATATGTAGAAATTAAAATAAAATTTGTATATTTATAAATTCTAATTATTAAACTATATTTATAAGTCACAAAGCGTAAGGCATTGAAGCTAAACATAGGAATTTTATCTAGTCAGCCATTTATAACGGTGACACCCACTTAACAGGCATGAAAGTTAAAACTATACTTAGCTGCTTCCTACTTTTACTAAAAATAAAAAAAAAAAAACAATATTTTTTATTCTATACCAATGTTCTTAAATGAAGCCCTGTTCATTTTAGCTTTAAAATCTAGTTAAGATGTGCAAAATAATTGTAACTTGTAAATATAAGCAATGGAGAAAAAAAAAGAAAATTTTCAGTAAATCTCAGTGCTAGGTTTATTATATAGCCATTATTAAAAAATAATTTAATATTATATATCATTCGATAATCCCATAATTTAATATTAATAAAATTAGAGATAATATTGTTAAAGTTGTTTGAAACAGTTGCAAGCTTCGATAATAGCGAATTAATCACCGACGTAAAAGTGGGTCAGTGTTAGATTGAAGTATTGTTTTCAAGTTACTTACAATAGACTCTAGTTTTTATACACGTTGTATAATTATATTTCACTTGTTCTGCTTCTACTGAGATCTATTGTTGTAATGAGATGACTCTAAGCGTATGGAATATCGAGAAAGGAGTGATACAGCACTAGGTTTTATCTGTGTCTCGCAAAAGGCTCGTTTACTAATACAATGTAAGGAAGTGGTACCTAGGTTCCCTCTGCTTATGCTTTGCAAGTGAAATATAACTAGGTATAATATCAATAAACCTATAATATTAGGGATAGCTTTACTAATTAATGAAACTGAAGATTTTTTTTATTTAAGGCGCACATCTCAGAAGCTAGAGGTTCTAATTATCTTTTTTTTTGTTGCTTATAATATGTCATAACTCCTAACTTTTTCCATATGGCCACGCAGATAAAAGTTATAAGTATGTAAGCTTAGTGTGTGTCATTAACTGAATTCTTATTTCAAAACATAACAAAACGTCAACTAATATTTTTGTTAGAGGTGATGATGTACCTAAATATATTCGTTCATATTTTCTTATAAAAATGGATGATTTACAAATCGTTACGAAGGCTAAGCCGTTTTTTTAGAAAATAATGGAAATTGTATAGAAAATGCAAGCAGGCACGTAATTTTCTCATGCCAACTCTGTGATCAGCATGTAAACGCGCAAGAACTACGTAATTACTAATTACCCGGTAATCATTCTAAGCCCGCTTTGAGAGTAAACACGACCATTTTGGATTTTATACAAAATTTAATTAAATTGAAGAGAGGGTCTCTAATTGTTTCTGTAGCTGTTTTAACAGGTGCGAAGATAAATACATAGACGTACGTACAATATTTCAATGTATAATGGTAATTACGAGGCGTTTTTTAGCTTTACGCTGCACATAGTAGGGAAAGCCGAGAGAACCTGGGAACCTAGTGTTAAGACACTCCGTTTCCATTTGGACATTAGGAATGTCACTCGCAAGTTCTATGTTTCGTTATCTTAAGGTATGTAAGAAGTATATGTTGTAAAAAGTCATGAACGTTATGAGTGTTTCAGAATACATTTTTATATGATTAGGTACTAACGGTTTATCAACCACTTTCTACTAACCTCAAAAACTAACCTAAATCTTAAAACAGTTGGGTCCACTTTACTAAAACAGAACTTTTACAGTTAGGTCACTTCCTTTCTTCCTTAAAGAAGGGAACGTGAGTTGACTTTGTCGACCGTTTGGGTTCAATGAAATCGTGTCTGAAGAGCTATGTGAATAGAATTGAATAGATGTTATATCGTGATTCTCTTATAGATGCGCACAAATGATAACATAAAATAGACATGTTTTAGTTTTATTACTTTAACATGACTCAAAGGTAAGTAAGGGGCAAATAGACAACAGTAGCAATAGGTTTAATATATTATATTTTTTTAAATTTTATTTTAATAATTTTAAAAATATTTTTTTTAGTTCGATTCCCACTCGGGGGAATGATTATATGTAATTTATAATTCCCCCGCTCTGATAGAGAAAGCCCGGTGTCGAGTAGCGCTAATCAATATATTAAAAGTCCTTGAAAATGGAGAACGGACTGTCTTAACCAGGTCCCATCTTCTACCTTGCTTGGCGGAAAAATGCTTGAAGCTGCCTTTCCCTGCTCGAAAAACATGGATAAATAAAAAAAAACGTATGTCATAATAATTTATTTAATTCTATAATTTAGAGAACGATCAAAATATAAAGATATCGTGAGTACACGCAACGTGAACGCGAGTTAAACGTAACAGTTATAGTTATTGAACGATATCTTCCGTATGTTACATTTCAGTGATGAATTACCTTCGGTTACATACTAACCGAAATATAATTTAAATTTGCTATTCATTTTATGATAAACTTAACCATAATTAATATTTTTTTATGAGCCCTTAAATATTTTCTAAGCCCACTTTTCATAAAGCGAAAATCTAAAAAAGAAAAATTCCTCCTTATAAAAACTTTGTATATGTGTCATATATTTATGGAACCTTAAGTTAAGCAGAGGGAGAGAGAGAGAGAGAAATAATATAATTGAATAATATGTTGTTTAAAATAATATGCAACATACCAATAACGACAAGCATTGCAAACGCTAATATGAACAGTTATAAATTCCAGCCCACATACAGCAGATGGTACATGATAATCGTCATGTGAACAAACTCATAAAACACTGCCTCCATTTTGCACGTACGACAAGCCGATAGTAAAACGTTTTTTTTTGTCAAAGCTCCAATTCCAATTCTTCCTTTTACTTTTAATGCTATGTAAGTAGTTAAAACGCGTATATCGTATGGAGAATTAAAAGCTGATAGAAAACAGTGTCAAAGTATTGAAAAAAGCAAAATATCAATAATAAGCCGTAAACTGATCGCTATTTTCTCATATATTGTTCATTAAGGATATATGAGAAAATCTTTTATTAGGGCATTTATCAATGTAATAGAAGAACAATTATTATTTTTAATTTTTGTCTGGTTGGCTGTATTTTTTTTCAGACAAACCTCAGAATTCACTTAACAGATTTAAGTGCAGTTTTTACTATTGTATTTGAGCAAACTTTCCTTAACATTGAGTGTTTGTTTCATTTAAATAGATTCATAAATCAATATAAAATATTAGGTTCCACAAAAATTGCTATGATTTTTTTATTGAATTGGCTGAAACTTTATTAGAACATGAAAAGTAATTTAAATTAGTAAATAAATAATTGTGTAGTTCTAGCGGGCGAAGCCGCCTGCCGGTCCTTATTATTAGATAAAAATTAATTCCAAGTGCAAATTTCTGAAATACCTAAATGCCTTTAAAATAAACTAACTATTCACGTCAGTTTTAAATGAATTCATTAAATGAAAGTGAAACTACAAAAACTTTCAAAAGTAGAGTTAATGGTGCCCGGATTTTAATACCAATAACCGCAGAGCGGTCAACGTTTTCACAATATATACTATAAATGGTTCTAAAAGAAATTTTTATTTAAATATATTTTATTTAAATTTTAACGTAAGTATTATTTGATTTAGGTAATTTTGCTTGTAATAAAAACGAGCAAAATTACCTAAATCAATCAATTCCCATGCTTCTTGCAAATAGCCAGACAGGCAGGGACAGATAAATTTCCAAGATGTTGAAATACAAGAAAGAAACTACTACTGCGAATGTCTGTGGATGGAAATATCGAACCTACAACCGTCGTATATAGGTACAGCAAGACAAGTCAAGTTGGGTTTTTTTTATTGAAATAAAAAAAATAACTAATAATATTTTAGATATTAAATATACTGCATTAGTTGCATTCATTTTATAGAATTTCATAGCTATATTGACCTAGACAAATACCTAAGCTACAAAGTAGACTTTACAGTTACACCTGCATTGTGATCGATTGACTCAACGTAATTTGCATTATATGTAGGTATCAATATATACGCTGTCGCCATATTGATATTGGTGTATGGATATATTTAAAATCATATAACATAAACCAAATAGCTAGCTTGCGGCGTTGGGTTCCGCCACTCAACACACAATGCCTCTAGAATTCGTCGGAAAATGCGGAATAGAGTTAAACACTAAGCTCTCCGCTACCTGCTGTGTGACGCTAAAAAAAATCGCTAGCCGTATAGAGCAGGGTAAGCAGGCACACAGAATTGAACCCACGACCGCCGTGCTCACATTCAGACGCCACAATGGCTTCTAATCAAATACTCGTAAGATAATATTAAGATTATATTTGTTTTTCCACCAAAACTGGTTGTCTTTTTATAGCCTCCAATTTTTATCTTTTCCTTTTGTTTCAAACAAGTTTTGAAGTTGCCTTTTTTGGGTTTGCAGTGTTAAATATTTTTAAATTGATTTTTAAATATATTTCAAAAGATTACATGTCCTATAGGTACTGTCGTCTTCTACGAAGCAAAGTGAGTCATATGAGATACAATGACTACAAATATGACATATTTATGGGTACAGATCTGGCATAAAAGAATATACCTAGCACAATAAACTATATCTATACTTATAATAAAATCCTAACGGATCGGTGACTGTACATACCTAGTAGATATATAAAAACAAATTCTGGGTACTAATACATTTAATAACGTAATAGAACGAAAATAACGCCATAAAAAATATTTCCTTTTAACAAGAAGTAGGTATACAAATATTTCACACGATTCTTTTAATATTTTGTATTAATATGACAGGAACATAAAAAAAATATTTTAAACAACTATGCTTATAGTTTGTTACGGAACTATTAATTAAATAACTATTAATATGATTTCTGCAATACTTCGCTGTCAGTTATAATCGGTAAGTCAATAGCCGGAAAGCCTTATTAAGTCGGATATTAAAATGTTTCCTTTAATCTATCTAACCACCGGTATTGGTTTCATTTTTCTCATAAATACAGGACACTATGATAATTTCGTTGGACAGAAATTTATGAACTGCTAATAAACCTACTACCTACTTATGTTTTTTTTAAAGCCAAAGCCAAATTCACATTTGTTTCTATTTTTTTATAGTCATTCTTTCGCTCTTTTATTAGTCTTTCTTTTTTTTAAGAGTGCGGGCCAAAATACAATTCCCTTAAAAAATGAACACACTTTAGTAAAACTTCTGACATAATTATCTTAGATATAGAATCTAATAAAATAATATAAATATTATAATAGGTACACTTATAATGTGTACCTATCGTACGCTGCTGTCTTTAAGAGTCGTACTTTCAAAACTAGTATACGACAGTAACCTGTACTTATAATTTTCTTCGAAATCCTTCTACGTTCAAGGCTACCTACAACATTACTCTACATATTTGTTTAGTATGTTGAGACACCTGCTCTCTATGCAGTGTCAAAAATAATAATAGTATGGAAACTAAGATCTTTAAATAAATTAATTTTATAAGTTAGTAATTATGTTTTATTTAAGTAGTAATTAAGTTAAGTTTTGTATTAAAAATGCGGAAGATATAGGATGCGGTTTTGTATTAAAGATACGTACTAAAACACAAAACAAAATTATTTTTATGGAGAATACAACTTTTATTAGGATATATATAAAATAGACATTTCTTTTATTTATTCCAATCGAGAGATTTTGTGTGTTATTGGTGTAGTGATTAATGACAAACTGTTATGTCAGAGTTCGTGGATTCAATCCCAAACCAGTGTTGATGTCTGTGTCATTTATATAAGTATATTTTTTAACATCGAAGAGTTGTTTTATTTTTATGTAAATATTTATTGAAATGAAGCTATATAAGCGCTGCGCAGTATTAAATGTTTTTGTGAAACTTACTGTTCCATATATATTTATATTTGTATGATTTAGTTCATAGGTTTTTGACATACTTATAATTGATATTATACTGAGCTAAAAAAGTAGTGACTTGGCTCTTACAAATAATTATACATCATTCTTCAATATAAAAATAATGATGAGTCATAAATAAAATAATAATCTTCGCCATGAATCATCTAGTCATTAAACAACAACAAAAGGTCTATTAAGTACCTACACAATTGTAGGTTCATCTCTGATATCGCAATTTTTATAATATTAAAAGAGGGTCTTTAAATGTATATTATTAATTAATACTTATATATACGTTTCTAAAGTGAGTTACATTATATAGATTAAACAAAAAAAATACCGGGAGCAAAAAAAGCGTTTATCATATCCAATGCTTTAATAGCGACGATATATTCAGTATCTTCAGCTTTTAAATAATATTGATTCACTTACTTTTCTATCAGTAATATGCAAAAAGTTAAATACGGCGTTGAGTTCCGTCACTCTGGTCTAAATGTCTTTAAACTAAATTGTCTCAGCCTATCTTGCGATATCCAAGATATGTGAATGACGAGACGCATGAAGCGGAAGAAAGAAAAAAAAACATACATTTCTATCTACCAATTTAGTCAATTAAGCAGTTAGAAAAACTCGGTAGGATATATGCAGTAAAGTATTTTAAGTACCAACATGCTAACTGCGTTCGTTACTTAGAAAAAAAATCCCACATAGTTTTAGCGACCTCGTTCCGTACGCATTACCCTCCTTTTAGGTTTACTCAATCACGTCGAATTCTCAGGTCAAGTTAGACGGTAACAAAAGCTCGATTCTCATATTTATTATGTAAGTTATTTATGTGTATACAATTAATTTGTCTTAAACATTTTTTTAAGTGCCTATAAACGGAATTACTATTGTTTTTTTTTATCAACTATGTGAGTTTTATATTTTTTTTTAATTCTAAGAAGCAATATTAATTTACTTATAATGTACTTTACCTATTACATATATTGATTTTAATTTTTAGAACAGAGGAAAACCTTTCCTTATTATTTTCCTGATAGACCAAACCGGTATAAACGAACTTAAATCTGCATAAAAATCAAGTAGTTCTTCGAAAACGCTACTGTGTTTTGTATACTTACCTAAAGTATTTTTATTATTTTTTCTTTTTAAGTAAGTACTTTTTTAATGTTTGTTAATATATTAAATAAATAGATTCACCAGACATTTATGTAATATAAACACACCTACACTAAATACTTGTAAATATAAGCGTTAGTTAAAAAATAAATATATGCATTTGAAAGGTTAATACTAATAAATTGATTTGTTTCATTGGCCTTGTGGCCGCGGTACAAGAATAATTGTTATTAGTCTTTCCGCAGCGTCCACCTACCAACATTTTAAATAATTATATTTGATTTCGTTTTGTTAATTTCAATACGCAATATAATAATTATTTCGACAGTAATTAAAATTTACAATGTTAAGTCATTTAGTTGATTTAATTGTAATATAATAACGTTACAAATAGGTATATTGTAGCGAGGTATTGTCCGTATGGTGTATTTAAAAGGCTTATTTTTTTTTCAGCTTCATGCTGGGTAGGTAGAGTCTCACTCTATATATAAAAAATTTTTAACAATTTCTAAAAAAAAATCTATTTTCATCATAAAAACCTACTTTAATCGTAACATTTACAATATACTTGCAATTTACAGTAGTTACAACAGTTTACACCTAGATGACGTAACATTAGTTTTGTATTGGGTTACGGGACTGCAGCATCCGAGTCACGATCACGTTCATCTGGCACACGAGATCACACTCATAATAGCCTGGCGATAGAAGCCAAGACAATCATCACAGCTTATTACTTAAAGCAAATAGCGTAATCATACAATGAAAATAACTCCTGTCATAATATAATGAATATAAGTAACGTTTATATTTTCTTATTATTTATCTGTTTGTTACTCGAGGAAATGGAGTATTTAATATTTTCATTTCTTTGTTATGGTGTCGAGCCAAAGCGTGGTGTTGGGTTTAATCACTTACCACGCAATGCCTCTAGTATTTTCCGAAAAATGGGGAACGGAGTGTCTTAACTAGGCTCCCGCTGCTTGCCCTACAGAATGTGCGGGATACAGCGCTAAAAACATCATCTGTTTAATTGCAACATATTAATTTTTAATTATTTAATTATTTCGTTTATTTAATTAATTTTATTAATTAATTTTGATGTCCCTCCGCCGTAAAAGTAACCAGACACGTAATATGTACCTAGTTAAATTTATTACGAAGGATACTGAAAAATTAATTACGTTAAAAAATTGATTGCTTTTCCTTAGTAAATCTAAGACAAAACTAGTACAAGTAACGTTACGTATAGAATATTTATCTTCCTTCCTGTATATAGTTTATTCCGGATAGAACGTTGGTATTTTCCGATAACAAGTTAAACAAGATGTTATAGTTTTTTTTAATCTCAGTCTAGACTTCACTTACACAGCTCCCATAGTATATACTAACATTATACTAACGTAACTAATATTATACTAACGTAGATAATAATACATTTTTGTATAATGAAAAATCGCTCTCTTCTATGTTAAAATATTAATGTTATATTTTTTTAGACACTATCCTGCATATAACAGGCAAACAGGGAAGAACCAAGAGCGAGAAAATGAAAAAAAAATTAATTCCCACCCACAAACCCACAACTATCGATTTACAATCGGAAGCTGTGTCAATGCACCATGCGTGCTATCAATTTTAAAATTATATAAGAGAGCATAATTTATTCATTTAATAATTAAAAGTACGAAAAAAATACAATTGGTTTGTATAGTGTATGATTTACGTCAACATAAGAGCTGAATAATTTTATATTCGATTGAATTCTGTTGCGTGAAAGTATATAGTTATAAATAATTAATTTGATCATAAAACTAAATATTTTATTATAAATGCAGTATATTATGATGGTTTGCTATTACTACTCGAGAAAGTGTTTCATTTGTAAATATTAACATGTTTCGTGGGAATAAAGGAGAGATCTCTGTTCTGCGCAAGAAATAAAACTCACGAGACTTAATACATGTTTATATGTGAAGTTCTTATGATTTGGTAAGCTAAATGGTAAATAAAATTAAATAAAATTTCCTACTTTCCGCCGAATTTTGGAGGCATTGCGCGTTGAGTGGTGACACTCGTTACCAGGACGATGAAAATATGAAATATTTAATTTCCTCGAGTGGAAATCAAACCCACAACTAGGCCCGTTTACGGCCTCACTTGGCTTGTTTCTGAAGAGCATTATTTAAATAAATAAAAAAATATATTAAAAGGCTAAATATTTCCAAACAGAACATAAAGATAATTTAAAATGTTTTGGCACGATGTTCTCATGTTTGAAATTTGTATATTTATTCTCACATTCGAAGGTGCATTTCGCAAGGGCGTAATTTTTATTCGTATTTAGCAAATTACCTCACAAAGAAACACAGACGTTCACCACACACCTCGTTATTGCACTTCAACACAAAAATAATCATAAACTGGTTAAGAATCCTTCGCACTTATTAAAAATAAAAGTTTTCACATTCGAAATTAATCATAAAATAAAATGCGCGCGCTCGTAATGGACGTCAGCTGGATACTAACTCGCGACTCACGATTGGTGGTTGCGATTNGTTTAATTAAGAAAACTCGTATATGCAGGATTCAACGCCCGGATCTCAGTCTATATGTTTTGCGGCCAGTTCTATGTAAATATTTGTGTTATAAAAATAAAAAATATATTTTTGGTATCTTCATTTTTTATTGTACAAATAAATAATAAAACAGTTCATTAAAACAATAAACTATGTCGCCAGTCTGGACATGTGACGGAATAATATTGTTACCAATTGAAATATAACTTAGAAATGATGATTTATTAAACATAATATACTTCGTATGTAATGATACTTCGTCAAACAAAATAACTTAAAACTAAAATTATGATGCATTTTTAAATTATAATTTTATAAGTAGATACCTAATTAACTTGAAATAAGCAAAAATATTTTGTGTATAATTTTTCAGAATTGTAAAACAATAATAATAAGATCAATAGGTTAAGAGCATCGTTTTAACAAAAAAAAAACAAATCCACAGGCTGCTTAATCAAATCTAGGCTTTTGATTACTATTGATAGTGCTACACAAATTTACTAGACAAAAACATACTTTAAAATCTTACAGTATGGTACTCTTTTGCCCTTTCTTGATAAAAATTATATGTAATACAGTAACATTTTGAATGGAGGCTCAAACAAAAGACACGCACGCAGGTCATGACTCACCAGCTTGAATATTAAACAGGTGTACATACAACTTATGTCTCTGAAACACAGAAGTAGTTAAATGAGGGCAATACTTTTTTTATTTATATTTTACCTTCTGAACCTGTTTATTAACATACATATTATAGTAACTCGTATTATGTAATAAGAGTGTATGTAGAAAATTGATTAATAAGTATTAACGAATATACTTTATACAGATTTGTATTTGTTCTCTATTTTTGGTCAAATACTATTAAAATTAGGCCGAAATAAAGCCGTTGTGGTGAAAAGGTTCAAGCGTGTGACTGTAACGCGATCTTTGTGGGTTCGATTCTCACTCGGGGGAATGATTTTTTTTTTTTTTAATATTTTTAATTCTTAGTTCTGGTACCAAGGTAAAAGTGCCGCGTTGGGTTCCATCATTCAACACGCATCGCCTTGAAAATTCGGCCGAAAGTAGGAAACGGATTGTGATAACACTGGGGACCCTTTGCCTACCCAGTTATATGCGAGATGCAGAGTAAAGCTTTAGAAAAAACTATTAAAATTACAATATTCTACACTAGATAATTGATATAGGTTTTATATATTTGTCATTGGTCTTGGTTTTATATACTAACTCACCTATAAAAATGGTTATATTTTTGATTAAGCTCAACTAACAGTAAATGACATGTTTCGTTGTGGCAAAGTTTGACGGCAATTTGTGGTTTACCTCCAGCTTACTGGACAGCTTACGGTTTCATATTTAACAATGACTACAAAAATATATTGAAAAATAATGCTGTCATGATTTTTTATGAAACATATATAATTTTTCACTTTTGAATTTTTTCCCTTACTTGTATTTTAAGTTCTCACGTCTTGTAAAATTTCATAAATATTAGGTGCCTATAGGTTTTGATAACACGGCAAATTTCAAAATGTATATCTTGTGATAGCGCTGATTTAGAAGACCTGAATTAAATTCAGCTTGATTATATAAATATATAATTTTGAAGTCAGTCCCAAGTAAAAAAAACAGGCTTAGTAATAAGAAATTGTAGTAAGGTTGTTGTACCATTAATGTGACACCGACTTCAAAATTATAAAATCTTTGTAAAATTATTCTTCACTTTTTAGTTCGTTGTTTGAAGTCGGTTTTTCTTTTTGTTAAAAATTAATTTATTTTACGATTTTAAGTGATGGGTAGATCTTAAAATGAAGCTTCTTAAACGAGCGGTGATGGTGGTGGTAGTGGTTGTCAACGAGTGGTTGTGGTTGTCCTAAGTAAAACTTCATTTAATTAGATATTATTTTTGTGGAAAATAACATTTTGTTATATTGACAAGAACATATATAAAAAGTATTCGGGCGAATTGAGAATCTCCCTTTTTTGAAGTTGGTTGAAAATGAGAACATCCTCTTTTTTGTGGTTGGTTGAAAAAAAATGCAACGATCAGGAATCTCACCTCTGACATCAATTTAAAAAGTTTTCGCTTGTAACTATTACAGTATAATCATTTTTTTTTTACCAAAAAAAAACTTTGCAATTTTGAACGGATCCCATAACCATCTAACCCAACTTTCACCAAATTATCCTTGAAGTGTATCCTTTCTAATAAAATCATCAAAATCGGTTGGTGCGACATTGAGTTATTCGTCTATTTGTCGCGCACATGCCTCATGCAAATTTAACACTTATGTGATTTTCTCATAAATACCATTGTCAGACATGGACCAAAAAAAATGGGACCACTCGGGAAGCTTCACCTTTCAAATAAAAAAAAATATCAAACTCGGTTCACCCAGTCAAAAGTTATGAGGTAACAAACATAAAAAAAATAAGTCAGTTTATTATAATGTTTCTAAACGCATTTTATGCATTTGAAAAGCAACACACTTAGATTTCAGAGAAAATATCTGACCAATATCAAATTTTCTCAGATTTATCGCGTTGATGTCGTTTATAGGGAAATTTTATTTGAGTAACATTTTCTTTTTTTTTCTGTTTACGTTAATATTTTGTCAAGGTTGACTCCTTTGAAAAATAGGGACAATATTTTAATTATTTTTCCCTGTAATGCAATTGACCAGGCACAATCATGCTGAACACACAAAAAAAATGTTTCTTTTTTAATATATTTTTAATGTAAACTTGAGGCCAGTCGTAGCGCAGGGGCACAGCGTGACTGTCAACGCGACTGGTTGTAGGTTCAATCCCCGCTAGAGGAAATGAAATATTTATTTAAATTTATATTTCCATTTCTTCGTTGAATTCCGCCACTCACCACGCAATGGCTCCAGAATTCGGCGGAAAGTGTGGAATGGAGTGTCTTAACACAAGGTTCCCTCTGCCTACTTTGCTGTATGCGGTATACAGCGTGAAGCTGATTTATTTAATGTAACTTCATAATGTATACTTTAGATACAATAATATTAAGAAACAACAAGTTTTAACAACGTTTCATATATGAAAACATTATTTTACCTTGTTACACTCGTACCGCAATCATTGTTTCATTAAATTATTGTTACATAATTAAATAAACAATAAATTACATATCAGTACCTCTTCAATCCCATATTTAGCAGCAAGGTTAGACGATACCTTCATAGAATAGGCAGCCATGGATGACTCATTATATTAGACAATTACATTGCATCTTCTATTCTGTTTCCTTGTATCATACACAAAGACACGTCGCATCTTTATTACGCTATGACATAAGGTTTAAGATGAATCAAAAAAAATTCGCTACTGTTAGATAAAGATAGCGTAGTAGTAGGCAGTTGCATTGAAAGCACGCCCTAGTAGTGCCTTGAGGTTAAAATGGCAGTGTTCTTAGAAAACATTAATTATTATTTATCTCTTTATTTTAATCTATTATCGTGTGACCCGCTTTAAGGCGTACAATAGGTCTGTCTCAAGGACCTCTCCACACATGTGATTGTAAATGATATAATACCGTATTTCTTGTTGCTTAAGAATAACAACGGCAACGTAGGCAAATTGGGGAGTATTTTGTTGTAAAGGTTTTTATGGATTCATTTTCTACTCATGAGATTGTTTCTAACTAAATTATGTGTATTCTACAGAGAGGTAAGACCAGTGACGTAGTGTAGGGGGCAAGAGGCGGTCAAACAGTCCGCAAAATTATTTAAAGATACATATGAAATTATACTATGTTCGCCTGCAGGGCGCTGTAAAAGTATTTTGTCCCAGGCGCAAGTTAAGCTCGCTACACCACTGGGTAAGACTTTATCAGTGGTCCCCAGTACTCTGTAGTACAACGTCTGTTACGCTATGCTTACAGAATCACGGCAAGTAGGTATCACAGGCTCTAATCGTTCACAAGCTTGCGAGCGCGTCAGTTTGTTCTTGACGAGCATTCATGGCAGACATGGCAAAAATACATTAAGGCTTTTTTTCTAGTCTATAGTAAAAAAAGCATAAAAGAAGTATTTTTTGAACATTTCGTTTCTTGACATATTAGTTTTTTGTAATAAAACATTGCTTAATTTAGAATAATTTATGTTAAAAAGATGGTAGTGCAATTCTGTTCTATTTATTTGCTAGTAATTAAATTTTGCGCAGCTAAAACATCCATTCGACACGAACTCATGAGTGAGACTGAACTGATCAACATTTGCATTTGCAGCGTTTGCTGCAAATTCGGTGTCAAATAGCTAACAACTATAAAATAAGTTGTCATAAACTTTTATTCCAGGTCTTGAAAGTCGCTCGGAGCGCCATAAAATAAGATCTCAAATGAACTGAAATGTCAATGAGAACAATAATTGTTTCGCTCACTATTTGACGCCCTTGGCGAGTAAAAGTTTGAGGTATAGCTGTGAAACCTATAAAAGTTACTTCACTCGAAATCCGAGTTTTAAATTCATTAAAATTTTAATAACTAAAATTTTATTTAATTAAATGGCGCAAAATATTCACTTAGTAAAATTACACCAAAAATTATACAAATACAAGGATACGAAGTTACAAACGGTTATAAATTGTTCAATAGCATTTTACATTTTACCTCACGCTACACTAGCGCGCCTAAATTATGGTTCTGTGTAAGTTTTACTTTTCTATGGCTATCACGTACGTCATGATGCGGGATGTCAGTGTCATTTATCAACTGTAAACAGTTGACAGTATTGTTACGAAAGAAAATTAAAATTGCGGCAAAACGTTATATTGTCATAATACTTCTCATCTTTATGTAAACAAGAATTTGATTAGAAGGAAATTTTCTAATCCAGTGCTACAAAATGTATTTTTCCAATTGACTTATAAAACTTATAATAAATATTTTCTATAAAGTGTTGTGTATAAAAATAAAACAATTAAGAAATTACATTGATAATAGAATAACAAGGTATTGTTATTAATTTTAATCTAAATAAAAAAAACTGAGTTAATTGATTTATGTAATTATTTATAGTTTCTTTTGTGCTATGTTACATGTTTTTGCTTCGGAAAAGTCAGACCTTATTCTAATAAATAAATATTTTTGTAATTTTACACATTATTAAAATATATCTAACTAATATTATAAATGTGAAAACTTTTAAGTATTATTCCACTTTTTCGCAAAAACTACTAAACGGACTTAGATGAAACTTTAAAATAATATAGCTTATACATTGGAATAACATATTGGCTAAATGTTAAGTAAGGATTTTGTATAATTTGGCTATACTTTAACTGGCTAATCATATACTGAAAGTGATAGCTATAAGTTTGAGCAGTTGATGCCACACGTGGGTTGCTAATTGTAGATAAAATGCAGCCATGCCAAATTAATAAAACATTCGACAATCATTTACAATTACTGTGTTCAGGTGATTCATAATATTTTATTAAGAACATTTTTTTGAAAATCAATATAGAATATTAAACAGAAATTGTGAGAACTTTTTATAACTTTCTTATATTTGTAAAATAGCATTTTTATACCAATATAAAAATGTATAATGTATAGAACATTTCTTAATTTTTCAAAATTTCAATATAAAATTATATCAATATGAAGTATTTTTTTGAATTACATTGTTACAAAGAAACAATTTTATTGAATTAACCAATACTTTAGTTTTCAATGTATGGATATAATTTTGGCAATAATAATTTTATTAGATCAGAAAAGTAATATACATAAAAACATGTGTGAAACTGCAAGCGGGTCACAAGTATTTAGTATTTTCATTTCGAGGAGTTATGGCAAAAGTGCCTTAAAAAGTGGTGGAAGACAGAATGGAGTGTCTTAATGAGAACCTGATTATTATTATTACAGGTTCTGTCTATCTACTCTGCTAGCTGCAGGATCCAGCATGAAGCTAAAAAAATAATTTTCATTTCCTCATTGTGGTAAGTTGAACCAAAACAATGACTTTTTAAAGTTTCATGCTGTATCCTGCATATGGTAGGGTAGGCAGAAGGAACTCGTGTTAATATAATCCATTCCTCTCTATTTGCTGAATTTTAGTCAAGAGGTTTCTTGTTGTTGGGAATTGAACTAAGATTGTGGCATTTACAATCACATCTTTGCCACTGCACCATAAAAGCTACAATTATTTTCTTATCCTTAGGTAACATTATTATTATCATGTATTTTCAGCTATCAAGATTATAATAATATTCTTTTAATGATAACAAATAACACACAAAATGCATAATGATAACATTCGCACAAATGGGAATACAAGTTCCTCAAATAGGTAAGAGATAATTTTTATTAAGATTGTTTTTGTGTCACTAATTTTTGAATCTTTTATGTGATATATTGTAATGTAAAAAGAAATCAGAATATCTTTTTCTACTTGATAAATTGATATCTTGAATAACAAGAGATCTTATTCAATACCCACTGAGTGGACTGTGAAAGTGAAAGACGAAATGAAAATATTATTTCTTAGCTAAGGAAAGATGAAGCAAGTCAGTCTTTAATTTAGGGAAAAAATAGAGTAAAAAGAACAGACTGCCTTGACACAGGTTCTTTTTGCCTACACTTTCATATGTATGATAGAAACTGAAATCTGTTACTATTGTAATAATAAATGGGTTATGATGAGGAAACTGAAGCTACTTAAATTCCTGAAAGTAAACTAAACTTTAGTAACAGAGTCTTAAGTTTTTTAAGTTTTGAAAGGTTAACCTTTTTTACTTTTATTTTAAAATCAATGTTAGCTGTAGATGATAAAATATATAGAAGATTAACTAATAACTTACAGCAAAAGATTGTATATAACATAACAAAAATATTCGTATTTTGATAACAAAGATAAATTTTAGTTAAAGTTATCCTTTTATTGATGACTTATTTTTTCAATGATTAATAATATTTTTTCCAGTTCAAATACTGATGCACCCAAAAAGAAAATATTTGTTTTTAAAACCAGGTCATCAACCAGTCAATCTAGTGGTAAGAATTTAGTATATAATTAAATTATATTTTTTCTTTTTACCCGGTTTAGCTGACACAAAGGCTTAGTGCAAAATAGCAATAAATTGGACATTTAGCGTTTGTTTCATTTCAACCTGTTTATAAATAAAAAAAGATTTATCACTTTCTAGCAGATGAAGTCGCGACTGGGGAAAAGCGATATAGTATTCTTATATCCTTATCCTGCAAAGTGTTCGAAACATTGCTTTCAGAAAATGTATAATACAAAATATACGCGATTAATCTGGTTAAAGATTTTCATTTAAAGAAACCATAATAATATCTTCCTCTTTATATAATATAATAGATAGTCATCATGGCGCAGTGCAAAGAAGGTTGTAGATTTGATGATTTGATTTTGGGGAACGAATTGTTTTCATTTCCTCGCTCTGGTGACTAGACAAAGCAATGCGCTCAGTTCCTCATCGAAAATTGGGAAGCGGAAAATGGAGTGTTTTAACCCTCTCTCTACCCTGCTAGATAGAGCGTGATTTTTTTAACTTCACACTGTATCCTGCACATAGCTGAGTAGGCATATCGAGCCTGGGAGCCTAGTGATAAGACACTCCATTTCCCGCTACCCGCCCAATTTTCAAAGCTTTTTACCATTAAGACACTTCTATAGAGTTCACTTCCACTTGAGTTTTATATGATACAAAATATTTATAACATAAATACATAAATCATTATTCTAGTGTCGCCCCCAGTACATGGATTGTGTAATACAACTAATAAAGTAAGTTTACATTGATATTATAAATTCTATTTCACTTTGTCAGAATGAAAGTAAGAAACATTTTTGAATTTGTTTATGTTTATAAAACCATACATAGTGTTCTGAAAATGAGTAGTGATCATATATTCAAGTAATTTATTAATTTAATTATTTTAGATGACAAACGATAATTCAATGGAAAACGCAACATCCTCAAGACAAGAAGCGATCACAGAAACTAAAAATTCCTTTCCTAAAGAAAATTTAAGTCCTCTAATTTGTAACAAGGAAAAGATTTCTAATTTTAATCTTTTAATGAGCGAAATATCCATAATTTTTAATAATCGTTTGATAAAAGAAGATGTAAGTGTATTTCGTTTTGCTTATTTTTTTAATTTCAAGCGTTCTGACCGCTAAGCTTGTTTATTTTTTTGCTTATTTTTATCAAGCTATGTCGATATTCTGAAGCGCTTGACAAGAGAGATGGCTATTTACTAAAAATTTTTAAACAAAAACCTAAGATGGTTTCATCATACTTTAATAAACAGTTATAACCAAAATTTTAAAAATATTTTCAGGAACAAAGCACAATGTCAAAAGATGAAATTAACGAATGCCAAATAATGTATATTAACTTATTAGAGAAAATGACTAACATACTATTTAAATTACCTAAAAATGTAGCTCAAAATCTTTCAGGATATGATGTTACATTTAATAGCAAAAATGAATATCTTCTAAAAAGATTAAAAACAAAAATAAATCTTGAACAAAAATTGAAGGAAACAAACAACTCACTATCGATTTACTCTGAACCTTGCACTAACAGATCTCTAGATTCAAATTCCCCTACCGATAATAAAAATAGTATGAGTGACAGTACAAATAGTCCAAAACGTAATTTTGTTTTTAAAACACGAAAAAGCATCAACAACAATGATTCTTTTGAACAGCCATCCACATCTAGTATTATAGACAGAGTTAAAATTGCATCAAACAGGTTACAGCCGATACAGTCAGAGGTTCCCAAAGCTCCTATACCAGCCAGTTCAGTCCCCTTTCAAACCCCTGTTAGTTCTTTTTCACCCCCTAGAAATAATGAATTAGATATCGAAAGTGAGGAAAGTGCAATAGTATTGTCGGATGGAGATTTAGAAGATAAGGGAGATTTGGGAGACTGGCCAGAATACAGGCCGGAAGATTACGAAGATGATGATATTCTCCATAAGATAGAAGAAATGGAGAAGAGTACGGAAGATGTCAGTGCCATGATGGATACAAGTGAAATTGAAAATGTTAACGATGAGATTAAAGGTATATTTATTTATTGTTGTCTTGATAAATTAATTTATATTGATACTCGCTTTTACCTCTATATTATTAAATTATAGTATTAAAACATTATGTTTCATATGTAACGTTTTAATTTTAGAGTGCGTGGTGAGTGGCGGAAATATATTGGAAATACATTGGAATGGCACGTTTTGGTTACCAAGGAAATCAAAATATTTTAAATAAAATTACTCCCATTAGTGGGAATCGAACCTACAATCATCCAGCTTGCAGCCACTACGCCACGACGGCCTTAATCTATAAAAAAACATTGAAAAAGTCATACAAAAATAAAATGCATAATATTTTTAGACAAATTCAGCAGAGAAGACTACCCACACTCTGTCGTCCTCCGAGAGACACTGCGAGAGACGTTCGGTTTACGCGAGTTCAGGCCTAACCAACTGCGAGTGATCAACGCCACGCTGTTAGGACACGATTGCTTTGTTATTATGCCTACTGGAGGTGGTAAGAAACCTGTGTTTTTAAATTTTTGGTTCTTTTTTATTATGTATGGTCTAGTTAGGTTGGCTTAACTTTTGAGACCTTAATGCCGTATTGAGTTATGTGAAATATCTTAGGACTAGATTCACCAGTGAGAAATTATATTTCACAATGCATATTAAAATCGCATTTAATCTAAGAGTATCTTACATTTATTGATCAGTTTCAGTGTACACAGATTCAATTGAAATTTACATCAGTTCACATAACATGTTTAGGTTTGGTTTCACCTTTGTTAGGCAAGAGAGAAGTTAGTGTTAAGATTTTCCACTTTCCGTTTAATCTTTGAGACACTGTGTATTTAGTGGCGGACAAAGGAAATTAAAATAATTTATTCGGGGAATTTTCTTCTTTCTTAACTTTAAATATATTCTAGGTAAATCACTCTGCTACCAGCTCCCAGCAGTGTTGACCCCAGGGGTCACTATTGTAGTGTCTCCACTCATTTCTCTTATACTGGATCAAGTAAACAAACTTAAATCTTTAGATGTAAGTGATAAACTAAAATTTATATAAGGAATATAAAATATATAATTGTATTTTTTTTTGCCAAATACATTTAAACAGGGATTTAATAATAAGATATTTGGTTTTTGCTATTTTGTAATAATAACTATACATTTTAAATTAAACTATTAAAATGGATTGATCTCTTATTATATATTTACATTTTTTGAACGATATTTCAAACACTTTACAATAGTCTGTCTAACTTAAAGCCATAATCTGCGCGCTTACAGCCAATGCCCCACGACGGTTTCTTTTATTTTTTAACTAAAATATTTTAACATATTCCATGTAAATTCCAGATATCAGCAGCTCACATGTCAGGCGATGTATCAAACGCCCTGATCGACGATGTTTATCTACGATTATCCTTGGCCGAACCGGGAATCAAACTGCTATACGTCACTCCAGAAAAACTAAGCAGCTCTACTAGGCTTAGGGACACATTGAGCACACTTCATAAACGAAATAAGCTTGCTAGGTATTTTTTTTTATTAATTTGAATTTGAATATATTGTCTTATTTAAAAGAAAAATATATCGGCCAGTAAAAATCTTATAAAAATCGGTTCAGCTGTTCCAGAGATTTGCACGTACAAATAGAAAGACAGGCAGAAAAATATTTCAACATCGTTTGTATGTTTGTGTTTTAGTATCGTGTAAATAATTTTATGCACTTAAAAAAACACGGTTACAGTGAAATCACAAACAGACAATTATTTATTTATAAGTATAGAAGCATATTTTAAAACTTTCACGTTGTGTTGTTTTTTTTTTCCTTAAAAATACGAGTTATACTTCAACAACAAAAGCAATAAAATATAACTACAAATATTTATTCATACACTAACTGTTAGTTCAAATGTGTATATTTAATATCTTCTATATATGGTAATAGATTTATTCAATGATTGTATCCAAGATTTTTTAGATTTCTGCTAAGAATCCTCACATATTTATATCCGACAACTCCTTCCAAAATCCTCGGGTAGCCGCCTGTACCGTCTTTTTTATTGTCCTTTATGAAGATAACTGTAATGGTGGCGTTTTCATCTCTTTCTAGTTTTGGATATCTGATGTACCCTTTTGTATGGAACGCATAAACTCCTTCCCAATATTCAGTTTCTTGAAATAATATAACATCATCTTGAAATAATATACATACAGTAGGTAGGTAAATACTTACCTACTTCGCCAACTATCAAATCGCGGGCGCTGAGTGAAATACCGATCAGGCAAAAGATAGATAATACAGTTATAACACGCATTTTCTTGGTTTTCTTATTTCACACTAAAACACTAACGAAAATTAATCGTTTTGCATATATGCAGACGTTTTATAAAGATAGCTAAATTATGTCAACGGCTTACTTATTCAAATTTTATGTTTAAAATTTAAGATAAATATGGTAATTATTTTTATAACATTATTTAACATAATATCAACTTAATACAGACGGCATCGTGGTTCAAGTGATTGGTCTGACTTTATTTACCATATTTAATTACCAGAAGAAATCAGCTTGTATTTAAAGCACAATGTTGAGTTTACTTACACATAACACGCAGTATATTACGTATATATTATTAATTTATTATATTATTTATATTATTAATATATTCGTATCTTTTGTGGGTAAAAAAACATGTTAACTTATGGGCCCTACAGGGTTTCACCTGCTTCTTTATCCGTTAATATTTTTTAACTGTATTTCGGAAAAATTGGATGCTTATTTTAGTATGTTTATCTAGGCTGCTATACACTTAATTAATCGTATATAAATTTTGTTCGCAAAAATACCCTTTATCTAGGTACTCACGTACGGCGTTGATCATTATCTTGCAGATATTTCGAGGTAAAAAGTTTATGTTGGCATCGTCCTGGCGGAGTTGTAGAGCTTTTTAATAGTAATACAAAACTAATTTCGCCACTAAACACGCAATGTCGAAAATGGAAATGGATATTGTCAAAATGCAAATGGAATTGACGTAGTGTGTTAGAAATGGAAATGGCCATTTAAACACCAGTCACCTACCCTACTATATGCTTAAATAGTATAATGTACTTTAACAGGTTCGTGATAGACGAGGCGCACTGCGTGTCGCAGTGGGGACACGACTTCCGGCCGGACTACAAGCGGCTGAGTGAGCTGCGCGGCCGCTACCCGCGCGTCGCGCTCATGGCCCTCACCGCCACCGCCACGCAGCGCGTGCGGAGGGACATCGTGGCGCAGCTCGGGGTGACTACACATGCATACACACGTACACACACACGCACACTTATATGCGCATATATACGCAAGCAAACACAGGCACGTACACAAACGCACGTATGCACGCACACGTATATCGCACTGAAGTTAGCTATAGATGGTTACGCACATTTGAATTTAAGCTTAATCTAGCTTTTGATTATTTTCTTCCCTAATTTACAATGCTCAAAAGTTAAAATAGCCTAACTTTAAAGCAGCCACCACAGTTAGCCCGAAAAAAAGTTATTTAACAGTAGGCAATTTGCGGTGGGTTCGATTGGCAATAATATTTTTATTTATTCTTCTTTGCTCGCAACGAGGCAAAACGTGGCATTGAGTTTTGCCATTCAATTCTCAATGGCTTGAGAATTTGGAAAGCCTCGCTTTAACAGAACAGAAGTATCTTAATGGGAGTGGAGTGTCTTCACACTATGTTCCCAGGTTGGCGATACTTAGTCTGGCGGAATACACCGTGAAGCTAAAAGAAAAATAAATAACAGTAACAACAGTAGTTATTATATATTGCCAGATGACCAAATGTGAGTGGTTCCTCTCCAGCTTCAACCGTCCCAACCTGTCATACCAGATGTTGGAGAAGACAAATACTATCAACAAAGATATTATTAACGTTATACGTACTAAATTCGCTGGGTAAGTTTCTCTAACATATCTAATGTTATATAAAAATCCCAAAACAATTTTTTTTAATTTTTTTCTGTGCTTGTTCAATATTATACGATTTTGATGATTATAAATATTTTTAAAAATATGCCAATTTTGTCCGAAAAGTAGGGTTTGACGCCTGTATGGAATCAGTCCGAAAATTTAATATATTTTTTAAAATGAATGGTCTCTAATTAAAAATTCCTATAATAAAAAATATTTTCAGTTGCATACATGAAGACATATGGTGGTTTTACTCATATGAGCTTAAAAAATAAATCAAATTACATTAAATTTGTTTTTTGAGGCCAGGCGCAGGGGCACAAAGTGTAACTCTGCCTGCCCTTGCTGTGTACTAGAAGTAGCTTAAAACTAAAAATATATATATTTTTGTGCTGATGCCATTTTTATGTCATTTTGATCACCTTTTTATATATGCTACAAGCACAGGTTGGTTTAGTTTTACAATGGTATTAGATCTATATATAAGCATTGTCTCAAATATTTGGCGGTGTCTATCTGCCCTACCTACTTTGCTTATTATACAAAAAAACGTGAAACTAAACAATATTTTTTTCGTCACTATCAGGCAATCGGGCATAGTGTACTGTTTTTCGCGCAACGACTGCGACACGATGTCAGAGGAGCTGCGGCGCGCGGGCGTGCAGGCCGGCTCCTACCACGCGGGTCTCGCCGACACCAAACGCAAGAAGGTGCAGCTCGACTGGCTCGCCGACAAGTATACAGTTGTGAGTCACTCTTTCACTTACTCACTCTCTAGTATAATCGGGCATAGTGTACTGTTCTCCTGCAACGACTGCGACACGATGTCGGAGGAGCTGCAGTGCGCGGGCGTGCAGGCCGGCTTCTACCACGCGGGGCTCGCCGATACCAAGCGCAAGAAAGTGCAGCTCGACTGGCTCGCCCACAATTATACAGATATGAGTCACTCGCTCGCTCTATTTATTTTCTAACGTACTACATATTTTTTATAAATTTACTTTTTTATAATTTTTAGCTTTACGTTATATGTACTCCCTACGCTCTACTCTCTGTGTGTGGGATACATCAGGTTTGACAGAGGGAATCTAGTGTACAGACACTTCGTTCCCCAAGCACTGCCAATTTTTTCGAGATGTTTTGTATTGAGTAGAGGAACTGAACGCCACGCTTTGTCTTTACCTGAAGTAATTATTGAGTACGTTTTTTAATAGTAACATTTTTTTTTCTTTTCGTCCAAGATTTGTGCAACAATAGCATTCGGCATGGGCATAGACAAACCAGATGTGCGTTTTGTGATCCATCACAGCTTACCCAAGTCTGTAGAAGGATATTACCAAGAGACGGGAAGAGCGGGGCGAGACGGCGCCCGAGCCCACTGCCTCTTGTACTATAGATATGCCGATATAAAAAAACTCCAAAACATGATGGATAGTAAGTGTCGAAAGTCATTTTTTTATTTATTTTCTTTATATTATTACATGCAATATTAATAAAATGGCCACACGTTTTGAATTCTACAAAGAGATGAATTAATTATGACGCGTCTACATCAATAGGTAACAGCGGAAAGCTGAATCGTAATGTAGCTAATGGCGAAATCAATATAAAAACATTTAGTGTCACAACATTTGAAATGTGGTATAGTAGCAGAAGCAGGTCGAGTTACTGCCGAAATGATATAGTGAGCCTAGCATCTTGGTCGTATTGAGCATCTGAATTGAAACCATAGAGTTTCCTGTGATGAAATTTTTGATTTTGATGATATGCCGAATCAGTTTAGCTGACAGAATCAGTAATGAAGAGATACACAGAATTGCAGGTAGTTAATAATCAGGATATGAGGATGAGAATGGAGAAGATTTTTAGATGATTTGGGCATGTCGAGAAAATGTGTGATAAAAGAATTGCAAAAAAACATTGGAAGAATTGGAAAAAAGGCACGTAAGAAGCATAAGAAATGAATGAAGAGATTGATAACAGTGGACTAGGCAGAAGAGTTTTTCACTTGAGATAATGAATTATATTCATTTCCTTGTTCTGCTAATAAGAAAAACCGCGGTTTTGAGTTCATCACTCAACATGCAATGGCTTCTCAGTAATTGGGTGGTACGGGAGGATGTAGTATCTGAACACTAGGTTTGCTCAGACTACTCACTTGTAAGCGAAATACAGCTAAATTTACCTTGCAGAGGAACCTTCGACCCGGCGCGGCACAGCAGCGCGCCAAGTGCACGAGGACAACTTGGCACACATGTACGCACTGTGCGACAGCCGCGTGGAGTGTCGCCGCGTGGCCGTACTCGACTACCTCGGCGAGAGCTTCCAGCGCACGCGCTGCGGTGAACTGGGCGCGCCGTGCGACAACTGCACCACTTCCATTGAGTACGAGGTGAGTGACTCCACGAGTGCCAAGTGCACAACGAAAGAAGAAAAAAAAAGAAAAAAGAACAACTCGGCGCACATGTGCTCTCTCCCTATCGAGAATATGGAGGTTAAAGAGGTCCATTTTAAAATGCTTAATGATTTTTTTTTATAAAATCTATAATAATACAAAAAACCTCATATTTTTACTATTATATTTTATGCAAACATGTTTTATATTGTATAAATGATATAAGATCGAGTGTGCAAGCTATCGTTATGTACCTGTACAGTTGTTCTGTTTGTTCTATTTATATATTCTATAAAAAAAAACAATTTATCTATCTATTAATCAAACCTCCAGACAGTGGACGTAACTGAACACAGCATATGCATAGCGCAAGTGTTGCACAAGACGAGCGCGCGGTTCACGCTGGTGCACGTAGCGGCGGCGCTGCGCGGCTCGAGGCAGGAGCGTGTTAGAGCTCTCAACGATACGGCTTTATTTAAACGGTAAATATAACTAGAATATTTTTTATCTTTCTTAACTTTTGCACGTCACTTAAATAATCTGCAAAGCTATCTATCTACAGCTAACTTCAGAGCTGTCGTCGGGCTTGACGGTTGTGATTCCAATTCTCGAAGTGAGCAATGAATTATTTTTATTTTCTCGTTCTAGTAAGAAGATGAAGCGTAACGCTGAGAAAAGCCACTAAATACGCTGTCTTCAAAATTAAGAAATAGAGTATCTTAACACTAGGTTTCCTCTGCCTGCCCTGCTATGTACGGGATACAGCTTGAAAACCAAAAAAAAATTTTTTTTCATATTACTTTCCAGCTTAGAAAGTTGGAGCAGCAGCGATGTGACCAGACTACTGCGACTTCTGGTAACAGAGAAATATTTAAAAGAATTTCACACAAAAGTGAAGGACTTTGTTAATACTTACGTCACATCTGGACCGAATTATAATGAGTAAGTTCTATAGTATTATGTAATTTTAGTATCTAATTATATATTATAATATAACCTAATTATATATTCATAGGAATTTTTACCTAATTATATTTGTAATTTGTCTAGGCTCAAATGACTCTTCGAAACAGCTTAACCGATTTTTATGGGATCTCATTGCAATCGAGATTGAAACGGCTAATATCTAATATACCGATAGATATGAAATAGTCAATTATTTCATAATCGCACAATCATTCTATCTTGCATATTGCATGTTAGGCAAAGGGGAGCAAGAGATAAGGGACTCCGGCAGAGCGTGGAACTGAATCCCACGTTCCGCCGAGTTCTACCAGAGATTGCGTTGTGAGTAGCGCAACTGAGGCCCGCGTTTTGTCTGCCAGAGCGGAAAAATGAAAATAATTTAGATATTAATTTCATATACTCAATATTGTTATTAATCCAAAATTACCAAAGCAATAAAATGGCTGATATAAAATTTTTGCACAACTTTTCCTAAAATGAATATCAAATGAAAGGATTTGATTTGTAAAATATCACACCATAAAAAACATATATAAAGCTCGTTTTTGAAATCATTTCGTTAAACTTTATATAAATTATATTATTACATATTTATAATAATCAGTAAATAATCAAACAATGAATTCTAGATTAATATCTGGAAAGAAGCCCGTAATGTTCCATATGACAAAGAAGAAGCGTAAAGACAACACTCCAACTGCAAGTGAAGGCACAACCAACATGTCGGACTTGCAACAGCAGATTAAATCTATTGAAAACCGTTGCTATGCTGATTTAATTGAGGCTTGCAGGTATATTTACTATTTTAACTCTTATATTATTATAATAAAGTTTGTGTTTGGTTATAACAGGAGCTATTGTTTCTAATTGAAAAGTTATTTTTGTGTAGGATAGTCCATTTATTAACCAAGTTTTAGGCTATTAAATAATATTGTCCATTTCAATGTAACTCTTAGTACCTATGACAGAGTTATTCCCCGTACTTGGAATATGTCATCTTACTAATCTTACTGATATTATAAATGTGAAAATTTGTGAGGATGTATATGTGTTCTATTTTCACGCAAAAACTATTTAGGTGAAAACTTATGTGAATATTGATTATACATCAGAATACAATTTATGTGAAGATTTTAAGGAATAATTATACAGAGTGTTTTTGTTGTCACCACTTTTAATGAAACCATAGTTTAAAGAAAACACATTTTTAAATACTCTATAAAAGCCTAATACAATTAAAACAAAAGAGATTTTGTCATAATGAAAGTGTTTTTTGAACAAAATAATAAATAAAATGTAGTTGTAAAAATTTGTTAAGAATGACGCATGCCTTTACAGGTCCCACAGTGGTAATGCGGAGACCGATCGGCTCATGGAGCACATGCAATCGGCCATCGACGATATTCTCTCACAGGTCCCCTCCGCTGAGGTCGTGATACTTGGCAATTTTAACGCGCACAATGCCAGTTGGCTTGGTTCACGCACCACCGACCACGCGGGGAGGGCCGCTTTTGACCTTGCTATGGCGAACGGATTGTCCCAATTGGTTGAGTCGCCTACGCGACTCCCGGACGTGGAAAACCACGATGCCTCCTTATTGGACCTTCTGCTGACTTCGCACCCGGGACAGTACCAGGTTGTCGTCGATACTCTTTTGGGGTCTTCTGACCACTGCTTGGTACGGAGTGTCGTGCCCATTAAACGCGGCAGTCGCAGAACACCCGCAACTCGTCGCGTCTGGCACTACAAGTCAGCAGATTGGGATGGGATGCGTACATTTTACTCATCTTATCCCTGGGGCCCGGTTTGCTTCTCTTCTGATGATCCTAGTACCTGTGCCACTGCTGTTGCCGACGTGGTTCTGCAGGGCATGGAACTTTATATTCCTAGCACTGTAGTGCCTATCGGTGGCAAGTCACAGCCTTGGTTTGATACGTCTTGCAAACTTGCTGCCCTTAGCAAACGCGAGGCATATCAAATCTGGGCTGAGGCGCTGGTTACTAAGGATCCGAAGGTGAAAGCCTCAAAAAGAGAGTATAACCGGGCCTCTAGGTCCTTTAAGCGGCAAATTGCCAAAGCAAGGTCCGAGCATATCGCCAAAATCGGCGAGAAGCTTGAGAGCTACCCGTCCGGAACTCACCAGTTTTGGGCGCTCTCAAAGGCGGCACTCGGCAACTTCAGCCAGCCTTCGCTTCCGCCTTTACGCAAGGGGAATGACATCTTGGTCCACACGGCGAAAGAGAAAGCCGATCTCCTGGGCGCTCTCTTTGCCTCGAACTCGACTTTGGATGACCAAGGATCAACGCCGCCGACTATCCCGCGGTGCCAGAGCTCAATGCCTGAGGTTAAGTTCACCCAAAAAGCTGTAAGGCGAGCTCTGTCCTCTTTGGACATCCACAAGTCGAGCGGGCCAGATGGCATTTCCCCCTTAGTGCTTCGTTCTTGTGCTCCTGAGCTGACACCGGTGCTAACGCGTTTGTTTCGGCACTCTTACTCAGTCGGCGTAGTCCCAGATTCATGGAAGAGCGCTCTTATCCACCCGATCCCTAAAAAGGGCGATGGTTCCGATCCATCTAACTACAGGCCTATTGCCATCACCTCCCTGCTCTCAAAAGTCATGGAGAGCATCATCAATAGCCAGCTCTTGGTTTATCTAGAGGATCACCGATTGATTAATGACCGTCAATATGGCTTCCGCCATGGTCGCTCATCCGGTGATCTTCTGGTTTACCTAACCCACTGTTGGGCTGCGGCTATCGAAAGCAAGGGAGAGGGCCTGGCAGTTAGTTTGGACATGGCGAAGGCCTTTGATCGAGTGTGGCATGGGGCGCTCCTTGCTAAACTTCCATCCTATGGGCTTCCCGAGAACTTATGCAGGTGGATCGCCAGCTTTCTCACTGGGCGCAGCATCAAGGTCGCCGTCGACGGTTTTTGCTCCAATCATATGCCCGTGAACGCAGGCGTTCCCCAAGGCTGCGTGCTGTCCCCCACGCTGTTTCTTCTGCATATCAATGACATGCTGGAAGATTCTAGCATTCATTGCTATGCAGATGACAGCACGGTGGACACTGTTTACTCCGGCCGCGCAAGTCTTTCTCGGGAAAACGCTGAACAGAGCCGAAATAAACTTGTGTCTTCTGTTGAGGCATCCCTCGAGAATGTCTCTTCATGGGGTGAAAAGAACCTGGTCCAATTTAACCCCCTAAAGACACAGGTTTGCGCGTTAACCACTAAAAAAACCCCATTTATCGTATCGCCAGTCTTTCAGAACACTCCCCTTTCAGCCGCGCCCAGTATCAGCATATTGGGCCTTAATGTTTCGAATGACTGCCAGTATCGCGATCATCTGGAAAGCAAGGCCAAGTTGGCCTCGAAGAAACTGGGGGTCATCAATAGAGCGAGACGGTACTTCACGCCAAAACACCGATTGGCCCTATATAGGGCCCAGGTTCGGCCACACATGGAGTACTGTTCTCATCTCTGGGCTGGTGCACCCCAGTATCAGCTTGACCCATTTGATCGCATACAACGTAGAGCTGTTCGAATCATTAAGGACCCAGTAAGCTGTGAAAGGCTTGACACTTTGGCTCTGCGTAGAGACGTCTCCTCGCTGTGCGTTCTCTATCGCATTTATCATGGTGAGTGTTCTGAGGAACTGTTTGACCTGTTACCTGCCGCCGAATTTTCTAACCGCACAGCACGTCACAAACTTAAATATCATCCACATCATCTGGATATGTGGCACTCCACTACTGTGCGGTTTCGTAGTAATTTCCTTCCACGCGCCACCGAACTGCGGAATGGCCTACCCGCGTCAGTGTTTCCAGGTCGGTAAGATCTGGGTGCCTTCAAGAAGCGCGTCTATCTCCACTTCAAAGGCCGGCAACGCACCTGTAGCACCTCTGGTGCTGCACGGGGTCGTGGGCGGCGGTGGTCACCGCCAGGTGACCCGTACGCTCGTTTGCCTTGTCCTTTTTCCATAAAAAAAAAAAAAGACGCACCTGTGTGCCAATCAAAGCGAAAACATCGCACACGCCTCATTTACGAAATCGAGTCGTAGGTTTTGGCGGTAAAGTTAAATTGCGTAAAATAGAACCAGATATACCCCTTTTTCGTTCAGGTATGTTTGTTGAGAATGAAAGTCCAAGTCAGATCGGCAATGTTTAGTAGTATTGTTGTAGTAGTAGGTGATTACGTTATTCGTAACTACACGTAGTATTGTGTAGAGAAAAATTGAAAAATGAAAAAAAAAACTCTTATGTCTTAACTGTTGTCTAATCTTGATATTTTTTTTTAGGTATGAGTTTGAAATATTTTACCCTATATGCTGCTCCCGTAAAAGGAGCGCAGACGCTTCTATCCTGTATAACAATAATCTTAAGCGGACGAGTTCGCGTGTGGGACAATTGTGGTCAATAATTTCCATTTCGCAGGGAGATGGGAACCGAAGCGGGAGTCAACCCCACGTCGCTGTTCCCCACGCAGGCGCTGCGCGCGATGGCGGTGGCGCTGCCTGACTGCGAAGCGCAGATGCTGGCGCTACCGCACGTCACGCGCGCCAACTACGACAAGTACGCGCACCGCCTGCTCGTGATCACTCAGGCCTACGCGCACGAGAAGCTGGGTATGTAAGGTGGTTGAGTGAGGTGAGCTGTGTGTTGAGTGAGGTGAGCGGGAGTTGGGTATGTGAGGTGCACTTGCTGGCGCTGCACTGCCACACGTCACGCGCACCGCCTGCTCGTGCACAGGCTTATGCGCACGAGAAGCTGGCTAGGTCTGTGCCTCAAAAGGAAAAAACCTTGTAGGATCAGTTTGTTATCCATGTGCTTCAAATCTATTAATCTAGAGATGACGAGAAGTATCAAGCTGAAATTAATATCCAATATTATGTACGGTTCTTTGGGGCACAGGAAAAAAGGCTTCTAATTCAAACAAAACATATAATTTTTTAACCATAATTTTGCGGAAAAGGGGGAACGGAATGTCTTAACGATAAGTTTCCTACTCTGTTGTATGTGGAATACACCGTGAATAAGCAACTATGTTAGTGACATAGGTTAAAAAATCGTCTTTTCCCAGTTGCACAGGAATTTCAAGAAACTCTCTTTTATTGCTTCCTTACACTTTGTTTAAATTCACTTATATGCCAATTTGAACTCGGACGTAGTGTCTGTCAGTCATTCAATGCGGAAGAACTCTAGATTTTTATAATCGGTCCCTTTTCAATTTTAATTATTTTTTGTATATATGTTTTGTTTATTTTAGTGTGTTAAATAATTAAACACATGGTTATATAATTATATTATTGCATGTGGTATTCACCTTAAAAGTTAATGCATTTAGCTATAAGAATTTAAATTTAAGAAACTGTTACTGTATGATTAATTTAATGTAATTCCCACTAGTGGATTTAAATAAATAAAAAAAAAGATATGGACGGTATCAGAAATATGAATGATCATTATTCGATATACAACGAACAATTAACGACTACAACTAATCCGGTTAATTGATTTTGTATACACTATACAGTAATAATAATATAATCTGACCAACAGGTGTCTACATGTTACACGAAGATGAGATGGAAAAGCAAAGTGCCAACGAGACTCTCTTCGAAGAAGCAAGCACTAGTAGCTCCAGAGGTGGAGGGACGAGGGCGGGACGTTCCTTCAAGTGGGCGAGGGGAGGGCGGAGGGGGAAGGCCAAATCAGGGACCAGCGGGGGCGTGCGTAAAAGGTAAGTACAGTCTAAGGCTAAGCTAAGCTTTGTGTAAGTGTTTATAAACAATGTTGGTGTGACTTGAAAGTTAGTTAGACGTGAAAGTCATGATAATATAGTGTCCGGTGTAAAAGAATTAATATATTTTCTACGATTGATTTTTTTATTGATCTTGATTAATAAATTTGATTTTAAAAAGTTTTTTTCACTCACACAAATGCTAAGCTTAGCTTAAGGCCTCGCAAAGAGTAAACATATTATTGAATTCAGAACATCTTTAAAACAGGGAACACGATAAAGACAGTGGGAGCAGGGCGATTAGTAAAGTTGATGAGAGAGACGAGATACGAGGACAGGGGAAGGGGTGTAAATATGTAGATTGTGTGTTACATAGAGAGCATCTTTGAAGCAACCAACACGAGCAGGGGATTGATAAAAATTAAATATTACGTCTGATTATTTTATACTTATTCCTTGCCTGATCCTGTAATTTAACTAAAGTTTCATCAATCACAAAAGAATATGAGTGCCTAATACATTTCAAGATTTTATTTCTAGCAGCAAACAGACGAGCGCGCCCAAGCGGAAGAAAATGGCGGCGAACACTCGCGCAAGTGTCGGCAGAGGTGAAGCCTTTTACTACTACACTATATAATTTATAAATTTATAAGGGTCGGCAGAGAGAACCTCTATTTTTGTTTTCCATTAAAGTTCGAGATATTGCTTGTCGATTGGCGGAACTCAACGCTGCGGTTTTTCTTACCAAAGCGAGGAAAAGAAAATAATTTTAAATGTTTTAGATTAGTTTTATTCAAATTGGTTACATTATCTTTACGTAGTTGCCCCCCTGATGTGTCTGTGGATCCATAATTTTATTCAAAATTTTTGAAATATTTTTTGTGCAGCCTCTGACTATAGTTGGCTGGTAAAAAGTGCAAACACTTCGGTAAATATCTAAAGAAATCAATTTAAAAGTAATAAATTCTCATTGTGAGAATAAAAATTATTTACTGTTTCATGATACAAGTACAATTTAACATGTTTTCATTGATCTTTCCTTATGAAACTTTCAGAAATAACTTTAACTAAATACCAGTGCTTTTTAAAAAATACCTCTGGTAAAAATATCAAAAAAAAATTTTTATTACGGCGCCTGAAAATTTTCGTAAAAATTTTGCTTTTCAAAAAACTATTTTTATATTGATGGTTTTTCTAAAACTGATAGACCGATAGTTTTAAATTATTGTACAGAGCTATACAGAGGGATTTTGTCAGCACTACTTTAAATGAAACCACAGTTTAAACTACTCTATAAAAGCCTAATACAAGTATTATTATGTTTCAAAAAATGAAAAAAAGTTTTTGAAACAAAATAAATAATAAAATTATCGTTGTAAAATAATACGCCATTTAAGGAAGACGCTCGTACACATAAACCTATCAAAGGGACACCGCCGCACGCGCCTCATTCTGAAATCGGGTCGCATATTGGCGGTAAAGTTCAAAGCCGTTTAACATATAGCGGTATTTTTGTAGTAGTAAGTGATTATGTCATTGGTATCTAAGCGTAACTGCGTCACACGAAATACAGGTATGGATAAACTTCTTGAAATGAAAAACAAAGATCCTACTCCCACTGAAAATCGCTGAACATCCATGGAGGTGAAATAGATAGGCACTTAGGTCTCCTAGGGTAGGAGTTTTAAAATTTAAATTAGGACCCTATTTAATTTTTATGATATTAACAGAATTATTTGTTACAGGAATGGCACTGGGCGCGAGGCCGATGTCTCTCTCTAACATTAATAAATTATTTTAGTAATATATATACTTTGCTACATTTTTAATATTATTGTTATGATGCAAATATAGTGACATATTTTATTTTGTATTTGTAGACAACTCTTCTAAATGTATGTGAAGAAAATCGATTATAAAGTGATTTTGTTTATTCATTAATTTTGATGTATAATTTGTGAATTTTTTAGCAGCTTAGTAGTAATTTGTTTAATGCCAAATGTATAATTTTAATTATTTTTAATATCACTATACTATGGCATGTTATTAATTAGTAAATAATATGCCTTAGTATAGCGCGAAATATTATTTTGTTATTTTAATTGGGAAATTTATGCTCATTTAAAAGGCTGAATTGAAGTAATAATAATCATTTTAATAATAATTTATAATCCCGGGGTATCATGGGGATTCTATTGTTTAGACCGTCGAATACTGCATACATACTAAACAAATATTTTGGAACTTAGCATTTATAGAGTGATAATAAATATAAAGTTTATATATGCCTGATATTCTTAATTTTTTAAATTTCAAGTAGATAAAATTGCGTACCTTTATTTTTATTATTAATATCAATTATTATTTTTTATGTTCAAAGTATTAAATACATGTAGTTCATTTTAATTATTAAAAAATACTATCCTTAGTTATAAAAACATTTTTTGATAAATTTATTTTTGTTAGTATTTTGACATTCTGGATATTTTTTTAATTAGAGAATATTATTATGTATATAAATCGAATAAAATAATACGCATTGCCACAACTTTTAAGCATACTTGAGTTAGGTTATTCATAAGTTCCGCCTGTTTACTATCTTTTGTATTAATTGAATCAGATAATTTCAACCGGCTTTTAACCACCGAACAGTCTCCTTTTTAAATAATAATTCATTAATTATTTGTTTGTTTGTATGTTTTAATTTGTAATTAGAAAATAACAATGATAATCTTTTTTAATTTCTAAGAAAAGTTAAGCAATGACGAATATTTTAAATATGTAAATTAATGTTACTCAAATA
This sequence comes from Heliconius nattereri, assembly GCA_013403645.1. Classification (NCBI taxonomy): domain Eukaryota; kingdom Metazoa; phylum Arthropoda; class Insecta; order Lepidoptera; family Nymphalidae; genus Heliconius; species Heliconius nattereri. The sequence goes on along the minus strand of JAAIXI010000229.1, from coordinate 9,310,180 downwards.
AATTTAGTTTTTTAAAATGTTTTTTTCTTATATCCATTTCACGTATATTTTTAATTAAAATAGTAACATAAAACTGCAGTATTATTATTAATTATAACTACTTTTTAAAATTATCTCTACTCAAGATGAATTGGACACCTTATTTCACATTTTAAAACATTATTAGCTCGCTAAAAATGATATTCAACCCAATAAGGTGCTATATTAAACTACTTGAGGCCAGTCATGGCGCAGAGGCACAAATTGTGACTGTAAATGCGACTGGTAGAGGTTGAATGGAGGCATTATGTGAGTGGCGGTACTTAACGCCGCGATTCGCCTCGACGCCAGAGCGTAGAGATGAAAACATTAAATATTTTATTTCGTCGAGTGGGAATCTAACCTATAACCTGTCGTGTTTTCAATCGACCTGGTGGACTTTCACCACGACTGAGCTTTATTTATTAATGTATCATTTAAACCCATAACCATCACCCTCCCTACCTCTCCCTATCGCGGAGGTAGTGAGGGTATCAGGGGCAGTGAGGGCACTACCCCTTCTAGAGTAGTCTGGTGGTTAAATGCGAATAAAAAATCATTTAAGGACTCGGACACCGAGGGTTCTGTACCAATTTCTGGATTAACTCTTCTTTCAGTTTTTTTGTAATACTTGGCTTGTGAATATAGTACTTTAATAATTTACTTATTTTAATATGATAAAGCGTGAAAAAAGAAATAAAATATCCAAATGCTACACATACGAACATATTTATTAGTGACATTGACTATAATAATATTATAATTTAGAAAAAATACATCAAGTTAACAGTTTGATTCGTCATTTTTAAGGAGATAAGTACAGACCCACAACAAGCTTCTTTAGTAAAGACGAAAATGCGACTTTAACAGTTTTCAAAGGCTATTGTTTTATACTAATACTTTGTTTTTATATTAATTGTTTATATAAAAAAAATTGGTAATACAATTCTATAAAAACAATACAGCGAATATAATTAATTTTCATTCGTTACTGGTAATATTTCACTTTTCTCTATGATATAAACATTTTAAAGCTTATCTTCAAATATGGGTACAGAGTTCAAAATAATGGACGCAATTATAACTTTAGCTGAGGTTAATTAACACCACTATTTTGCAGCAAATGAATAATTATTGTATAAAAATGATTTATTATTCATAACGGTTACATAATCCACAAAAGCTGTGATTTTATAGAACAGCTCATTTATAAATATGACAACTAAAATCACTATTTAACTTGTTTGTTAAATGTTACCAGAACTTCAGTAAATGGACGAAACAAATGAGAAACTGTTAAATACGCATCCTATTTTATAATATTTACTAATATACATATATAAATCTGATAAATCTCCACATTATTAATAATACAAACAGACAATCGACTATCTAAGAAGCGACCGAGGCGTGGGAAAATATAACATTAGAGAGAGTTTGCTTTAAACTATTAACGTCACAATACATAAACTACGATGCAAGTAATTATTGAACATCAATACGAGAAATACAATTCAAAATTTAGACATAAAATGCGAACAATATTTGAAGATTTTAAATACATATTATACAATATTAAACAGAAATAAACTATCAAAAAATACAGAAAGCTGGCTCACCTTTAGCGATTGTAGTAAAAAATATATTGATTATTTTTTTAGTATTTTATTTTATAGAATATGAATAAAGTATATATGGATATATAATACGGCGCGACCGCACATTGTACAATTATACCTGAATATATTGTTTTGATCGTTAATATAACCGCGCGTGTTCATAGCATTATCACTATTTTAGCTTACTTTTGAGATTTTAAATGAATTTCGGTCATAGATTCGATACCAAGTACTACTTCAAGTATTTGAAACGTCGGTTTTCCATAAATGTATAATAGAGAAAAATACGCGATTAATCTATTTAAAGACTTGCATTTAAGGTATATAATTGATACATTATTAAATGATCCTTCGAGCCGGATCGTTTGTATGTAATGTGTGGTTGCACTGTACATACATTGTTTGTTAAATAGTATAAATGGGTGAGCCGTAACACGTTCATATAACAGATGTTAATCATGTCAAAACTCCACATTCCCTTTACGCTATAGATGGATAAGTACAATTTCGATCTAAAACTAGGCAATTCGGTCAGCTATGGGTCTCAAAATATAGGAAAAAAATAGACTTGTAGCAGAAATACATTTTATTGTCCGTACGATAGTTTAATGGCACTTCAGGGCTCACAGCTATTGAATAACGATTCTAATAGGAAACGTGAAATTAATGAAAATGAAAAATATTTTGATATAAAAATATAATTTTAGTTTCTGCTGCAAATCTAATTTTATTTTTTTAAGTATGGCGTGTTGAGACCCTATTTAAACATAGGGCACGACTAGGTCTATGAAACACTGTGCTTTAAATGAATTCAATGAAAAATTTATATATTTTTAGTGGTACATACTTTGAAGGTACAATTAATACTTTAGGTGGGATCGACAAATCGTGCCCTTTGCTAGTTTGATAATCGGTTAACTGTAACATTCTACTTGTTATGGCGTTTTGGCAGAATTGTGACCAAATTGAATATATTATTTCTTCATTTGATTAACCGATTATCCAATTAAAGTTTTAACAATGGTTCAGTTTATTTGAGCCAAACCGAATCAAGTTGTTTCACAGCCTTATTGAGTCTTGGTAGTTCAAGAAGCGCCGCCCGACGTGTAAACAATTAGCATATCCATTCTCTTTGGTGATAATCGTAATTTTGAATAGAAATGCTCACTATTTACTAGTTAAGATTTGCGTTTAATAAAAAATCTACGTTCAAAGTTAAAGGGCGGCGGCGAAAATATTAATATAAGAGGCGGGAATGATATTCCTTTGTTAATGATCTTAAAATACGGTTGTCATTTGTATTGATATCACATTTTCATACATATCAGTGGGGATCGCGGCGGAACACTAGCGCTAGAGATCTAATTATTGCTTTAAAAGTTTAAATTATATATATACATATATCTATATTTTTTGTGTTTCACACTTTTTATTAAATAAATATAGATTGGTTGGTACATAACATACAATAATATTGTATAATTCTTATTATAAATTTCACACAGTGTTAAGCAAATAATTTACTAATTAAAGCTTTATAAATATACATTTTGACATAAATTTCCTTCAAAAGGTCTATTTTTCAAATTAAACATACAACTTATAGTAATATATAAAAAGATATGTTACAAAATATTCAACAATTTAGTGTCCACTTTCGCCGCGACCTTCATTTTGTTCTTGGATTTATTAAGTCGACTTTTTAAATTGATACTGTAAAACTTTAAACGAGCCAGCGTGCTTAATGAAATGATCTAATCTAATAACAATCACAAAATTAGAATAATATCACCAAATTCAAACGAAAAAAAAAATACTCTATGGTTATGGTTAGAAGTAAAAAGTCGACTTAAATAAACATGTTATATATTCTTATTTGATCTAAGCCTCTTTCTATTTCTCAGTCTCAGGGAATGTATGTTGGTAAGTCTCTTCGTTTCCTTACATATTATATTATGTTCGTCGCATAAACATCTTAAAAAATATCAAGAAAACCATTCACTTTATAAATAACATATTGTTTTTTATTCATCTAAGAGTACTTAGTACTATATAGGTACTATTTGAAGCAATATTATGTTACGATTAAATTGGCCTATTCTGATAATTCGATTATACTCTAGCACAACTCGATATTACAGGAATCGATATAAGAGTTTCGATATAATTTAAAATTGTATTTTCTTTGTACACTACAGTTAAAGGCATATTTCGAATAAGTTTTGGGTTACTAAGATCACATTGTTTTTGTGCGTGACAGATTTTTACACTTATATCGATATTTGGACATCTTGTATTCAGAGCTAAAGCTATGGTACCGCTACCATACTTGTTTCGCTCTATTTATCCAATTTATTCTTTTAGCTTTACGCTGTATCTCGCATATGGGAGCGTAGGTGGAAGGAACCTAGTATTGAGACATTCACCACGTACCACTCAATTTTTGACACACTGTACGTAGAGAAGTGGAACACAATGCCGCGCGAGGAAAAGAAAATAATTCAATCTTCAGAGTAGGAATCCAAGACTGTCTCAACTTCAATAATTACAATTTGTTGTGTAATGTTGCAACAAACATGTTGAGTAATAACATAAAACTAAGCAAAATTAGTTTAATTAAGCGTAGTGGCGACGTAACGTTCTCAGTAACGTGGGACGGACTATTTAAAAATATTCGAATAAAATAACAAGGTGTATCGATTCGTTCACATACATTCGAGATATTAAAACTTTATCACGAGACGACTGTGTTGATTATATAAATAAAATCGAATATCTATTCGAATGTTACGACTTACAACATTTGGTAGATAATTTCTTAGCCCTTAAATACGTGTTAATAAATCGATTATGGTATCGACATGAATTTTGACATTTGTGAAAACCCGTAAGATAACTAAAGTCTTACTACAAAGTCTATATTTCATCACGACACGACTGTCATATTTGAGAGATAAAAAATGTTTTTATTTTTTATTTTAGGGCTAAAATCAGTGGCACGTAGTGACCGTATTTAATATGGTATTACACTTAACGCTACAGATTTGATATAAAATTATATGATGTATGTTTTAATACTTTCTTTTGTGCAATATTTGATTTGCGGAATATTATATACAAGATCCGCCATGACTAGATGTCGTGACCCACCACACCTAAAGTATACAATACATGGGATTATATAATTTCTATATAAATTTCATATTATATTTTTAGGGGTTTAATATTTTATATACAGTTTTTTAATCGTTATCAAATGTTTGTCGATATTATAATAACATTTTTATTGTATTGTCAACATTTTGTTTTGCAAAATAATTTCGTAGGTGGTTGAAAATGTCTATTAAATTTTATAATTAAAACATAAATAAAACTCCCATACATACATTTGATAACGTTAAGCTATTTATATGTCAATACTTTTTTTTTACACGATTTATCCCGCAGATAGCGGTATAGGCAGAGGAAACCTTATGGTAATCAAGATACTACTACGTTCCCCACGTGCGTTTTGCGTTGCGTTTTGAGATTTTGCGACGCACACCATTGCGTTTTGAGTGGCGGAACTCAACGCCGCGTTTTGTCTTGTTGCCAAGGAGAAAAAATTAAATTATTTAAAGATCTCGAGTAGGAATCGAGCCCACATCTGTCGTATTTACAGTCAGACGCTACCATTCTGCTACGACAGTACAGAAAGACCCATACGTATATTTTAAATAATTTCAATATACAATTCAACCACTTTAGGCGTGGGCCGATAATGAATTTGAAATCTGATAAAATTTTCTTTTTCTTAATTCGTATTTTCGTGAGATGTTGCCATTAAAACATATCATTCGGCGTTTCTCAATTCTTCTAGGACAATCTATTATTTTTATATATATTTTTTGGAAATTTACTATTTAATCTGCATTTATAGACTTGCCGTGAATATATTAACGATATGCGATATTTTTTCTCCTATTAATTTTAGTTTAGTGATCACAGATTTTACTACTGGACAAGTGTATGAACACAGATAAAATATAATATTTTTTACATACATATACAACACATTCTGTTAGTAATTTCGTGAGAATTGACTTTCACAGTGACTTAACTATAAATGTATATTCTCTACACATTTGTAAGGTACAATAGAGCGTCGATTATTCGAACGTCGATCAACGAAACGGCCAGTTACCACAATAAACCTAATTTTCTCACAACTACGTACATCAAAGATATAAGATAATAATGTATGTAAATATAGTATTCATTTCTTTGTCAATAGAATATATGGCTGAATTAGCCCTATTATCCCGGGAAAAAAAACGATTATCCAAAGTTCGGATAATCGACACTCTACTATATTTGAAATATTATTTTTCACACAATAGTTAAGTAGATATTTTAAAGCTATTTACAAGCTGCGTCAGCTTCTAGTAGTTGCAATAACACTAAGTGCGTACACCGTTACATGGATATTTACAGCACGTTCGACGAGTCGTGGCCGCCTTGAAGTTAGCTGTGGATGGCTGCTTTTGTTTATTTCCTTCTCAAGTGAATAATGCGCAAAAGTTCAGAAAACTTAACTTCATGGCGGCCACGGCTGCCGCACTGTCCGATAAAATTTCAATGAAAACCTTTAATAAATTTATAAAATTCTAATAAAAAAGGAACTTTCGCAAAATTATTCGTGAGAAAATGCAATATTTAAAATATAATTTAATTTTTGATTAGGCCTCGTGGTGTAGGAAATAAGACCTAGTAATGAGGTTATACTTAAAATACTTAAAAGATATCAATAGATTTTGATAATTCATATAATAAGATACATTTTGCTTATATCTAATATTTACGCGTAACGATCACTTAAGTTAAGAGCCCAATACCAAAATAATTTCAATTACAATTAGTTTAAACGAGAACAGTATCTTTCCAAAATTTATGTATTTAAAAATAAGAAACTTGGCTGTTCATTAAAAAAAAAATATTTCAACAATCATTTCAAAATAATTGTGTTATACAATTGCAAACTATAGTTTGTAATATTTGCTAAAATAGGTAGTTTTTAAATACACAATTAAAGAAAAGATACACATATATAAGTTATACATGAAGAAAATTTAAAATAAGGCTATGCCTGAAAATAATGATTAACATAACATAAGAATTAACATAACATAAATTTTGTTTTTAAATAAAAATATTCAAAGATTTTGTCAACGTTGAAAAAGAAGCAGATCTTACGGTGTTTGATGGTAACTTTCATTGAGATCTTGAAGTTCTTTAATGTAGTTTAAGATCTGTAGAACGTAAAAGACATAGGTATAGTGTTTTATAAGTGAGTGTCATTAAGTTAAAATATAAAAAAAAGTAAAAAAAAAAATATTTGAGAAAATTGAGCCCACAAAGTTGCGCGTCGATTGTGGATTCCATTCCTACAATGGGAATGAAATATTTAATATTTTTATTTCTTCTGGTGGCTAGGCAAAACGCGACATTGAGTTTCTCCACGCATTACGTAATGGCGGAAAGTGGGGAACTTAATACTTAATCGTTATAATATGACAAATTGTAATTCTCACATCGGCAAAGCGGGTAGCGGAGTCCACACTTCTTGTAGAACATAATCAGCGCGGTGTATGGACGAGGCGCGCGTGCGTAGCGCCGGATGCAGCTGCTCCCATTGTATGGGCGACCATTTGAACTCGGTGTAGGTGTTTACTTGCTGAAATTAATATGTTTAATTATAATAATTAAAGTTTTTGGAAAATGTCGATATCGACTATATTTTAACTCGCAAATCAGCTAAGGTTTTTTTTAAGTTAACGTTATGTTATTTTTTACATTTTCAAAATCTTATTCGCATGGAGAAGAAGGAAAAAAAAAATTATTAAGAAAACATAGAAAATTTTAGAGTAGTAGGATTTCAATTAAGCCGTATGTTATAGTCCTATTCAGTCAGTAGTGAGTACTTTGATGGTTTTCAAGAGGGATCAATTTCGCTAGAATACATTTTTTATATGTTTTCTTAATAAGCCTTATGTTATTTTTTGTAGACCATTTATAAAAAAAAAATTAAAAAGTTAGCAGACATTATATTTAAATCAATCATTAATATTGTTGTATAAACAATATTTTTATACATAAATAATTAATATTATTACCATAAACAAAAATAACCGCCAACAGGGGAACAAGCTGTCCGATTCCCACTTAGGGAATGAAATGTTAAATATTTTCATTTCCTCGCTCTGGTAACAAAGTTACACGACAAACGAAGATGAAAACCGCCACTGAACACGGAATGTCTCGAAAATTGAGTTGAAAGTGGGAAATAGAGTGTCTAAGCACTAGGGTTCATCTGCTAACATTGCTATATGGAGCATACAGTAAGACACTATAAAAATATACAACATTTTAGAAGATTTTTAAAGTGACCTGTACGAGGTCGCACAGGACAGCACCCGGCAGCAGCGCGTGCACGTCGCGCACAAGCACGCGCGGCACGCCGTCGTCACGCTCGTTCACGGCCGACACGTGCAGCGCGCGCAGCGAGCGGCGCAGGCGCACGAACCCAACCACGTCGTATTGCCAGATCCAGTAGCCTGCACAGAAATACATATATTTAAATATTATACTATATATTAATTTTCAGCTTCACGCTGTCTCCAGCATTTTACAAAGTAGACGAAAAGGAACTTAGTGTTAAGATACTCAGTTCCCCACTTTTCGCCGAATATTCGCAACATTGACCGTTGCGAAAAATGAGCGAAACTCAACACCACATTTCTTCTTGTTACTAAAGCAAGGAAATGAAAATATTAAATACTAGTGGACTTGGGCGGCTGCGCCCGCTTGAACTATATGAACCATGAAACGGAGTCAGGACAGTCAGCGGAGTTCAAAAAAGCACATAAAAAGGAGAAATTTTACATTCGAGTGTCTTGAAGGATTTGAGCGCGCATTCAGTTTGACAGTTAAAGCAAATAAAATAAGTTCCGAATAAAAAAAAAACAAATACCAATACCAAGAAAACCATTTCCCAATTTTGTTATCTATTATTTCTATTACTAATTACAGTATTAAAATTTTTAAAAATTAAAATTATAGGATTTATAAAAAACATCACTTAAATCTATATAAATAAGATAAGATTTATGTCTTACCATGTACGGCGAGCCGTTGCAGCTGTGTGCACTGCCAGCAGAGCAAAATAAGCGGATTCACGTTAAACATCGAGTGCTGTAATAAAACAATAAAATTCATATAATAAGACATTTAATTAGGCTTGAGAAGATTAGGGTTCTACTTATTTAGAAGAATAACGAGAGAAAATAATGGTTTTTTTTAGTTTCACGTTGAATCCCGCATTGTAGGCAGAGGGAACCAGGCAAGCTAGTGTTAAAACACTTCATTACTATTACGACACTACCGTTCCACACTTTCCGCCAAATTCTTAAGAAATATCTCCCCTGAATGGGAATCGAACCCACAACCGTCGTGTTTACCATTTTGAATATTTCACTATATTATCTTTATATATACAGGAAAAAATTACATATTGTCGGCATCAGTGCAGGACCTATGATTTTAATTACTGTAAAAAAAATCGCAAAAAGGGGTATTTCAAAGATTATTTCAAATAATCCTTACTAGAAGTAACTAGTAGTGCAATGAAAAATTATCTTATAAGTACGCTAAAAGAACGCAAGAATGGAACTCATTGCTCTGTATTTGCTATGGCATATTATTTGGGGTTCTTCAAAAACAGAATATGTAAGAATTTATTAAGTAAGCTAGCTCCACTGCAGATGCAAATTTATTTTAGTACAAAATAAAACATATTTCCTATATTTAGAAGATCTTGACACCGACAATATACTTCTTTGCTTTATACTTTTCCCGCATACAGCAGCAAGAAATGCAGATGGGAAGTCTGCATTTTGCAAGAGCCACAATCATTTACAATCCGAAACTCTTCCATTCAGCTTCCATACAAGCTGACCCAGCTGGGCCCAGTCCCTAAAAAAACAGAGGTAAGCATCGCTCACATCGTCGGCATCGCTCACATCGTCGGCCTCACGGAGCAGGCTGGCAAGGGTCGCGGGGGGTGCGGGCGCGTCGTGCGGCGCGTCGGCCCACACGAGCTCACGCAGCACCGCCTTGTACTCGCGCACCACGCGCGCAAGCACGCCCGTGTGAAGCTAAGGATATTATATGGTTCAGTTCCACGCTGTATCATCCCGCACATAGCACGGTAGGCAGAGGTAACCTAGTGTTAAGATACTACCAGTCCCTAATTTTCGCTGAATTCTAAAAGTGTACCCTTTGTGCGACAGTAAATGCAACAGGCTGTCGCTTCGATTTAAGCTAGAGGAAATGAAATATTTAATATTTTAATTTCTTGTTTTCTAGTGGTGAGGCTGCTTGCAGGATACAGCGTAATGCTAAAAAATACCCTACATAACAATATTATTTTCAAGTTATAGGATGTTTAAAAAAATCAAAAGATTAGGAAACTACTTACCATTTTGCAAAACATAACTTTAAGAGAGACCAGCGGCATTCCCTCCACAAACACCCTATCTATAATATCTTCTAATACATTTTGTGATACTGAGATCTGCAATAAAAACATTTAAAATTATCAACTAAAAATATGTACGAGAATAATATGTTATTTATTTAAATAAAATATATAATCCAACTTTAGATTCGATTCAATTCTATAAAATTCGTAACTCCTTTAGAAAACCTCATTAACTGCAACGGGCCTTCGAGAATCAATGTTGAATATCTAATGCAATATATTAAACAATTGATTCAATGTTTCCCGAGTTGAAGTACCCATATAAAAGACGTCGCGTGATGAGTTGCGAAACTTAACGCTGTGTATTGTTTACTAGACGAAAAGAAATCAGAAGAATATGAAATAAAGCAAATGGTATGGGTTCATAACCATCATGTCTACAATCAGCCTATGCGATATACTTAAATAAAAATCAAAAATATATTATATATGCATTACGGTCAACGAGTTGTGGCCAGCCTGAAGTTGCCAGTACACGTACAGATTTAATTGTAGGATTTTTCTTATTTTCGATATTTTTTTTCCCAAGCCATTAAGCCGTACATAACGGAAGGCCACGACTCATCAACCGTACTGTACAATAACTCACAATATTCATAGTAACTTCTAAATTCCGATTCACGTTCCTCCAATCGACGGTGTTCAGTACAAGGGGCCTCCTCGAACCAATGTTGAGCGTCAAATGAGATATGTTGGACAATTGGTTTATCGTTTCCAGAGTTTGAGTACTCATTAAATCGTAGTCGAATATTATGTGCTGTGAATGAAAATGATAATATACGTAATTATGAAATTATATGAATAGTATTTTTATATCTTTTTTAAAAGTTTTAAAATTTGCAACGATGGCGAAATAAAAATAAAAAGTGTTACAGTTTTCTTGGTTTAAAGAGTAAATTAATTTACTGTTTTTCTTAAACAGTTATGAACTCTTGAGAACTTATAATTTATCATTTAATTCGAATGTGTACTAGGATTTCACGTCAAATACTGAATACGTCAAATCTAAGCAGCATGTCCTATTTGTAAGACATTACAGATAGGACTGGCTGACTGTGTATGTACACAGCCCATTAAGAAAACTTGGAAAACGTGATGAGAACTCTATGTTAATATAAAATACGAAGGTCTGATGTTGAACCCTCGCAGCTAAACTATATCTTAATAGATATAAAAACACTTAACAAATATAACATCTTAGGCAAACTACGAAAAACGTTACATAAACTTTTACATAAGAGATGTCACCTAAAAACATGTGACACACATTGACATATATTATTAACGTAGTTTCTCTTATATTTAAAATATTATTTTCACTTACGATGATGACTAAACTCAAAAAAAAAAAGATTATCATAAGTGTACAAATGTTCAAACATATTAAGCATTTAATACGATAAACATTAAAGTCATCAAATAACATTTATAATCTGTTGTACGTAAATAAAACTGCTTATTATCTTATTAGCATATCATATTAAACTGCATTGCAATTCGTAGTACCAAGGTATATCATATTACAGTCTTTCTAGGAAATATTAATATTAGTGAAATTATTTTTATTCATATAAATTAAGTTATTTTAACTTTACGCTGCATCTCGCATATAGGACACGCACTTAACGCCGGAGGTAGCGGAACTTAACGCTGTTCTCCCTCGTCTTTTTACCAGAGCGAGAAATGAAAATATTTCATTCCCGAGGGGAAATAAGACCTACAATTATCGTGTTTAGAATAAGTCGCTCTAAAATAGAAATAATTCGTTTAATTATAATTTTTTGTGTTATTCTACGATGAAATAAAAATGCTTATTAAGAAATGTATATAAAAATTAAGAAATTCGTAAAAATCTTCCTACAGAGCCAATAACGTAAATAAATCGTAACAAGCGTGAAAGAATTTCGACGTAGCTCGATGAGAACGTATGGCTTAGTGGTTAGCCAGCTTGGATGGTTCAAATTTTTATTCGTTTCCTAAATAAGTATAAATAAAATCTAATAATAAATACTTACTTGTAATGTAGAAAACATCATTAAGGCAACATTGCCGTTCGTGAGCAAGGAATTTTCAGGTGATGGCACAGTACTGAACGATAGTGGTCGAGAAAAATACTCTACACTCTTATGCTGCAAAGGAAAAATAATTATATAAATAAGTATAAAAAAACTGTAAAATAATAAAAAAACCGCTTCAACTTAAACAGAAACTAAAAAGCAGAAAATAAAAGTTGTTCTAGATTAATGATACTAAATATTACTGTTAACTATTTTTTTTTTGAAGTCGTAGTTTGCTTTGATACAGTATTTTTTACAACAGAAATAATATAAATACGTTGTATTTACAGGATTTTTGTTTAAAATACGTTCCTTAATACTATAATTATTAACTTACTTTATATCTATCATTCTCATTTTTAATTGAAGTCATTTCACAACCAAGCAGACTTAAATTTTCCAAACAATGTGCGTTTTTGAATATTAACGTTTCGGCGATTATTCTGTAAAATCAATTTTGTATATTTAGTTAAAATAAAACTATAATAACAAAGAATACTAACGAAAATACGACCCATAGATTTTTACATTAATATGTATTGAAATATACATTTAAATAAAAAAAAAACACTAAGACATCCATATAAATAGTACTTTGTATAAAAAAAGTAAAAACACACGTAGTTGATGTAGTATATTAAATATTAACAGTGCGGATGGTGTCGGTATAAAATACAACCTAATAAGGAATGAATTATTTTCATTTCCTCGCGACATTCAATATGGAATGTCTTTATTTGAGAACGGATAAAGGAATATCTTGACATTAGGTGCTCACTGTCTACATTTCTACACATGTGGCGTATTTCTACAAACCTAAAGCTAAAAATAATATTGCTTCAAATTCAATTTGAACCAAAAGCAATGTAATATACCTTTGTCTTAAATCAGACAACTCGTATAACGACGACACCTGATAATACTTACAACACTAATAGCGGCGCTGAGTTGCGACATTACAAAATGGAGAACAGAGTATCTTAACACTAGGTTTCCTCTGCCTACTCTGTGTGTAGGATAAAACACGAAGCTTAAAATAACACTTACCGATTTATTTTGGCTACGGGTCCATTCTGAGTATGTATGTAGTTGGGCCCGATGAACACTAACTCTTGCAACCGGAGAGTATCAAAGAATCTGTAACAATTGTTTTTAATAGAAAACTTTCTGTAATAAAAGTAAAAACAACGCATGAAACGGACTTATTTAAATTATTTCAAATATTTTTTACATTAGGTATACATATTAGGTGGCAGTATCCAGAATTATATGGAAATAATATACATAGCTATGCACATAATATACTATAAATTATTAATTTCATTGGCCAGGAAAAATATAAAAAATATACAAAATTTTATGTAAATCTATACTAATATAATAAAGCGGAAGAGTTTGTTTGTTTGTTTGTTTGTTTGTTTGAACGCTAAGATCTCTGGATCTACTGGTCCGAATTACTTTGTTTTTGTTTTGTATGAAAGCTGCATTCTTCAGAAGTGCTATAGGCTATAATATTACATTACACATATATACTAATATATTAAATACTTATTTAAAATTTGACATGCAATTTATTCTGCCATGTTAATGACAACCGTCGCCGCTACGCGACCATTACCACGACATTTTGATATTCATCCTTATGTCAATAAATATAATAGTCACTTTCATCACTCACTCAAGATTGAAATTATAGTTTACTGTATAACATTCTAATAAATAATTAAGGAGATGTCACTGATTCGATATGACCTAGCGCGAACGGGCAGATGACGTTGAGGGTTTTATAAATTTTCATGCATTTTCGAACTATTGTTAATTTTATGTAATTATTTGCTGTTTATAATTAATTTTAACTACACTTTGGTTCTCTTCTTCTTTTCTTAGTATAAAGTTAAAAGTAGTAGTATCATATAAAATTTAGTCCTGGGATTTTATTTGATATTGCTCGCAAAAATTATCCTATTTAATATAGAAAAATGTTTAGTTATTTCATAGAGTCGATATCTATGTACGCACGCACGGAAAACTTTAGGTACTTTTTTTAATATTAATATTATAGGATATCTTATCCTTTAGTTACTTTTACTTTTTTGTTGGTTCATTTCAATAACTCAGATATTTTTCTAATAATATGATAATTGACATATCTTTTTGATCATTTAAGCTTCTATTTTCTTACTAATTCTATTTAAAACTGAAAATAATTTCATAAATATATTTAATAAATATTCTTATATTTCAAGCAGGCGTAACCGCGTCCGGGTCCGCTAGTTATATATAACTTTATATAGTTGTGTATCTATAATTCTATTTACACCTTACGTTTCACAACAAAACACTCACGTGTCATTTATTTAAAAAAAAAACAAACCATGCAAGAAGAACCGAATTACAAAATGTAATCCGCGATTTGAATTGTAAACTAATATCGGGTTACGAAATGACTATTTGCTAATGCTGTATCAACTTTCCCTCGTAAGGAAAGCTTAGAAAATAGCAGCCGTCCGTATCTCGTACTCTTGTATGTAGATCAATGTGCATAATAAATAGACATACGATACGTCGAGTGGGAAATCGTAGCGGCCAGGTGGCACAAGGGTGTGATTGCAAGCGGGACGGGTGTGGGTTCGATTGCCACTCAGGCAATTTAATATTTTTAGTTTTTTGCTCGGGCAATGAGCCAAAGCGCGGCGTTGAGTTCCGCCACTCAACAAGCAATGCCTCAGAATTCGGCGGAAAGTGGGGAACGAAAGTGTTTTAATGTGAAGGGAGTGTTTTTGTACTAGGTTCCCAGGTTTCCTCTGCCAACCCAGCTACGTGCGGGATGCAACGTGAAGCTAAAATAATAAAATAAACTTATATATAAACATTACTACCTTACCTAGTATAAAACAAAAATGCTTCCACCACTCAACTACGCATCGGTTTTTAATGGAGTTAGAAACCATTGCATTTACATGTTTATTATATTAAAGAATATGAAGAATTTAAAAAATGATATAGTAAAAAACAAATCTTTGTACATTTTTTCGTTAACAGAAAATAAGGGAATAGCCATAATAGTAGTTCCCGCGGGCGAAGACGCGAAAGAAACATTGTGCTGCAACTGAGTCATACCTACTTGACTTGAAAAAAACTCACGAGCAGTTTTTATACAAAACTAATTGAATTACAGTTATCCTATGCGGTGAAGTTACAGTGTGTCATCTTTTTTAAAAGAAAAGTAATAAATTCCATACAACATTATTTGTATCTTCTTTATAGCGAAAGAAATGAAATCATATTTTCTTTAAGAGCAAAATATGATTTGCTGAATGTTGGTCACTACTGAAAATAGAATCAAAAATGTTGTTTACAAAATATTAGCTGCATTTAAAATGACATTGAGTGAATGTGGAAATATGACGCAGGTCACGCAGTAGTTACCTATAGATGCCATGATGGCGTTAAACAATTATCTATTAATTCTACGATTGTTTTACTTTAAAGAAAATGTGTATAAATAAATAAATCCTTTTCATCCAAAGAGACAACTTTGACTGGCGCAACTCAACGCCATATTATGTTAAACCAAACGTTAAACAGTAGTAGATTTACTCAATTATCAAAAAAAGATCTGACATGAAATCATTCTTACATAAGAATACATTTACTTGATTAAAAATAGAGAGTCCAACCTTAGCGACAATATTGATTGAAACATCTTTATCTTACGTACAGCCTATAGGTCATATTGCGTGACTCGAGTATAACTTAAAACGTATAGATACACATATTACGTGTATAGAAATAGAAATGTCGCTTATTTGTAACCTGGACGACCTTTTAACTTTACTGCTGGCGGTAAAAAATGTTATAGCCAATTCACGTGATAAGGTCATCTTTGCCTTTGCCCACCCGTAGCCGAGCCCGCTTAACTTAACGCCGCGCTTTGTTTATATGTTCTTATAGATACTATACTATATACTATAATATACTATGAATTTATATACTAAAAACTTCATTAGTAGGCAGATACTTAGTATTTTTATAGGAGGCGTAAAGCGGACATCATCCCCAACCTTCAATTTATAAATAATTATAAAAAGCGAGAATTTTCTTTATTTTTACATTAGATCAGATGAGCGCTCTTATATTATTATTGGTTTAAATAGTTGATTAAATATTTATTTTTGTAGCTTTACCGTTACTTCACAAATAAAAATATACCTAAGTAGGTATTTGTGTAAAATCGCAAATTTTATTTTATGTAATTCTCAAAAGAGAATTTTGGAGAAAAGAATTCTTTATTAATATAAAGAAGTACTGGAATGCACACACAAATTTCACATTTACAAATCAGATACTATTTATTATCTGCGACATCCAAGTATTAGGCAACGATAAAAATCGTTTCGGCGGGGGTATCCGGATAAATTTAAACTGTCAGATATAAATATAAAGTTATCTAAAAATAAATATTTTATTTAATATCTACATTTAACAATTTAAGTCGATCCCATAGACGAGTGGAAATTGGAGTGTAATTGTCAAGATGTTGATAGAACTTGAAGATTGACTTGATTTTGATTAGCTACCATATATTATAATTTTATTGGTTTTCTCCAGCTACCCTGCTGGAAGACAAACGACTTGAACACGTTACGCTTGACCATTCATACACACGTTTAATCTCGTTTAAGTAAATCACATTGCATAACAATGTATTACACGGACGACTATTACTAAGTACTAAGTAGATTAAGAAATACACATGTTATTTCATTTTTATATACTCGTATATTTTTTTAAATAGTCGTGTATATAGAACTTATAAAATGAGCATATATGGGGACATAAGCTGTCTTTAAGTTTTTTCTTACAGTATCTGACTAAGATTACACTTGATCTTAATAAATACATAATAATATACCTTGGTCAATAGTTTATAATTTACTGCTTACTTGAGGATTTAGATGCTTATGCTACGGCTTTTATTTTGACCATATTTTTAATACTAAAGTGATATCAAATATTTCCAGTCAGTAATTGTTGAATCAATTTATTTTTAACATAAGCTAAATTCAAATTTCCGAGGTCATCAGTCTGCTCATTGTAGGAGGTTGTATAAAATAATTATCGCGGTTGATAGCCCGGATAATCGCGAATCCATATAACTAAGGGCCGGATAATCGAGTATCTTATTAGGTATATTAGTAAAGACAAACGACACGACTCTTACTTATCACCGTCACATTATACTTTGGAAACTTTTCATATTAAATTACACTACTATCATAGTATTACAGTATACTTCCATGCATTGAGATAGAAATCTACGCGTTATCACTTGTTCAAATGTAATCTATTAAGTAAAGCAATATAGGTATTACAACGTGATATCTGATAAGAGCGATTCCATAAATTATAACATGTATGTATGGATAACATCGTTGAATTCTTATTATTAACGATATCTCGAAAACTTTTAAAGATTTATTGTATTTCATTTGTAGATCATTAAAATGGCAATTATTAATCTTTATTATTTACATTTTTTTTTCAATATAACGCCAAGTTCATGTTTCATCAGTTGATCTAAAACTGAAAAAAATATTCAATGGTTATAGAATTAAAAGCTCTTCAAAACACTAAATTGAAGTTAAATTAGCGACCTAAACGCGGCTTTAACTTCTTAAATTTATTGATAAAATTATACGAAACATTACAAAAATAGCCGTAGCCTATGCGTTACTCTGATGTATAAGCAACATTACTTTAAGATTTTATCTAAATCCACTAAGTAGTTTGTGCGTGAAAGTGGAATTAACATCCATACTCACAAACTTTCATATTTATATGATTTCTTTTTATTAGCCTCATGGTGTATCCCCATGGTGTATGGAGCAGGGTAGGCAGAAGTAGCCTAGTGTTATTTAATTCCTCGAATGGGAAGCGAATTCACAACATGCCGCATTTAGAAACACATGCTTGGGCTCCTGCACCACAACTGGCCTCATTAAGCAAATAATAATCTAACTTTATTCTAATGATTAATAGTAAGATTTTGAGGATTATTACTGTTAATAATTATGATTTTGTAAATATAATACTGGATCAACTTACTGTGGCAGTATAAAGTTCATAAAATTTTCCAAGTCCTCCCCGCAGCTGTCAATATAAATGTGTAATTTTCTAGTGTACTTCCTGAACACTCGGGTCAAAAACAAGTTTTTCTCAAGGTGTTTAACTCTCAACGTCAGTGTATCCCTATATGGAACAAACCAATTAACATTATAAAATTTTACTTCCTAATAAATTATATTAATTTCCATGATAAATATTAAAATGATAAAATATCTTTTTAAATTCTAGGACTGCTGGTAATTAAGTTTTTTTTGTTTTTAATAAATAATTATTTGACATTGACTTTGAATGAGACTTATTATTGCTTATTTTGTTAATACTTTCTAATACTCACTTATGTCCTTCATATAATAAAATAGAGCTTCTCCAGTGCTTGCAAGTTGATAATGCAGCGAGCGCATCCTCAAGACTGAGATGATCCAACACGCATCTCAGTGAGAGGAGAGGCAGGCTGCCCCAGCCTAATGACATCTGTGTGATATGTTTTTTTATATAAATAATGATTTTTTGGGCTATCTATTAATAATATCATTATTTTTTTCTTTATGTACACAACAAAAGAAAATAATATATTAAAATATGTTGCAAAACATGAAAAGAGGATAATTTATCTCTAAAAGACATTTCTTCCAGAAACCTCTATGTGAAGTGAAAATGTTAAAAGAAATGTTTCGAGTACAGTTTCTATACTAAGCATAAATGTAGATAACTGAACTTAATAATAAACATGAATACAAATACATTTCAAATTAATAAATATAAACAATAATATAATAATATAATATAATTTTTTTAATTTATAGTTTTTTTCTAATTTAATTCCTTATTAATTTAAAAATATTTTAAAATAGAATTTGATTACACAATATTAATGTTACTTAGTATAATTTCTTAACTTTTGTAACATTCATTCAAGATTAATTCTATTTCTTGACACATTAAATTTGAATACTTAGTGGATTAATATCAATTATAGTTCTTATGAATTAATAATAAAAAGAATATAACCAACTTTAGAGATATAAAAAATAACTGTATTTAGGATTTAAAATGTTTTAAAATGTACATATTATATTATGATAAAGTTATTTTAATATTTATTTAAATGAAAAAAATAATGTTGTTAAATTGTGACATATATTAATATATAAAAATATTAAATAGATATAAAATCGATCATTTAAATTTACACGTTATTGAAAAAAAATTTACACGACTAAAAAAATACAACTTTTTATCACTATTTTAATAAAGTAAGATATGAAAACATTGAGACGATAAAATCAGCTGTTTAGCTCAATGTATATCGACGTAACAGCTGTTCCCGAGAAAGTAGGCTAAATAAAATAACAAACTGCGTAAATAACATGTCACGAATTTATAAGCCGTGATCTAAATTTAAGGAAGGAATAGTAAAATTTACATACTAAAACTATAACTGACAATAAACCACATAATTCTTATTAGAGAATTTTAAATAGCAAACAAAGAAGGTCATTTATTAAACCGATACGTACCTTCAGATATGTTGATTAATTTCTTTTGATATTGGTTTGTGGCGTTTGTTTCTTATATGCTAGTTAATCAAGTTTACTTGAAGTGTATCTTATTTTATCGAAAACAAAAAATTACGATTTTTAAACGTCCATTATGATTTGTATTAACACACAAACCAAAATTGAGAAACTGCGCGAGTTGCGACTTGAGAAAATGAAGTTGTCGTTTGTCGACTAATTTGTTTGTATTGCCAGTAACAAATATGTGCCTCACAAATTTTTTTTATATCTGATTTTTTAAAGTTTATAACTTTACAACGTCCATATTAGTTATGAGTCTAAANAATACTCTTAGAAAAACTACTAATTAGTAGTTTTACATTAATATAGCAATACCACGGGACCCAACTTAGGTATGTCGCCCAAGCTCCTTAGGAAGTCGACCGGGCCTGGTTGCGACTTGAGAAAATGAAGTTGTCGTTTGTCGACTAATTTGTTTGTATTGCCAGTAACAAATATGTGCCTCACAACATTTTTTTATATCTGATTTTTTAAAGTTTATAACTTTACAACGTCCATATTAGTTATGAGTCTAAATAATATTCTTTGTGTTATATACAATATTAACTAATCATTCAATTTATCATATTCTAGGGACGTCCTTAACTATAGTATTTTAAAATGACCAAAGCCAAATTTGGTATAAAATTTATGTCCCTGCAAAAACTTAACGATGATATTAGTTATGAGGATTTTATACTATATACATTGTCGGTTTTCTTTTTTAGTTAATTGAGTTTTGGCTTAAATATATTTTTGGTATATACTTAGACCACAATTAACATTTTATTTCGAAATTTATTTCAATGTACTTCGAATATACAAAACAACATACAACAAAAACATTTCATTATACTTTGTATAAAATTATGAAATATGAACCCACGAGTACGTATATTATTGATAATCATTTTATTGTACTGTCCTTATGAGGGCTAATTTTAAATAAACGTTGGCAATACTACTGAAGTAATGGCGGCCAAAAATCAATTTTGAATTCTGACAGATGATTGTTTGTCGCGCACTAATTTATTAAGAGCGTACTCAAAAAAAAGTTTTGCGTGTTATTCGTATATTTATAAAATGTAAAAAATAGTTTAAAGGTCTCATAAATATAAGGCTTATATTATAGCAGTGAGTCAGTGCGTAGTTATTTTGTTGGTTTATTGTAATCGATGATGTAAGATCATTGAAGGCCTTGCCAGATTCATTGTTCGTCGGCTTTTTGAGCAATCGTGATGGAGGGTGATAATAGTGTGGTCGGCAATCATGAGAAAGAAGAAAACGGAAGTAGTACTCATTCTTCACCGCAAGAACATAAATCTTTTGCTGAGTTTGCTAAAGATAAATTGGATAGCGGTAAAAACTTTATTTATTTTGAATTACTTTTATATTATTGTTTTATTGGTCGGGTTGTGTAGGTGCGCTATGGTCATTAATTGAAATATGATGTAAACGTTTCGTATAATATGTTAGTTTTTATTTAAAAAAACAAGTTTAGTTTAATACATAAATTTAATTGAGAGTGAGAGTTTAATACTTTTTTTTATTTAAAAATTTAAATAGTTTCAAAAATTAAATAACTTTAAAAGTATGGTAAATAATATAAAGTATTTAACAAAAATATTATGTGGATTAGATAAATTTTCTAATTAACTTAAAGACATGATACATACATTCATACTAAATTAATTATCTTAAAAATAAAATATGCAGCTGGAAGAGAATTGAGAAGACGCCTGCCCATGGCGGGCCAGCTGGGAGCCCATTTAATGCATCCTAGGCGATTGTTACTACATTCAACTCCTACACAACAGACTGATGTTGTGCTCATATTTCCAAAAGGTATGTAATGTTTTGATGTAAATATGTAATATTGATTGACTTATGAATTGGAGGCTGCTGAGGAGTTGGTGTGTTAAAAAAAGGCAATTTTTTTGTTATAATTATTTTATTATTTACTCATTTTTTACAACAGTAAAAGAGACATTCCAACACCATAGCTTCAATTTCTTTAATAATTTTTTTGAAAATACAATTTATTATACTACTAGGTACTACTAGGAAAAAAATTGTACTCATAATATTATTATTGGTAAAATGAATAAAAACCACACCTAAATTGGAACACATTATCGTAATACTGTTATTGCAGATAACATTGGGTAGTTGAAAATTTAATTAAAGGTTTATTTCAATTATATATTCCCATTGCTGATTCACTGTATATGAATATAGATTTACAGAGTTATACGTATATCATACTATGAAGCACGTAATGATATGCGTAGGAATAAGGGATGCCCAGGCAGGCCATGCGCCCCCAGAATTATCTTGTGTTCACCCCAGCATTTTAATAAAAAAAAGTACCCTGAAAGTTTCATAAAAACTTTATCTATTCAAAATTACACTACCTTCTAAGTTAAAGTTTCAAGGCAGTGTACATTCATAGTCAAAATAAGTCGGTATATCCCAACTATCTGAAAGTAGTTACCTAAAGAAAATAAAAAAAAACCCTATTTAAATTACGCTGAGATATCGTAGATCGTGTAAAGTGATCTTGAAAAGTTTCAAGACTTGGAACATTACAAATTTATATTACCTAACAATAAATAACCATATTAAATTAAATACACAAAAGTAAGGACAGTTTCGTTGAATTATTAAGATTTTGGCCAGTGACCCTTAACCTTTCGTGTCTATTGGTTCTTTTGTAGTCACGAAATATACTGACATAACGGTACATATATAGATTATAGATATAAAATATAAAGTAAATACAATACAAAATACAAATATTCTTTGAAATATTTTTATCATAAAATATACGGAGGTTTATAAATACCCTTGAGTGTCGTTTAGCTCACTTTGCCTACCTTGTCGAATACGAGAGCTTCGTGAAATTAAAAAGAATATATTGGTGATAATAGAAAAAAAAAAATATTTATAATAATAATATCATCTTATTTCGCTCATCTGTTATTTATAGGTACCTAAAAAAACCCTTTTACTCGATTTATTTGTCTTTTTATTCGCGGTCAAGTTAAGAGAATCGTAAAAAATATTCGGATATGGTAACAAAGCAGCATGTATTAACCATAAATCATATAATAAAACAAGTAATCCCCACTTATAAATCAAAGCGCAGACATTTGGCAAGGCAATTTGGCACATGAAGTATCTACTTAACTTTCCAGTTTCAGCGGTGAATGTAGCGACTAGATAAGGAAACAGATTGATGCTTCTTCTTTACAATACGGTCGGCGAGTCGTGGTCGCGCATGGTCTAAAGTTGCTGCTTAGATTTGATTTTTACGATTTTTCTGTTCCACTGAATAAAGCGTAAAATTTCTGAAAATCTAACTTCAGGGTCACGACTCGTCGACCGTACTGTACATTGTACAGTATTTTCCCTTTGTATAAAGGCGTTGTTTTATCAAAGCCTGGCTAAAGGTGATTGTCGTACATTTCAAAGATCTCTCATGGCTAGGTTTTGTTGTCGTTACGATTGGAAATTCTGTTTTTGTATGACAAAAGATGTATAAAAAATATTTACGTTTTTGTATTAAAGAGTAATTTTGACTAGCGAGGCGAGTAAAAACCCTGACAACTTCGTCGAACGTTCACTATAGTATACAAGATATCGAAAAACAGAAATAATTTAATAATGATAACTATTTCTTAAATATTAAACTTATTACAAACATTGTAAATTTAGTACATAATATACTTATTTAATAAGGCAATAACGTAAGTAAAATCAATACAATTTCTTCTAAAGGTCTTCCAGACAGCATGCTCCTCTGGCTCCTCCAAAAGTTGCGTGGAAGTCGGCCACGTTTGCGTGTGTGTGTGCGACAACACGCCTCCTCACAGCGTTCCGCCTTCTATATTACAGCCGATGACGACGTGTAAGTGGTACTGCACGACCAATTTGTAATGATTGGACAAATTAGTTGTTAGTTTTGATAGTTGCTAGGATTGATATACCTATAAAAATTAGGCGGCTTATTACATTATGTCAATATATTAGGATTCCATTCCATTGACATCATCATAGCGCAGTGCGATATCTGACTGCACACGTGATGGTTATGGGTTCCATGTGGATTTCAATAAAGAGGTTCATAATATTTTAAATAATTTTGGTTTCTCTGGTCTTGTACGAAAAAGTACGAAGGTGCATATATTTAAGTAAGTTAAGTAGTACCATAAATTATTAAAAAATAATGCCTATTCAAAACAATATTTTTCATAATTTATAGAAATAACGAAATAATATAATTATTGAATAATAAAATTTAGTAACAATCATATTTGTTCCTGAATACCAGCTTATTACAAACTGCAGAAGAGATTCACCTACCGAAACTACTGAAGCCGGAATTCGGAGGTGGCTATAAGGAGTTCACTGTTCGAGATATGCATTGTTTTCAAAGGGTAAGTTTTTATTCTCTCATATTCTGTTTCAATAATCTCTTCAAAATAATAGTACAAAATATAAAGCAAGAGTGAGTGTTAAGAGACACAGAATTGATGATATGTGAAGAAGGTCACGTAAAGCATGAGGACGTCTCGGAAGGCATGTAGTTTACATATGTGCGGGTTGATGCTACCACGCTAGGGATAAAGCGTGAAGCTAAAGGGCTTTTCGCGACTATTGTGTTCTAAATGAGGTTCAGGTCCAAACTTTCGTCGCGACAATTCATTAGATATTATAATTCTGTAGTAGTGGCATTTACGTCAGAGAAATGTATTGTTTCAGTTGCTTACAATAAAATTCGTTATAAGTCCAGTCAACCATAACAGAATTGTGACGTGGTCTTTTTTTAGTGAGAGCACGATTAAAGCGATTATCTGAGTATTTTTAAATGGCTAGAGTTGAAAATATGCTTGTTGAAATTCTTAGTTTAATTTTCAACATATATGTACTTACCTGCTACTAGAAATCGCCGGCAACTTCTTTTGCGTAATCTATTTAAATATAAAATCCCGATTTTCTCGTTATTGTACTAACTTCAAGAAAACATCTCAAAACAAAGAGAGCACTTATGCTTTCTTTATAATCTCCAAGGACCATATGTCAATTTTGATTTTTGTACGCTGCGTAGTTCTGGACGTACTTTGTCTGTCCGTAATTAAGTAATGGAAAAGTTTTATATAAGTACTTATATACATTTTTATTTACCTTTTACGTTGATCATATTTATATATAAAAAATATATTAAAAAGAAAATGTTTAAACGATTTCAAAGAACGTTTTACGAAAAAAATATTCTGAAAATGAAATGTAACTGGAAGATGTCAAGATGCAACATAAATAAAGTTCAGTGTTTGAAAAGCATTTCTTTTTCAAAGAAGCTACTTAAATGTTTCGCGTTTTAATCGTTCTCTCGTGTCCCATATCGGCAATGACCGTGGCCTATATATCATTATTGAGCTTAGATATTTTATTTATATCTTAAATAAACTGTTTTTATTAGAGACCTTCGTGGCGTATTCTGATTGTCAACGCGATGGTTGTTGGTTCCATCTCCATTCGAGGGAAAGGTATTATTATATTTTTGTTTCACGCTTCGGTAAACAATGCGCGGCTACAAGTTCTTCCACTTAACACGCAATTTCCTGGAAATAAGTGGAGAATTGTGCTCTAATGTTAATTCCCTTCCTCTATTCTGCCTTCCCGAAGCGAAGAGCTAAAAAAAATATTAAAACTCAGTCACAGTAAGTGCCTACTAGTCGTTTTGAAATGATTTAAGCATTTAATTAAAGTGTCTTACGCTTTTGAACCACATAAATTATATGTCACTCTATATGATGATGTGAATATATGAACGGTTAAGGTTATATTGGTTTATTAATTATTTTCTTTAACTACTGAAATTTTGAATTATTGCAGAAAAAGCTGTTTTTAAGTTTAGTGTGTAGTTTGGCCCTTCAATGTTAGTAAGTGGATCTCGAGCGACCGAGGGCTTTCAAGTATCTATTCTATGAAATTGAGATTTTTTGAGCTTCAATAGTCCACTCAGATAGTGGTGTTCTCTTTAATATATATGTTCTCTTTAATACACATCAATTTTCTTTTTCTTAGATTTTACTAATCTAAACTTATTTTCCTACGTATCTGTATTTTTTTACCTTAATACAGATATATATAAGGTACTTAAACTTATATTAAACTCGTTTGTATCATATTATATAAGGGGTCCCTAAGAGTTCTTTTGAGAAGGTCTGTCTGTGCGAAATTGAATACTTATTTATGTAAACTTCGACAGGTAAAAAAAATTCCAATCAAACGTTCACATGTTCAGCAGCCCACCATGTTTTTTGCTTGTAGCTGACGCCGGTCGAAGTTTATAAAAATATAGAATTAATCTATTCTTGAAGACTAACAAGACTTTCTAAATTAGACTGTTTTATTTCATACTAGTGGGCCCGGACGCGGCTACGCCCGCGAAAATATAAGCCTAAATAATTAAAATAAGTTAAAAAATAATAATAAGTGGAGATTTATTATTAGAAAAAATGTCTGAGTAACCGAAATGAACAAACAAAAGAAGTAAAAGTAACTAAAGGAAATTCTTAACATTAGAAAAAGTACCTAAAGTTTGTCGTGCGCGCGTACTAAACATTTTTCTATATTAAATAATTATTAATTTTTGCGAACAATATTAAATAAAATCCCAAATGATTAAAATTACGATATTTTAAGTGTATAACATCGGTATACATAACCGAACTAAGATTAATTAATTATAAGCAGCAAGTAATTACATAAAAAATAATATTAATTCGAAAATATATAAAAAATTACAAAATCAACAAAGTCATCTGCCCGTTCGCGTCGGTCATACTACACAACTCGTAGGCTAAGTCATTTGGAATCAGTGACATCTCCTTAATTATTTATTAGAATGTTATACAGTAAACTATAATTTCCATCTAGATGAAATGCTAAAAGTGACTATTATATTTATTTTCATAAGGATGAATATCAAATTATAGAAATCATCTAATTTTTGTTAATGTATACAAATCTATATCGGCGCGCGCCATGTCTGCATTAAGCAAACTCACTTTGGGTGACGTTTTCTTAAAACAACAAACTTTGCAAGCCGTTGCTTAGCAACGCGTAGCGACCATTGTTATTAACATGGCGGAATAAATTGCATGTCAAATTAATTATTTTAATATATTGGTATATATCGAAAATATTACAAATATGAGGAAAAAGAAAGTATCCTATGTTCATCCCGGTACCCTCAAGTATCTCTATGAGTATTTTATCACAATTAAATTAGCGGTTTGGGCCTGATTGCGTAAAAGACAGACAGACAGACAGACAGACAGACAGAGTTACTTTCGAATTTATAATATAGGTATGGATGGATTATTAAATATGATCAATGCTAGGAATAAACGCATATTAAAATACTAAAAAAATATATATATAAAACACAGATAATCTGAATGTTTTATGAATGAGTATTAAGCTAAACTCGTACCTACTGACCATTATGTTCATAGATACAGAAAAAGTGGAATATGTAAATCGATGGATTTCCTTGAGATTATTGTAATTTCAGAAATAACCATACTTCGAAAATGGAAGTTGAACACTAAGCTAATCTAGTCATGGCAAACTGTGCCATGGTATCGATAATCAATAGCTTTGAATTATTCATATTTCATAAACGTATACAACAATAGACATAAATTTCTTAAGTAATAACTGAAACCATTTTTGTGTTTCACGAATTGTATGAAAATATATTATAACAGGACTACTTCTTTTTTCTACACCATTTCTATATTAAAAAAAAATAAGTCAGCTTCATGCTGTATCCCGCAGGGTAGAGGTTAACTTAGTGTTAAGACACTCCATTCCCCACTTTCTGCGAATTTATCAAGGCATTGCGTGTTTAATGGCGGAACCCAACGCCGTGCTTTTGGCTGCTTTTAGATGCCAGAGCGAAGAAATGAAAATATTAACAAATACAGTCTTTCTATACAGTGTACTAAATAAAGATTGATAAAGATCGGCCATACAAAAGGTAATAAAAATTGTTTTCTTGTTACGATAAAAGAAAGAATGCTATTATATACATTTCAATAAAACTAAATTACGTCGTTATTAAGTTATTTCGGCAAAAATAGTGCGTTATTTATTCATATATCTATAATTTTTTTAATAAAAAAAACACCTTTGTCATGTTTTATTTTACTTTTGTCAAAATTTCATAAATTCAGTATGTAAAGTGCTCATAAAAGTGTAAAATATATTTTTCTTTCCTAAATACATAGTAACTTAATGTAAATGCTATTACACTTTACGACGGTCCCGTTTGTTTAACATAGTGTTTATTACTGGAATTTATCTTTTCGGGAAAGCTTTCGAGTGAAAAATGGCTTGTGTAAAAAAACGTTGAATATAGGAGTTATCTTATATTTCATAGTGGTAAAATCATGTCAATCAGATCAATTAAATCAGCCTTTTCGTGTCCACTGCTGGACATATGCCTCTCTCAGGGTGCGCCAAAGCTCCCGATCCTCCGCCTTCCGCATCCTTTTCATCCCATGAGTGCATGAAATTCTCTCCCATTACCACTTCATGCATGGGTGAAATGGTAATGAGAGAGAATTTCTGGGGGAGAGAGGGATTTTGTTCGTAATGTGTCTACGCAATCGAAGTTTTGAGCTACAATATCTTATCCTACCCTATCCTATATCGTATAAAACAAAGACGTTTTTCGTGTCTGTCTGGCGTTTCTAACTCTTCTTCTTCTAAGCCACCAAACGGATTTTGATGCGGTTTTCACCATTAGGTCGAGTATTTTTCAAGGAAGGTTTATATATAGTTTATTATTTGTACATTCTTATGTAAGTTAACATAAATAAGATAAATGTGTATAAAGTCCTACCCGTTGATACACTTTCGCGCATGCGCTGCTTTAATGGTAAGTACTACATGAAAATAATGTACTGGAGTATTATTCCTCTTAATAAGATCTACAAAAAAGTCCGCGACAGCATATTCGTATCTTTTAAGGATAACGTGTAGTGATCATATTTCTGTCTAAAAATAGTAATTTCAATATATTTTTTATTGTGAGGGATATTTTTCCATAATGGTATTAATCCTTATCCTTTAAAATACTTTATTAATTTTCTACGTTAAACGAAGATAAAATTTGCTTTTTACACTATTTCGAAATTGCGAATAGTTTTAGAGAAAAACGCATTTAATTGTTGACACATCCCGCCGTTGACACATCAGCTGTATGTTACTCAAGTTTCACTTATCCCTTACTCTCAGCATATAAATAAGTATATTAGTTACGTTGGCCATTTAATGTAGATCAAAACTGTCTTTTACTGTTTTTCATTTTAATAAGTACTTTAGAAGTTGTTACAATATCAAAAAATCCTTGCTGCGAAACGGCTCGCCACTCGCCATTCGTCCCTCCGCCCCCCGCGACGTTGCGCGTCCGCCGCGCCCGCCTACCTTACACGCATCGGTGGTTCAGTGGTAGAATGCTCGCCTGCCACGCGGGCGGCCCGGGTTCGATTCCCGGCCGATGCATTCTATTTAATTTTCCTCACAGGCAGCCACGTAGTGCTTGCTTTTCATCAGGGACAGAATACCCTCTTCAGCATTAACCACAAGCTCGAAAAAAAAACCCGCCTGCCTCTATAGCAACGAAGATTTAGATGCGTTTTTCACGTATTGGATAATTGGAGTTGAATGTATTATTTCAGCGCGATATATTTGGTTTCATATTTTTTGTAGCAGTTATTAGTAGGTAGGTTTTTCTCTATAATTTCTTCCGTTTAAAAATAGTCATTTAAATATCTAAAAATAGTCATTTAAATATATTTTAATAAGTACTTGAAAAGATTAGTACCACAGATTTAAAATTACAGTACCAAAAAATCCTTGCTGATTAACTGTTCGCCGCCCACCACGCGTCCGCCGTACCCCGCAACATTTTGCTTATAATAGTGGATCCGCCGCACCCGCCTGGCTTGTTTCCCCCGGGCATGGAAGGAAGGCCTGCTCATTATGCTGCATAGGGAGGGAGGGATACCGATCCAGCATGGTCGCCAAGCTGTTCGAGAAATTATTCCCCTCACTTCTTCAGTCGCACATCCACCCACAAAGCGAGCAGTTTGGCAAGCGGGTATACCACTCTGGGTAAACTACGCAACAGTGATCAACCGATAGAGAGTGTGAGTGTGCAATAGCAGTCTTCCTTGACGTAGCACGCGTATTCGACCGCGTCTGGCACCCGCGCTTATTTCATAAAGTGCTCAGAGCCGGCACCCCCAGCACGTCGCGCATATCTTTGCCGCTCTGCTTTGTAAGTGACAGGAAATTTAGCGTGAGAGTTGAGAGTGCGAGGTCTAGCAGCGACCTGATCGCTGCCGTTGTCCCAGGCAGAATTTTGTCACCTGCTCTCTACGCACTATACATTGATGACATAAGAATGCCCTAGTGACTCAACGAGGAATCCTGTAGGTAGTACGGAACCTCACCCTCCGGCGAGTGACGCAGGCGCCATACTACGTGAACACCACGCGCCACTCACCGCAACCTAAAAATAGAAACCCTAGAGGTACACATTGGTCGTCTCGCGTCCAACGTATTCCGTTGCGCCAGTGTATCGGGTCACCTGCACCTAAGAAGTAGTACTCCGCATACCCGGCCGCCCGAGGTCAGACGTCTTCTTCCGAGGGACTTTCTATCCTCCTCCAAATCCCACTCATGAGCACCTTGGTCGTTTAATCAACGCCTCCCTCAGGAAACCGAGGGCCCATTTCCGATCATCTCCCGCATGTATCTGCTCTAAAGCAGGTTTTCGCCTGAGACCACGGTCAGAGAACCAAGACCCTGATGTCATTCAGAGCTACTACGGAGAGATGGTCGAGAGAATGTTTTAATTCTGCGCCTGGCAAAGTAAATTTAGAAGTGTTTGCACGTATTTTGGAGTTATCCAATAATTATAATGTATTTCCACGCGACATAATTCAGAGAGTAGAGAGTCAGAGAATAGTAGGTAGACTGTTGTTTACAATTTCTTTCGTTTAAGTTTTCTGTTATTTGTGTTATTTATTTGTGTTTATTTTAAAGCAATTGGAAAATCCTTATTGGAATTACGAAAATGCGGGTTGCATTAGGGTATAATTAATTTTCACATTATCTTAAGAGCTTTGCAAACATACATTATATGAATAATTAAGTAGTTAAGGCGGGCGAAGCCGCGAGCGGGTCGCTAGTGTATAATATAATACACGCGATTGAATCATTGGAGTGTTTCTAATTTCATGGCCATTATATAATGTTATTAAGATTATAATGTTTATTGGCATTTGATTTACTCTTATAGAAAGGCTGTTTTTCTTTATTTCATTCCAAAGAATCAATATTTATCTGAGGCTGTGATTCATCACAGCCAGGGCACATTCGTGCGACTGTAATGTGTCGGCTGTGGCTTCGATTCCCACACAAGGGAAAATAATATGTTACTGTGTATGGTTTTCTCTGACAAAAAGACACATTCAAGTACAATTTCCTAACTTATGTAAAGTATATATGTATAATATATTTCACTTTATCTTTAACCATTATTGGAAATCAAGTAAGGAATGCTTAAAGGTAGATTCGGGAAAGATTAAGCACGTCGGCCGCTTTTCAGCGATTCTTTGAATACACTTGGATAAATCTTCAGACGTTTCATATTAAATCTAGTGTATATCTCAAACTCTCTCTCATAATAACTGAAATGTGATGATGTGAAATCATCTTAGTATATTTGAATACGAGCATATTTAAAATTGAGTATGTTTATTCTCGTTTATTAAATCTTTACTATAAATATTTGTACACATATGATAAATTTTGAATGTTTAAAAAATTTCAGACGAATTTCATTATTATCAACAGGTAAAAGAAATGATACAATAGGGAAACAGCTTGTCATATCACATAGTATGTCATTTTCCTTACTTAAAAAATAACATTATTTATTATATGTATTTAACATATTACAAATACTTAATTTTCATCGCTTCGACAAAAAAATCTTAAAATATTAATCTTTATTACAGTATTGTGGCCATTGTTACAATGGGGCAGCTTCTTACTGTCATCGCTATATTTTTGGGTTCGATTTCCTCTTGCAGAAAATTGTTTATCATTATATTAACTATTGAGATTATTTCATTTTTATTTCCACGCTCCGGTAGTAGAAGACATTTACTATAAGTGATTGCGTGTAATGTCCTAGCCATGGTAAATACATTGCTATTTGCTATTTTCACTCCAAAATATTCACTTATCTCATCTGAATAAGTGATATATTGTTACTTAAAATGTAGATAAAACTCGTTTAAGCTGAGTTTTAGAGTATAGTTATATTTAGAATGTTCAAATATTATAAAAAAAAACATCGTATACATCGTATAAGGGTACAGACCAAATGTCTAAATGAAATCCGCCACTTAACTCAGTGTTTCGAATTCAGACGAAAGTCGGAAAACAGAGATTTTCAATGTTTCTCCTTCTGCATCCGAGATTAAGGGTAAAATCAAAACAAATCAAAAGTCCTCCTTAATTTCTTGTACTTTATTAATCTAAAACTAATTACAGGGCACAACAGCTGCAGAATTACTAAGTTCACAAGAACGGGGCGCTCTGGTGAAACATGTGTTGGAGGCCGCGCGTGCAGAACCGGGCGACGAGCATGCGCTGGAGCCGGCGCTCACCTTGCGACCTGGACAGAGTATTGGTGAGAATTGTTTTATGATAATATATGAATTTTAAGTATTGTAGTTTGTTGTAAGATAACGGTTATTTTAATATGGCCACCGTGGCTGTCGGCTTATTTGCCACTGGGAATGAACTAGTTAAGACAAAACGTTGCGTTGGATTCTGCGATTGAAAATACGGTATCTTAAAATTTATAAAGATAGTGTCTTTTCATTTCCTACATTTCGTTTCCTCTTGTAAATATGATATGAGGAAAATGAATGAATTTTTAAATATATTTTAATGATTTATGAGATTATTGTAAATTACACTTATATAAGGCATATGTGACTTTTCATCAGATATATATTTTTTTCAATTTAAACTAAAGATATAAGAAAATTACTAAAGCTTATTAATTTTCCACAGTACCGGCATGTGTAAGTCGTGGTGTAGTGACTAGTATGTTTCCCCTCCACGAGCGTTCGTCTTTAGAGAATCTACGAAGGAAATGGGTTAAAACTCTATTCTCTCCGCAACCTTTGGGTGTGTATGGCTCTATATAATGACTTGAATTAAGAAACTAATTGATATAGATTATAACTGTGTCAAATTTCTTACCACTCTGTCCGCAAAATTTTCGCGAGCAGTATACAATATTTAATTTATATATTATTATATTTTATTACATTTCAATATATGTATGTGGTTAAATAAATTATATATTTGAAATTTTGTTATTCCAGCTTATCTGTAACATTTCCCTCTATACATGTTTTTCCTTATATACATCAAGATATAATATTTAATTTCCAGATGAGATAAGTGAATATTTCGGTGTGAAAATAGCAATGTATTTTGCATGGCTGGGACACTATACGCAATCACTTACAGTACCTGCTGTGGTGGGATTTGTTTTTTGGGTAAGAAATTATTATTTTATTAGTATTTGTGTTAAAATAAAGCTATACGTTTAAAACAGAGGAAACCTAGTAAAAGAACCTTCGTTCTCACAAAAACATAGTGTTCAGTGGCGTAACTTAACGCCGCCCTTTATCTAAAGTCCGGTTTCTATCGCTCGCCTCACTTGCGGTGGATTTAATATAGCGGAGAAATGAAAATATATTAAATTTAATCGTTATTCCGAGTGGAAGTCGAATACATAACTATTGCGTTCACAGTTAGACGCTATTGTGCTTATTTTTTTTATATGAAAATTATAGTGTAGCTTTTATGTTGTTATTTTTATTTATCTATGTATGTTTCAGGTTTGGTTGGGAACCGCCAATGATTATTGGAAAGATATAGCGTACGTGTTATTCTCACTGTTCAACGTTTTGTGGGCTTGTGTTTATTTGGAAACATGGAAACGGTAAATTTTATTTTGTTTTTTTTTAATGTTCACGCTGAATCCCGTTACATTCAAAAATACAGTTTTTTTAAATATATACAATTACGAAAAAATATTATGTACTGCATCCTCTTTTCTTATCTATCTAGTCTCTTTAGTCTCTATTTGTTATAAGACTGTTTGAACCAAACCCAAAAAATTAAAACGATTCATTCCTCCCAGTGGGAATCGAACCCACAACCACTGCGTTTATAGCTGGATGCTGTGACGGTCTCTAAATAAATATTTTTGCATATGTTTTTTTTTATTTACAGGTATTCTAATGTGCTTGCATACAGATGGGGAACGTTAGACCAAAGAGACGAGCTCTTAATTGAGCCAAGACCTTTATTTCAGGTAATATCATGTAAATCATAATTTTAAAAAGTCTTTTTATTAAAAATATTTTACAAAATTTGGTTTTCGAATTCGAATGGCGTACCAGTTCGAATCCCGCTTGTTCGAATCTTGAATAAATTTGTAAAGTGCTACTTTACCATAAGAACACACACACAAAAAACATTAAGAAAAATATTTTTCCCTCTTTATTGTGGAATAACACTTTAAAAATATTGTTTTGAAATAAGTAATATGTATATATATTTCTTTCTTAGTACTACTCGGCTAATTATTGTGGATACAAGGTTCATAATGAAGATTATATTTTATTTTTCTTATATTAGTGTCTCAAACTAGAATAGTTTAGTTGTTAAAAAGGTTGTTTTATAGAAATTGTTTGACATTTGCGTGATATAGTTGATCATTTTCATATTTCATTAGGTTTCATGTTATTAAGGTTCTTAGATGTTTTTGTATGTTTGAATGCCTTAGTGAGATTATGTTTAAGATGAATTTATATTTTAAATATTCATATATACACATACATGTTTTGATTCGCGACAGATACCATTAAATATTTTTTATTTACTTTAGTAAATATAGATAAAATATACCCTAATAAAGTAACCTACGACCCAAATTGCTACTCAAATTCCTATGATTATTGCATGTAGAAAAACTAACCGTTAAAAGCGTATTTTAAGATTCAAAACAATTTTCTAGCTAGTCAATTTTCAATCTGAAGGTGTGATATAAAATTAAACTGGAAATTATACTTTTTTCCGTATAAAACTTTACTATCGCAAAGAATCATGTGGACTCAGGAATACTTATTTATTTATTTATTTTAATACTTTATTACACCATAATTGACATTAATTAAATAAAACACAAAACGAAAAACAAGCATAAATTAACTTAAACAAAACAAACACATTGTCTCATTATATCCCATTATTAGATAACTAGCAATAGAATAAAAAGCAGTTAATGTTTAATGAACTTCTAAGAATAGATTCTTCTAGCAACATGCATCATTCATGTGTATGTAAAGTATTTTTATAATATTGAGTTTTTAGTAAAACTTTTACAACATACTTTACCACTCAAAGTACGATATAATTTCCTTTACACATAGTATAAAAAGGTAAAAAAATACGATCTACGAAAAGTTTGAACTGATTACACAGTAATAGAGCTTATATAACAGAATAACGCATATACAAGTTATGTAAAAAATGTAAAATTTGGCTATAGTAATAGCTTGCGCGTAATAATTGTCGGTAAATATTTTATTTAACATTTTCCATGTACGGATACCAGGGTGACATGGCCACCAGCGAGGTGACGGGGCGCCCCGAGCCTCACTACGCGGCGTGGCGACGGCGCGCGTGGCGACACTGCGTGTCTTTGCCGCTGATGTTGATTTGTTTGGGCGTGGCGGCGTTGGCGACGTTTGTCTTGTTGAGGACGCAGGTGCATATCATGTTTTAGTAACTTTTTTGTTGTTTCAGGTGTTTGGTTTCTTCTTAAATTTTGCTTAATATATAATGTCAACGTAACATAATAAAATAGGTCTATACAAATATAGTTTACAATATTTTATTTTATTCTTCTGTACAGGACTGGTGGGAGGACACCATATTTTATTTTAGTTGGATTCCTCGAGCGCTGCTCGCTATTTTGATTGCGGTAGAAGAAGAAGTTTATGCCAGAATCGCTAAATGGCTCAACGACAAAGGTATTTTTTAATAACAATAAGTAAATTAACCAGTTATTTTTATCGTAGTACCCTGTAAAATATAATTTTTGATAAAAAATGTTAATGCTTATGAACATAGATGATATTATATGCGTATCACAAAGTAACTTTTTTCCTTTCTCTAATAGTAATTACTAGTCCTAATAATCTATATATTCGATCTTTTGTATAATAGGTATTTCTTATATTATATACACAACTACACTGTATGTGTGTACTAAAATTCTATAAATTCTTTAAAAAAGTTTAATAATAAAAAAAATCCCTTCTGAGCACTAAAAGAACTCTTCATTATTATACTTATATTTCAAATATCTTACATTTCTATGTATATTGAGTGAGTTTTTCATTTAATAGCAACATTTGATCAATAACATTACAAAAACTTTATCTTTTTTGCATGCAATAATCTTCCAAGTTTCTTCTAGACTTGATCTAGATCTGAGTAGATTAAATTAGCACGTATAAAAAAAACATTAAATAGCGTATCCATAATTAAAAAAATCAGTTTTATCCTTTTCCAAGTAAATGTAGATGAAAATATTAATAAGTAGTGGTAAAATATGACTATAGCGCATATTATTTTCTCTTTACCGCTTACCAAACTGGAATGGATGAAACAACATTTCGTTATAATGGTAACTTCTACGATACATAAACAGAAAACTATCGACTCGAGACAAAGTATGAAAATCATCTGATACTGAAAATAGCATTGGTTTGTATTTGATGCTAAAAACTAATGCCGTAAAGTCACGCTTTAAATACACTAAAATATTATTTAACATAGGTTTTAATGTTAAAAATGAAGTTTAGACTTTTTAAACTGCATTCTTTAAGCATGCTATTTTTTAATCTGTGCACGCTATTACAACATTTGCATGACGTAAATTTGGTTTAAATAGTTTTTTTTAACATCTTACATGTTCTAAATATATAACAGCTATCGATTCAACATTACATAATTTTATAAATAAAATTGAAATAATGAACAAAATAATCATTGTTATTACAAATTCACAATCACCACATTCTCATGACACTTTAATTTTATTTCAGTCAGCGACTACGAAAAGTTATTAAGGTACATTTTCGTAATGTTTTTAAAACTGTCCTTAAAAAAAGTTGCCTCCTTATCAGCTACACACTGTGTCTCGCTTGTAACAGCGTAGGCAGAGGGAGCGCAGCTTCCTACTCTCCACTGAATTCCGGAGGCATTGCGTGTTGAGTGGCGTAACTCAACGGAGCGCTTTGCCCCGACGCCAGAGCGAGGAAATGAATATATTTAATATTTCATTTTTTGTGCTTCCACACATTTGTACGCCTGTGTCGTGCATGGGCTTTTAAAAAAATGATTTTATGTATAATATAAATATTATAATTATTCATAAAATAATATAACATTAATATTACAGTAGAAAGAATTTTGAAATATTTATTACAAAGCAAAATGAAAGAAAACATTACGAAATGGTACCTCATATATATAGTATTATATTGCTTTCGATGTATAATCCCTAAATAAATTTGAGTAGTTAAAAATACATGTAATGGTTTTTCTTTACAGTTTCAGTTTGTGAATTCGTTCATGAGTTTGTTCTACATAGCATTTTATCTGCAGGACATGGATAAGCTGAAAGAAGTAAGTATTTAATATTTAAAACAAAATTATAATTGCTATGTGCGGGTTGAATTTACAAATGCTAACATACTATACTGTATGCTTAGGTATAAATTGATGAATTATACAGTTTCGTGTGTTTCTTTTATATGAGACTATGCATGTTTTTTTATATACTGATACAGCGTAGGGGTCTAAACGATTTTTGGTCAAATAGGACAAAAATGATCGATGAATGATAGTTACAAAAATGTACGAAAAAAATAAACGAAATTATGCATTACAATTTTGACAAAATAAATATAATTGTCGTCTTTCTGTCTTTTGAAAATAAAAAAAATATGTATTTTTTCAGCAACTAGCTGTGTTACTTATAACTCGTCAAATAATAGGCAATTTAAAAGAATCTGCGTTGCCATA
The DNA here is from genome assembly GCA_013403645.1 of Heliconius nattereri. Taxonomy (NCBI): domain Eukaryota; kingdom Metazoa; phylum Arthropoda; class Insecta; order Lepidoptera; family Nymphalidae; genus Heliconius; species Heliconius nattereri. Next base: position 9,271,944 of record JAAIXI010000229.1, on the reverse strand, counting down.
CCTCATTGAAAACTTAAGATTAGCTAAGATCTGTTTCGACGTATTTGGAGCTTTGAGTCCAAGTAAGAGTGAGTATGATTTTTTAAATTATTTTTTATATATATATATAAGCTTATAGAAAACAATAATATTGGCAGTGTTATACATTTTATATCTTGATTTCTGATGATTATTAGTATTAATATTGTCCGCAATATTAATTTAAACTTATATACATTATAACATCTTGTAAAATTAAATATTTAAATGAATGAAATTAATTGGTAGAAGATATTATATGTAGACATGAAAAAAAAAGAAAAAAAAATATTTATATAAAGTTAAAGAAATTATTATTACATTCACATTCGCAGTACCGACATCAGCACAACTAACAGAATTATTCGAAAAGAAAACATCGTCGTCGGGAGATCAACCAGAAATGCTAATTAATGGTAGCACCGATAAGGAGAAAGATAGAAGAGACTCGGACAGTAGAGAGCCACTCGCACAGAAAGTCATACATCAAGCTGAGTTAGAATCTCAGTTATTTAAGGTAATAATATTGAATATAATAAAGCGCGGCGTTACGTTATGCCACTCAACCTGGAGAATGGATAGTGCTTAAGTTACTTGACACTGCCTTCCCTACTATGCGGGATACGGCGTGAAGTTAAAACTTATTTTTAATTTTTACCTACATATAATATGGTTTTCAATATTTATTACAATTTATAGAGAAATGTATGTAATGGCAATACTGACATAGAAAAATAAACTCAGAAAATTATACATGAGGCTAAGTAAATCAGACCTGATAGATGGTGAGGTGTTTAAGGTTATAAGTAGTTAATAAAAGGGTAAATATTTAAATGCTGCTGCCGTAGAGTATGGGAACAAACGTGTAATTGTTAGGCACAATTTGTCTTGTAACAAGACTGGGGTAATGAATTCTTTTCATTTCCCCATTCTGGTAACAAGACAAATTGCGGCCATCATTAAACATAATGCTAAAATACTCTACTATACCTAACGTTAAAATACTCCCAGGCAATTTTCCAATTGGGTGATGCCTGGGAGTATTTTAACGTTAGGTCACCTCTGTCTAGCCTGCTATATATCTGTCAATGTCAGTACGAAGGCACGTTTGCGGAGTACCTGGAGATGCTGACGCAGCTGGGCCACGTGGTGCTGTTCTCGGCAGCCTTCCCGCTGGCGGCGCTGTGCGCGCTGCTTAACAACGCGTGCGAGGTGCGCGCCGACGCCTTCAAGCTGTGCCACGTAGCGCAGCGCCCCTTCGGCGAGCGCGTCAGCAGTATAGGCAGCTGGCAGGTGCGTGTACATGTGTATCGGTTGACTGATAGCCAGAAAACTAAACTAAGCTATAGTGAACATATGATAGTGAACATACTGAGAAATTGTGAAAAACATGTCAAAGAACGTATAAGCTTGTGAAATTATACTTATAAATGCCAACATTTTGTATAATTTGTCTGTAGTATAAGAATAACAAAACTTATTCTTCCAGCACGCAATGGAAGCAATGGTAGCTGTAGCAGTTTTAGTGAACTGCGCCTTAATAGGATTATCCGGCCCCGTGCACCGCTTGTTACCGGATGTGACTCCAGCGCAGACCATATTGGTCATTGTTGCGTTGGAGGTAAGTTTGATTTTTATTGGTTTTAGTTTGAAATGTTTTCACTTTTTTTCAACTTTACGCTGTGCCATGCGTGATACAGCGTGAAGTGGACTTTTTTTAATATTGTTAAATTAATGTGAATACATTGTCATCAGCACGTGGTACTAGTAATAGTGCTATGTCTACGTATAGCGATACCGGAGATACCGGGGTGGCTCGCGACTGAGATGGCCAAAGTGGAATATCAAAGACGGGAAGCCATTAAGAATGCACACGCCCCTTTGTTGGTGAGTGCGGGTTTGAATTTCGTGAAGGAGTGTGGGTTTGAATTTTGTTGTTTTTTGGTTTGGTTTTCAGATACTATAGATAGTACAATCCATTAAGACGCACCCTTTGTTTGTCCTTATAGCTTAAAGAATAAGTGTGCAATATTTCGCTGTATATTTATGTTTTAGTTTTGTCGTTTCTTAATAATTATCTTTGAGTGCATTCGCACACTATAATTAATGAACCAATCACAAGCATCACCGGCAAAACGGCATGGGCCAAACAAGTCCGTGATATTGTAATAAAAAATCAGTTTCGTCAAATGATAAATCTTATTGCTCAACATAAGATGTAAATAGATGTAATAGCTTTAATATAATATTATTATACGTATTTTCAGAAGTTAGTTTTAAACTTATTAGTTTCTATTTGGTAAAATAATCCGTGATAAGTTATTTTAAATGGTCATTAACGTTATAAGAACGTAAGAATCAGTATATTTTGTAAATATTTTCAGCAAATAATATGTTCATTTTAATAGTATACATCTCTAACGTCACATATAATTAATAACCTAATTCCGCAGTCGGAAGGCCCCAGCCAGGACGACATACGCACGTCGACCCGCAACACGCCGACGCGTGGGGTCACGCCCACCACGCCCAAAGTAGACAAACCGATGCCGCCCACGAAGCGCATCAACATCGGCAACATACCCGAGATACCACCTTTCAGGTGAGTGTGTTTGTGTGACTTCAATGAGAAACGTGACAGTTGTCGGTTCGATTCTCATGAAGAAAGAGCCTCACCCACCACGCTTAAACTGGATAAGCCATAGCCTTAAACTAGATCCATTTATATAGATAGAATACCCAAGATTTTGCGGTTCAGGTGAATGTGTGTGTGTGTGTGTCTACAAACGTGAAGATTATGGTTTCTATCTCTAAAAGGAGAGTCACGGCTTATTTCTAGTTTTCCGTTCTGAGAGATAAAGTGTGGCGTTGAGTACCGTTGATGAATGTATTAAGTGGAGAATGGAGTGTCTTGACATCAAGTTCTCTCTGTCCATCCTGCTACATATGGAATATTGCTTGAATATTATTTTTATTCAAAAACGTCATTACTAATTGACTTATAATTAGGAGCACAAATGCAGGACATAGGTAATATGAACTTTAGGATATTCGCAGTTCATTGAGTGATATCAAGTGTACTCGTATTGTAAATTTTTACCAAATAAACTTAAACTGACATTAAAGAAAATTTAAATTTGTGACTCATCCTTGCATGTTTTGTTAACAATTGTATTGAAATTTTGAGTAATCACTTTGTTTTTGACTGCAAAATATCGTCTACACTGATATATTGAAATGAAATGTGACATTGGCAACAGAAAATGTTATAGGGATAAATAAAAATTTAATACATATTATAATAATTTACTTTGATATTTTATGTTATATCATCGTATGGTAGCTTTAAGATATTGCATGTAATTATTAAGTGTGAATCATGCATTTATTATAATAAATTTTATACAAATATAACACAATTATCTATGTACGCGCATGTACTAAATAATTTATGTCAATTGTCCATACAAAACTCAGGTAAGTATAAAAAGATGTGTAAATCGATGTTGTTAATACATGTTTATTGAAAACTACAGATAATAAACAAAATATTCAAGATAATCATATATCATATTTTAAGTATATAAAAATAACATACTTTAGTTGTATGTAGCTGCCATCTTACACTCGATCCATACATTCATGTATTTTTAAATTAGTTTTATTCTTTTTGTTTTCAGTTAATTTGACACAAGTAATATGCCTGGAACGGTGTGTAGTTACAGATTATATATTCAATCCATTGAATCAGTATTTATTATCTATGTAAAAGCTTATTATTACTTAATAATTATAAAATATTGTAATTATTATTTGCAATAAATTTTACCTCTCAATCGTAGTTTTTCTTGGCTTTACCGAATATTGTATGCAAAATACATATATACAAAAAGGTAAAACGATAGTTCTATTAAATCGCTTTTTTCTATCTAACATTACCTTGTCACTATCAATCTCTACACACCCTAACCAAATGATATAATCAGTTATACATACATATTTATGTTTAAAATACATAAAATCCCAAGGTTTTTGTTCTATTCTATACACACATTTTCTTCATGGCACGTTTTTTATATATTATGCTTTCTACTTCACTCGCTTCGTATAAACCTGTTTGTTAGTATATGAGATGTATATATATGTATGTTTACATGATTCCAGGCCTAAAGCGGCGTCTATAACGGAGCCGGTTACAACAGGTTCCTTGCAAATGCTACAAGATGTCAGTCCTACTAAACCTATACGTCGTAAGGTTAGTATTTTAAGTAATAAAAGTAACTTCAGTCTAATGTTGCTGTCAAGATCTCGCGAATTTTGAAAAAAACAAATTAAAAAGTATATAGATATATGGCACTTAAGGATGTAGTAAAAAAAAAATATTATTTTTAGTTGTTTATTAGGACTTCAGGATCTAATATAGGAAGCTGTACACTCTTTCCTATCACTCCTAGACGTTCGTCTGATTAACGAGCTGTTAAACTTAAGTATCTTAAGTTAATGTATTGTTCCTAGAAACTGTATAAAAACAATAGCGGGGCTCAATAATCTCGAGCTCCACTTTTATCGTGCAAGCGTTTTCACCACTAGTCCATACGTTCTTATCGAGGTACGCTCCGAACGAAAGAATTAAAAATATTTTTTAATCTTTAGTGTGTGTGTTAAAACGGTTAATATTTTTATTAAAAATGTGAAAAAATATTAAATCGCCTTCACACTCATATATATATATATATATATATATATATATTTAACATAACGTTCTATACATACAGGAGGGTGTGGGCGCCCCCCTATCGCTTCTAGGTGTCCGCCTGCGCGACGAGCCCTTGCACCGCTCCGCGCACTGCATACCGCACCCACATAGACCACTTGTTAATCCCACTTTACAGGTATGGTATATGATTGTATATTAAAATACATATATGGACCGTTTATTTTGAAAGTGGTGTAAGTCCATTTTTGAGGAAATATGAGCTATCACGTAATTAATGCTTAATTTAATGTAATTTTTTTATATATAACTAGTCCATGTTTAATTTCTCAAAAAAATCCCATGTTTTGTACAACTTAAAATCGGTGGGTAAATGAAATTGCATAATCATCGATTATGAAAGTGGTGTAAGTCCAACTGACAGAGATAAGTAGGTGGCATAGCAGATGGATGCGTGTTTTGTTATTTTTCATTTATTTTATACTAGCTGTGTCCCACGGCTTCACCCGCGGACGATTTGCATTGTTTCCCCTCCGTGAGTTAAAAGATAGATATTAAAAAATTAGACAAATATATTAGAAAATGTACAGCGCATAACCTGTGAGAAGAAAATAAATATGACAAGGCTGTATGTCTTTGCCCAGTAACAGCAAAAACAACAGTAGCGCCGTCTTTTTGCAGAAAAATCCGCAATCTTATTACGATTTTCCTAATTTTATATTATTTAGGAATTGAATTTTTAAATAAAATGTAGCCTAGACCTATTACGTACGAAAAATATAAAGACATGAAGCAGCTACTACCCTATATAGCACCGGTGCATCATGCATATTTTGAAACACTACCACATGCAGAGAATAAGTTAATTCTTGTAATGACAATGTAATTGCCGTCTAAAATAAAATTTTATGTACTGTTATGCGTATTTGTAAACAAAATTATATTAAAATGAAGTATATTTTAAGCGATATTTGATTTTTCAAAATTGAAATTAAACGATTTTTACAATTGTCTAATTTTGAAAGTGGTGTAAGTCCATTTACAGCGTATAAATATGTGTTATCGTAGTCTAATTAGCCAAAAACTAATTTATATAAACAAATTAAATGTGGATAAAACAATAGAAACCCTCATACGATTTGCCTATATTTTTAAATCAACAAATATACTAACCTTTAATTTTCTCGAAACAAAAGAAAATGGACTTACACCACTCTCAAAATAAACGGTCCATATATAAAATATGCTACATTGCAGGATATGCAGAAGGAACTTACAAAATAATTATTCTTTCTGGCCTAATCCAAAACGGTATTTAACGCTGCAATTGGTCTTACTACGGCGGGAAAATTATTATATGTAATCATATTACTATAATTCATATGATTTTTTTTTCTCACATGCATAAGAGATAGCATTGAACTTTTTATTATTCTACTATACATCATTACGTTATCGTCAAAATTGAAGGATGGATTCTAATGGTTGGATCTAACTCCTGCGATATCGCTGGGCACAGCCTGGATGTACAAAACTATATTTACATCTCATTTCTATCTCACTCACATCACATCTCACTTCTTCATATTCTATCATTTAAAATTATTAAAATAAAATTTATTGTGTGATCATAATATATTTTATCAAACTTCAATTATAAAGAACAAGAAATATGTATTTTTCATATAATTTTTCACTTCCATTCAACCAAAGTTGAGAAATGTAATACTAGAAATAAAACTAGTTTTAGTTGCCAGCTTGTAGTTTTACCAATTAATTGAATATTTCAGGAGCTGTCAGGTAGCGTGAGTGCAGGTGGTTCTGAACCGGATTTGAACGCGGTACCTTCGACAGTGTCGATCACTCCATCTATGGACACTAGCGCTACTTCCAGTGAGGATGACAAACCTAAGGATAAAAGTAGTGAGTGATTTCTTCACTTCACTTCATTAGTTGCTCAAAAATCTCTTATATTAGGAGTTGGACTCAGCGGCCAAAAAAAACGTTAATAAAAAAGTAATTTCACACTTTTCCCCACTTATGGCAGGGTAGACAGATGTACCCTAGTGTTAAGATATTCCCTTTCTTATGCACCCCCTTATTTTCGTGACATTGCATATTGAGTGGCGAAACTCAGCAGTGAGCAACGGTGAGCAACGAAGTGATAATTCATTCTCTCGCGTAGGAAACAAACCCACAACCATCTCGTTTACAGACAGATGTTGTGCCGCTGCGCCACGACAGCCTCAGCATTAATAGAAAATTTCTAAATAGATACTACAAATAAATACACAATATTGATTATTGGTGTGAGCTCGGTTTCACTCAGTGGAGTAAAATATTTAATACTTTCATTTATTCGTTCTGGTAACAAGACAAAGCGTTGCGCACAGTTCCGCTACTCAATGCACGCAAGGTCTCGAAAACTCGGTGGTGCGTGGGGAACGGACTATCCAGCGATGTGCGGGATACGGTGGGTACCGTGCTCCTAAATATAAAACTTACAAAAAACCACTGCTCTGAAGAAGATATTCAAATAAATAATACAGACTTGACACGCAATACCTCCAGAATTTGGCGGAAAGTGGAGAACGGAGTGGCTTAACACTAGGTTCCTACTGCCTACTATGATTTGATTTGAACCCCTTAACTCCCAGGTCGGTCTCGAGCTCGAGCAGCGCTGGTAAAACGAGTACGTTCAGTCGCTGTGTTCTCTTTGGGATTGCGCAAAGCACGAGAAGCTGCAATGGCGGCTGATAAGCATTCTCCTCACACACCGGAGAGACCTCACACTACACCAGTAAGATATTAATTGGTATTGAATACAACATTAGAGGTAGATTAAAAAACCGGACAAGCCCGAGTCGGTTTCTCCCACCGATGGTTCCGTACAAATTTTGCTCCCCTTTTAAGGCTATTATTTTCAGGATTTAACAACAACTGTATAGTTTTAGATCTTTTCCTGAACTAGTACTACCGCTAGCTGTCAATTTTCATAACTCTAGGCTCTGGAAGTACCTTATTAATTTTGATTGTCTTTATAGTGTCGGTTTTTTTTACGATAAAACGGCCATATATTTTATTTAAGTAAATGTACAATTACAATTTCTTCAGGAATCAACCGTAGACTTGAGTATATGATTTGAATTTCAACTTGATATCTCCAAGCGTTCCTGAGATAAAGGCTCTTGACAGACAGACAGACACAAAAACAGACGGACGGATGGACGGACAACAAAATGATTTTATACCCTTATAATATTCCTTCTTTCTTTAAGAGGTACGAAACTTTAAATATAATTAATACATTTAACTATACATTGAAATTTCAGGGTCCTCCCGCACCAATGCTAGGCGGTGAATTATCCTTAATTCCGATCGAACAACTCATACAAGTGGAAGATGTCAAACCTAGACCTATCTCATAAATAAAAATTATAAATTCAACATTATTTCGATAAATAACAAAAATGACGTTATCGTAAATGATACATAAGTTGATCCAAAATGGCGAGTGTTCTAATAATATATGCTACCATCTTGGATTATTTTTTTAAAAAAATATTTTTGTTGCTAAATAGAACGGTCTACTATATTCTTTTTGTTTCATTGTTTAATTTTGGTCAATAGCATTTTTCGAATGTGTAGAAATTAGTACATATTATAATTTTATATTTATTTGTTATGACAAAGTAAGAAATATATGGATACGCACAAAATGTTTTCGTGCATATCACATATCAAGACTAAAATTTGAAGAGTTGAAATTTAAACGTGAAGAAAACTATAGCACACAATTTTTCAAAAATTCTTAAATTTTGCTTCAATAATCTTTTCCGGTGAAATAGGTATAAAAAGTTATGCATTTGTAACAGTTACAGGTATTTTTATTTTATAATTGGTAATTAAAGAATTAAAATTGAAATATTAATATTTTTACTTAGTTGTATAATTAACTGTATTTTACCAAGTCATTACGCAAAAAATACTTTTCTTATATATGTAAGTATGATGTCTCGTTTTTTTGTATTAGTAAGTATTAAGTGTTTTTAATGATTGATTATATGTTTAATTTAGTTTTTGTATCTAGAATTGTTTATGTTATTAGAATTTAGTATAATAATCAAAATGGAAATATAAAGCAATAATAATTTACATGTAAAGATTTCGTTATATATTATTTTATTACCATTAATAAATATTTCCAAACTAATAATGTATTAATAGGCCACGTTTCAACTTCCTAATTTTAAAAAAATCACTACAAAAATTGTCAATACAATTAATATCAAATTTAGGAAGTTAATGTTTTTACGAAAAGTAAAGCTTATAATTAAAATTCGATTTAAGTAAAAATAGGACAGATTGAATGGAAATAATCAAGTAAAGACAATATCGGGATATATTGGAGGAAAATTGTTTGAAGAACAAAATGTTGAATCTATTTGAAAACTAACTAATTGTATGTCATACTTTGGGTTTATCTTATTTCTTTATATTTATATAGTAGTAGCAGTTGTAAATTGGTGGTATTCGAACCTGCATTGCTTTTAATTGACGACAAGTTTATGTTGTTGTTGTATTGCGTATTGAATATAAATAATCAATATGACGAGAACATTGTAATACTTATCATTTTATGTAATATAATACAATTAAATTGAAGTATAATTTTATTCATGTTAGAAGTTTTTTAATATATAATATCAATATTGTTCCTCTAACAAATACGTACTTGATAAGCTGAAATGTTCACAAAAACACGAACGAATATTTTGGACGTTTTTTAACGAGTTTTGTATGAATTTTTCGATGTTGTTAATGTCAAATGCAATTGTTGTTTCTTGTGGCTTCCGACTTCTGTAAGCAATCGTCTGACAATAACATTAATAAATGTGGTCGCGTTTGATCTTTGTCTTCTTTTCGACTGGATGAAATAAACTCTTTGTGTTAAATTATCATTTTGATTTAGTACTTTGCGTGTTGCAGATTTTTAATACGACCACAATGTTCGATTGCGTTGAATTAGTTGAATTCTCCATGGATTCTCGAGGAAAAGGGTCTTGACAAATTAAATAGACCGACAGACGGACGGCCAATATACTTACAAGAATTACATTTCTGCTTTTGAGTTATTGGTGGAACTAAAAAAATGAATTTAAACTATTACTACTTATCTAGTAGAGATATAAGTAAGGAAAAAGTAACATGATCTAATTTTATTTTGTACAGAAACCTAAAAAATATCTTAAAGTAAAAATCGATCAAGATATAAATAAATAATAAGACACATAATATCTTAGTATTTTCTAAACAAGAAATGTTTATTTCGTCCAGTCATACTCTATCTGTGTAATACCGCTAGATTCCCTTCACATATTGTTGTCTAGGATATTGTATAGTGTGTAAACAAATCATTAAGTTTTAAACGTTTTAGACTATAAATACAATAACACGAAACTTAAATAGAGGTTGGTTATTATGAATATTTATTAATACATTTTAAATAGTCTTTGAATTTTAGTTGTTAAAAAATTATAATTACCTCAAGAGCTCATTATTTTAAAATGTTTTTATATTTCATTGATTTTAAAAACATGGTATCTGCGTGAAATATTTTTATTAATTAGCAATATTTAATCCTATAGGTATAGTCAATATTTAGTGTATCGATTTTCCTATTTATAACCAAACTGGCAGCTATTTCACTTTTCCTTAACATTGTTTATCAATACCATTTAGTTAGATAAAGATAAATTGATGTGTTTTGTTTTTCTTCATTTTAACCTACCTCTACATTTAAACTTTTAACTATTTTTAAATACTAATAATAAGTAATGGTGTAATCCTATTTTGTATTATTTTATTGCATTATTTAATTAGGTTTGCTACATCGTCCTTTTTATATATATAAATTAAAAACAACTCCATCGCCGTCTTGTAAGTAACACTATATATGCATAAACTGTCAATTATAACTGAAGTTACCGAGTTATTTTTCGAAATTCAATACAATTTTTTACTATTATTTAAGAATGTTCAAATATATTTTATATATTATAATATAATTAGTTCTGCTCTCAAACTGTTATTTCCTATAACATTTGTTAGTTTTGGAAATAACAATTTGGTAATAATTAGCATCTACGCTTACGTACGTTTTACGAGTATGTTAGATTTAATTAGTGTTTAACCCGTTGAAGGTAACGGTGATAAAATATTTTTAGCTTATACTATCGCGTATTATTAATTTGCTGAAATAAATTAAATAATCATTTAAGTTTTATAATATTTTTTCTTAGAATTTGACTTACACTTATGGGTTAACCGATACTTACCGAACCGTTAAATAAACCGATTACTTTTAAACCGATTATTATAGAGTCAACGAAGAGAACTGGAATATTATTAATTAATCCAAATTTTAAGTTTGTTAAGTACATTTAATATTATAAAATTCGAGCACGCAATGCCTCCAGAATTCAGCGGAGAGTGGTTATACAGCTGAAGCTACACAAACAAATAAATGTTGTAACATTTTTGAGCTGCAATATAAGAAATTAGAAAAAAAAACTTACGTATACTTCCATTTCATTTTGGGCAAAATTTTTCATTATGATTACTATAAGTAATATATTCATTTTAAAACATTCTTAATTTATTTCAGTAAATCAATATACAACAGCCTGTACGATTTTAGTATAGTCACATCGAGAGAAATAGGATAGCGATTGGTTAATTACAGCTTACGATTTACATAATATAGCTTTAATTACATAATATATTTTTGTTTTTCATATAACAATTATTCCTCGTTACTGTAGATGATTTAACGTGAGTGTCTTAGAATGTGAAATATTATCTTGTCTTAGATATTTTTTTAAATTATTCCTATGCGAAATAGTGATAAACTTGTTAATATTTTTATTTGTATTTCGTTTTGCAATAAATGTTCAAGCGGCCTTTATACCACATTACTTCTAGTGCCCTAGGTGAAGTAATTACAAATAAACGTCACGGTTTATTATTATTATTATTATTTATCTGATAAACTAAATATTTTTGTCCATTTTTTTTTACAACATTTTTACATTCTAAACAATAGACTTACAGTGTACAATCCGATTTACATTGTTTAAGTTACATTCATTCCTTTTTTCATACATTTACAATAGTCTGCATCTAGTAGTACATGATGTAGTAGACTAGAAATGGTATGGTGTAATCAACGCTTAAATAATCCTTCAACCTCTAATATTATCCTCACTTTCTAGTTTAAAACATAATTCTGTTCGTTAATATTCATGTTAGGTAATACAATTTTGTTCTTATCTGTCTTAATTTTAGTTGTTAAGTTTTTTTTAAAATAATTAAAAATTTTACAGATTATCTATAAATCTGCTAATATTAATTATATTTATAAATATTTCTTTGCAAAGTGCCAGATCGAGTAATATTTTATATTATGCTGCGAACTCTTGTATTTTGACTCGTTTTAGTATTAATAATAATATAAATGCGAAATTGTTTGTATTGAAGTATTACTCGATCGTAAGTTAGGTGATGTGAAATGCTTTATTCTGAATAGCATTGCGAGGTAGCAAATTAAATATTTGTTGTTACGTACTTATTTTTTATATGAGATATTGATAAAATGTTGCATTTTTAAGTAGAAATATAAATTTTATGTTTGCATAATGGTAATGCTGTTTTATTTCAGCCCATTCCTTGGATTTTTTTTATATTTATCAGTATTCTGATAAATATAAAAAAAATAACTTAAAAATGTTGTTTTTTTACCTTTTTCTTGTAATATTAACTGTGCTTAAATTAAATAAGCAGTTTATTTATTATAGCATGTCTATCAGCTTTACGCTGTATCCCGCACGCAGCAGGTTAGGCAGAGGGAACCTAGTGTTAAGACACTCCGTTCCCCACTTTCTGCCGACTTCTGGAGGCGTTGCGTGTTGGGTGGCAGAAATCAACGCCGCGCTTTGCCTCGACACTAGAGCGATGAAATGGAAATATAAATAAATTCACTTGCGCGAGTGGGAATCGAACCCACAACCGTCACGTTTTCTTGGATTCCCATTAAAGAATATAAAATATTCATTCTTCAACAAATTCAATATAAGTACTAATTACAAATCTCTACATAAAGAAATCACGGATTGAATAGATACAAAACGTAAATGTCAAATGATTTTCGTTACTATCTTAGTATGTTATTTTGTTTTTGTTTAAAACCACTTTTTGGATACTGCAATATCCTTTACGGATATAAAAGTCCCTAAATTTACCTTTCTTTGCCTTGTCTTGTTCGGCGGTATACTCATCTATTTTAAAGATATTAAAAAAATATATATAATCTGTTCGATTTTGACAGAGCATTGTACAATATAGAAAATGGCGGTTGTTGCAATAAGAAAATATATTATTTGCAACTAGTACTATATCTTTGTACACTTTTAATAATTATTACTATGAATAGTTTGAATCTGGTTGCTTAATAATGGATATAAACTAAAAAATATATAAATATTACTATACAATACCATTATAATAGCTCTAGCTAGGCACTAGTAATAACGCGGTTTTTTGATTACTTTGTTTTTATGTAAATAAATTGCTGTGATAGCATAAGTGTTTGTGTAAAAATAAAATAGTGTTAAATGTGTTAATATTTAATACTAAACATTGATTTGAATGTAGCTTTTAATACATCTTGTGTAAAGAAATAGTGATGTGTTGATAATTATTAGCCACCAAAACAATGGGTGAAAATGAAGAATTTAATACATTAGCATTTGAAAAGAGGCTAACTCAACTAAAAGATACTCAGGAGAGTATACAATCTATGTCATCATGGTGTTTGAAACAGAGACTTCAACATAAAAAGATAGTTTCAAGCTGGCTCAATGTTTTGAAAAGGGTAAAGGTTGAACAGCGACTGGTATTGTTTTATTTAGCAAATGATGTTATACAGTACAGCAAAAGAAAGAATTATGAGTTTGTAGAAAGCTGGGGTCTTAATTTACAAAAAGCCACTCCATTAGTAAGGTAAGTAAAATGCATTGAGGTTATGTTTTTATATTGAAAAATATTATTTCTTTTAAAATATTATAATCTCTTTATAAATAATAATATTTACGAGTACAATTACTAAATACTTTTTATTTTTTATTATAATTTTAGAGATGAAAAAGTAAGACCAAAAATCTTGCGCATTTTTAAAATATGGGAAGAAAGATCTGTGTATGATGATGAATTCTTATCAGATCTCACTGGCTTACTCAGTGCAGGAGCTATAAAGAAGACTGATGATGATCCTTTGGACTTCCAAGTAAGTATTATAAAGATTTTTACAATTTAACTTAAAGTAGATTGAATTATTTTAAGATACAGCTTCACTGTACCCTAAACACAGAAGGGTAGGCAGAAAGAACCTAGTGTTAAGACACTTCGTTCCCCACTTCCCTCTTGAGTTCTGAAAGCATTGATGTTGGTTGTGGGTTCAATCCCCATTCGAGGAAATGAAATATTTTAAGATACAAGGCTGTATAAAAACTTTATTCTTTTTTTTTCAGCCACAGCAGCTAGTAAATAAAATAAAACAATGTTCAGTTTTAGAAGCAGATACTCAAATAAAATTAAAAAGTATACATGATAGTCATTTAGAGTTATCTGATGCAGAGGCATTATATGCAAATTTAAAAGGTAAATATTATATAATAATATAATATAAGAAATATTGACACTACACTAAAATGTAATGTGACTTAATTGGTACCTAATTACAACTTTAACGTTATTAATTTATAACAATCTTATTAGTAACAACCTGCAGCCTACTGTAGCACAGTAAGTAGGATGACTTGTAAAATATTTGAGTACAATGATTCAATGCCCAATTGGTTGATGAATTATTTTCATTTCCCTGCTCCAATTGGAGAAAGTGCAGCATTAGGTTCCAGCACTTAATGCATCATGTCTCTTATCTAGTTCAAAAGTCAATGGAACTATTTTATTTCAATTCTTTTCATTTTCCCACTCTTGGTAGATCAAATGGGGCTGACATTATCAATCTTTGCCTACCATGATACTGCAGGATACAGCATAAAGCTACTAATTTTATTTTTCAATAGATAGAAGTCATAAAGATGATGTAGAAAAGGAATTGGGTGAAGGTATAGTGTGTGTTGAGAAATATACACAAGCATTGCAAAGGGAAATAGTTGCGAGAGAAGCTTTGTTAGCGCTGCTAAGTTCCGCAAATCAATATTACTCCACTCAAAGAGGGGAAGTTAAAGTTGTGGCTTATGTGAGTATGTCTTGTTATTGATATTTTGTAAGGAACAATAATACTTTTTGTGTCTCTTGTTTCTTATAATAATAATAATAATAATTAACTTCTATAGTATTTCAATGGTAAGAGCTATCTTTTGCTAACATACATACTGCTGTTTTTATAATACTTGTTTTATTTAACATTCAAAATATAAATTTCAACTATATAACTATAAGCAAACATATGAACTAAAACTTAATTGTTTTTAATATTAGAAAAATAATGATTTTAAACCTAAACTACCTCTAACTAAATCTGGCAGTTATTTATATGATGCTAGAAAAAATGCTGCTCCAAAAATTTTATCCTCCCTGCCATCATTTATTTCATTATTTTATTTAAAGCTTGGCTGTCTGTCAGACAGATCTATTATTGTATAAAATTATTTCCTAGCACCTAACTCACCTGTGACACCTAACTCTTTATAACAATTATTATTATATATAAGTAAATCTATAAATTAAATATGTAAAACAAAAACTTTGTACCTTGTATGAAATTTGTCATAGTTAGAGTTTATATGGAGGAGTGCAAAATTAGCATTTATTTTTTTAAAATAATGCATTAAAGATACACTAAATTAATAATATATGTATAACACATTCTACCATACATATAAAAAAACTTAAAAATTTCTATGGCAACTTATATTATGTGTCAAGGGGTTCTTTAATCCCTCTAAATAAGTAAAATACATGTGATATCTGACACTGGCAAATTATTTTGTCATTGCAAAATTAGGCCTTTAAAAAAAGTTAATTGTTACACTTGCCTCCAGGCATACAAAAACTTTGGGGCTCGAGTGCGTGCTTTAAAAAGGAAGCTAGACGAATTAATACCCACTCTGCCCACTGCTGCACCGTCACCTCCACAACGTGATGAGGATGTACCATCCCCTGGGCCTGATGAGGATCTGGAGCTGCCTGTACCTGATGTGGAGGAAGGTAAAGATTTAACATAACAGAGGGCTTGGTGGTTGTAACATCGAAAACATTAAATAAGAAAAGATTTTTAATTTTTTTTAGTGGAGCGTGAGGAACATAGTGCTTAAAAATTAGGTTTTCTCTGCCTATCTTACTATATACGGGATTTAGCATAAAGCTAAAAATAATCTTGTTATTTCTTTTTATTCTACTTCAATACAATATAGACAGACACTCAACATGTCCTTCTTTCAGCCTTCTTGATTTGATTCTCAATTTTGACTACATTTAATGAGACTGATTTTACCAATAATAGGTACTTTGAATTTAACAATATTTAGTAAAAAAACTGTTTTTATAATTTTTTTAACATTAATTTATTATTTATTACAGTGCAATATAATATAGATAGAACATTCAATACGTCACTCTCCGCCGACGGATCTTTATATAACTTTGGACTCTCGTCTTTTCTTACTTCGGACAATCCCATGGCTTTATTCAATGACGGTGCCGAATTGGATATTAGCTGTAAGTATTCACTTCTTTTTAATTTTGTTTTATTCTTGTAATTATAGTTGGAATTTTGTCATTTAGTATGAAATGTATCTGAGAAATAAAGTGTTTGGTTTAATATGAGCTATATATATATATATATATATATATATATATATATATATATATACAGCTGATTAATATACTTAATGATTTTTAAAAAACTGACCCTTGAGATAAATATTGATAAAAAACTGTCTTAAAATAAAAATAAAAAAGTAGTAAATAGAATATAAATATATTTAATTGTTGTCTAAAATTTGTATATGTAACTTATGTATATGTCACAGATATTGAAATTTAATTTGAAATTCTTTTATGTGTAATGTTTATATTTCAATTAATGTTAATAAATGTAATTTGAGGCCTTCATGGCACAGCGGCACAAGGGTGTGACTAACAAGAGTGTGGGAAGTGAAATATTTATTTACGTTTATATTTCCATTTCTTTATCAAATATTTCAATTACATTTCAGATATTAAAAAAATTATAAGTATTATTTATACACAACTTTTTCTATGGTACCCACTTTTAAGTAAAGAGAATATATTCTATATTATAATAAATTACGTGGATTATAAAACGTAAAATCTCTTAGTGCTTTTCTACATTTCCGAAGATGTGTGAGTGCCCTACGCCGCATTGCCTTTCAGTCGCTCAGTAATGAAAGTGTTTTATATAATGATGTAGATATAATCAAAAGATTTAATTCAAGCAAATAAACTGTTATGTATAGCATGTAGTCTTTAAAATAAACAATATCTATTAAAATAGATAAAATTAGCTTACGTTCTTCGTTTACGTTAGTCTACGTTCATGGATAATTGAATATTGATTATCGCGTTTTTTATATGGTACTTTGATGATGAATTTTATTTGTGTTATATAGATAGATGGAATAACAACTGCATTATATTATGTTACAATATAAATATTTTAAGATACATAACATTAAATGTATCATACCAATTATAAAAAAATAATTTTACAGCAAATAAAATACAAGTAATTAATTCGCGGCCGAATGAAAAGCAAGAGTTTGATTTAGGTGACATTTTGGATAATTTTGATCCGCTCGATAATATATCGACATCCTCAGAGAACAATTCAGGTACCACACAATTGAATGCATGCATATGCATGAATGGATGTTATATGTCGCATTTCTTATGCATAAATTGGAATCATATGCATAATTGGATTATATGCATATTATTATAAACTTTTGGTTTTTCCTATCTTAAAGACAGGAATTAAATATAGTAAAACTTTATTATATAATATAAATATAGTAAAACTATATTTAAGAGTTTTATTCCTTTAACACCACTTTATAAATCTTACGTACATCCTCATCATAGGCTATATTATATTTATTTAACTAACTGTTGGAATCCTTACATGTTTGATTTTTTTTTAAGAAACATAGGTTCGAGTCCCGCTACATAATATTTCTATTCTCGGTGTGGAATGAAAATGAAAATCAAATTTTGTGACATATCACAATCATTCATACACTTATTTATTTTATTTATTAGAAAATCACAGATTTGCGTAGCATGTTGTTGTTACTAACACTTTGTTTTTTTTCCTTCCTTTCATTAAAGAAATTTTAATTGTCTTGTGTATCAGTTTTGTTTTCAAAAGTGGATACCATAAGTCGATACGTAAATGTACGTAATGTCTGATCGATAAGTAGGTATTTAGTGTTTGTTTTTATTATTATATAGTTATTGATTTTGTTTTTGTTATTTGTTAGTGTGTGTTGTATTGATTGCATATTTATAAGAAAATAGTTTTAAGCGGCGATGATGGTACACTAATTCTAGTACACTTAATGCAGGGGCACTACATACTGTAAAAATAGAATAGCGCATGTACGTAGATATGTAGGATCCTAACATTAACTATGTTAATTTTAATGTTAGGACTGTAGCGACATCTACAAAGATCTATTTATAATAAAATTAAAGAAAAAAAAACTTTTTCAAGAACAAGCTTTTATTTATTGTCAATAAAATGAACTAAAAAGTTATAAATTAATTAACTGTAATAAGAAATATAACGCTTAATAAATAATAAAAGCGTGTTACATTTTGATAGCGAGAGGAAAACAATAAAAAAATTCAAAAAATAATATTACAATATTGGTAAATAATATATTTCTTTAATATTTCAGCGGCGAGTGCAAATATGTCACAAACGCAAGAAGCTCTGCCGGGCCTCGACCTGCTAACTCCGGAAAGTACTGGCAACCCACCGCCGCCTACTTCGTTTTACGGAACTATGGAGACAATAACAAGTAAATATTAAATTGAAATCAAAAAATAAATAAAACAGCTTCTGTTCACAGTATCCCGTACACAGCAGGTTAGGCAGAGGGAACCTAGTGATAAAACAATCCGTTCCCCCCATTCCGCCGAGTTCTGGAGTCATTGCGTGCTAAGTGCGTGCTAACTCAATAATGAAGCATGTAACTTTTCATTTTCAATAAAATTATTTGACTCCTGACTCAACGCCGCACCTTGCCTCAACACATAAATATAAATTTAAATAAATATTTCATTTCCTCGAGTGGGGATATGACCCACGACCGTAACCGTGGGGATATGATCTACGAGTCAGAGTCGCCCACTGAGGCCTCCGAACCAATTTCAAAAGAAGTAGGTCAATGGTAATATGATTTATCAAAGTTGATAAATTTAAGTTTGTGTGAGCACAATTTTGTATAAAATGAATTATGTATATATTTGTATTGTTTTTTATTCTATGATATACCTATAAATTTTCATTTATCAGTTTTCATAATTGTATTTGTGCACCTACAAAGTGATAAGTACCCTTAGTGGAAAGTGCCCTATAGGTTTTGAGAACGCGGCGAAAGTCCAACAATGCTTGCAAAACGATGCATAATCGCTTGTATCTTTTGATTGCGTTGATTTAGAAACTTCTAGTTGATATTTTTTTTTGTTTTCAGTCCCAGACGACCCAGAACAACCTTACATGCCAGAAGCGTTAACTAATACGCAATGGAACAACCCAGCTTGGAGTGTACCGCCGGTAAATTATGTTATATTGATTTTTTTTTACTGTCTTTTATTATAATTTTCATTCACACGATCTCACGACATTCACACGATCTATTATGATATGATTTAATTTAATTTATATTATTTTTTTTTATTTTAACAATTTGCTTATTATATGTACAGTATTGGTTCTTGTTTCTTCTTCCTGGCATTAATCCCGGCTATTACCAGGGTCTACCTTTCTACTCAACCTACTCCACTTTGCACGGTCTTTTGCGTCCTCGGTGGTTAGACCATTGGCTCTCCTGTCAGGCTCTCCTGTCTCATGTCCTGCATCACGACATCCAACCGGTGCTTCCTTGGGCGTCCGAAAGGTCGCGCTCCAGGAACTGGTATAGCAAGGCACTTGCATCCGACATAGTTCTTAGGCCGGCGCGTAACGTCGCCAAACCATCTCAGGCGACGCTCTTGGAGCTTATCCGCTGCGTCACGGACCCCAAGACTGCCTCGAATGAATGCGTTGCATATGCGGTCAGAACGCGTTACGCCGCAGATCCACCTCAGCATCTTCATATCCGTGACGTGAAGCTCCTGAGCGTGCCGAGATAGTGCCGGCCAACATTCGCTGCCGTATAAAAGAACCGGTCGGACGATGCTCTTGTATATTAGCCCCCTGAGCTTGGGCGGTATTCTGCGGTCGCAGACCACACCAGAGACCTCCCGCCATTTGGCCCAGGCAGCGCTTATCCGGCCATGGACATCGTGATCGATGCCTCCAGACTCGTGCATAACGGATCCAAGGTACCTGAACTTCTCCGACTTAACGGCTGGCTCAGGACCTATAAGGATGGTGCTCGAGTCCCGGCTCCCGCAGGCCATGTACTCTGTCTTCGACACATTTAGTTTAAGACCGCCGTTCTCAAGCGTACCCTTCCAGAGGTTCACTTTACGCTCCAGCGTCAGTCGGTTCTCGGCAATGAGTGCTATGTCATCGGCATACATCATCAGCCATGGAGGCTGGTCCTGGATGTGAGCCGAGACAGTATCGAGCACTACATTGAATAAGAACGGACTAAGAGCCGAGCCCTGGTGAACCCCCACTGTAATCTGGAAGGGTCTAGTGTCGCCAACAGCAGTCCTAACCATAGAAGCGGAATCGTGGTACATGTCTCTGATAATCTCAATATAGGCCTCAGGGATCCCTTTGGATCGCACTGCCCACCAGATACGCACGAGGCACACAGTCAAAGGCCTTCTGCAGATCTAAAAAGGCCACATGCAGAGAGCTCCTTTTTCCCTGTATGCCTCTATCAAAGTTCTGAGGGCGAAAATGGCGTCCATGGTGTCCGATCCTGGCTGAAATTCATATTGAGCCTCAGAGATAGTACACTCATGGCGGAGCCTGAGGTCGATCATGCGCTCGAAGAGCTTCATGGTATGACTCATAAGCTTAATGCCCCTATAACTACCACAATCTTGAACACTGCCCTTTCCCTTGTAAATAGGGATAATCAAACTAAGCCGCCACTGGTGCGGCATCTATTCAGTGTTCAAGATATGATTAAAAAGGCCAGTAAGCATGAGCACACCAAGAGATCCCAACAATTTCCACGCTTCGATCAGAATGTCGTCAGGTCCCACCGCTTTTCTGTTCTTCATGCGTCGAAGGCAATTACGTTTTTCGTCAAGGGTTATTGGGGCAATAAGTCCGAGGTTAGGCGGTGGGTCGTGATGAAGACTGCATGGGTGCTGAGTATTCAGCAACTCCTGGAAGTAACTTCTCCACCTCTCCTTCACAGAGGCATGATTGCAAAGCAGCGTGCCCTGGGAATCTCTGACGCAAAGACATTTTGCGATATATTGCGTCGCTTTATCCCTGGATTTTGTATTATATGCCTTCAAACTACGCACAGATCGGTCACTATATTATAGGTTTATGCTGACTGATCAGATCAGACGATCAGATGATAGATTGTGGTAGTTCTGACACGTTGAGATCTTTTAGCAAAATTATAGTGATTCAGAACTTCATTAAATCCCGGTTAAAACACGCCTAAAAGCCAACAATGTTTGATGGTTTACTGTTTAGTACACTAAGATCGATTACGGTAGTTTAGATGCCAATGGCTGGTGCAAAATTTATGGAGTGGCCACGACTTGTCGATCTTACCGTAAATAACTATTAAATAATTTCAGCCAACAACAACTCCATTGATACCGCCGGTACAAATACCTCGCAACATATACACGGAGCCACCCGCCTCGCCGCCGCCCGTGCGTGCGCCCCCCGCGCCGCCCCTCATGGAGAGACCCAAGGTACGTACAAATATATAACACTTAGACAACAATTTATATAAACGTTTTGTAAAGGTTGTGTATAATATAACATGAAGACTAAGCGGGCGAAGCCACATTTGGATCACTAGTAAATTATAATTTAATTTGTACAGGATATACCACCGTCGGATGTCGACCATCGTGGCTTACTACCGCCTCCACCACCGCCACCAATTCTACCGTTATTGCGTCGTAAGTATTTATATTATACTTTTGTTTTACTTTTTTTTTAATGTTTCATGATTATTGTTTTTTTTTCATATGGATTCGAAGCGGCCTCATTCTATTCCAAAACTTTCTTTATTTATTTGTTATTTTTTAATATCTTATAATTGCTTATATGGATCCTCACCATATAAGTGTAACAAAAAAATTTAAATCTCCAGTTTTTGGAATTCCCCATTTATAAATATGAAGTATTATAACTTTTATTATTTATGTTTTCTTCTGTGTATTTTTTGTTTTATATCTGTATAAGTAAGTTTATATAAGTTTTTCTTTTCATGCTATGTAACTATAATTCGATCTATAATTCGATCTATAATTATTACTATAGACTTTTTTCAAATTTAAAATATTCTTTTTTGAAATAGATTATTGTGAGCATTTTTCGTCGTCTTTATAGACACTTTCACCCTCAATGCCGGCGGCTCATCCACAGTACGCTCAAATTGTAGATGTTCTTAGGAGAAGATTCTTCTTGCCATCAGGTGTTCCTTCGAACTGTTTGTCCCTTTTTGTAATAGAAAAAAACAACATTTTGAGACATTACCAAATCGAAATATCAATCTACAATAATTCTTATATTTATCTTTTATTAATAATTTGTTTGAATTGGTTGATTGACTTGGTTATCTTTACTGTTTAAACTTATATATAAATCATATAAATCATAATTGAAATAAATGTATTCTTTTGGAAAATTATTTGATTTTACTCGCAAAAAATGTTTAGTAGTTTTATATTATAGGTACGCGTACGAAATAAATAAATAAATATTTAAATAAATTTAATCTCTCTCCAGACATAGAAGATGTAGATCACAGATTGTTACCGAATTTGAGCCAACTTCCCCCGGCAATCCCACCAATCAGGCATGCTATGCACCAAGGTAATGTAACTATATGAAGATTATTATTATTATTATGGATTATTAGCTTCATGCTGTGTTCCGTATACAACAGCGTAGGCAGAGGGAATTTAGTGTTAAGACACTCCGTTTCCCTTTTTCTGCCTGATTCTCGAGGCTGAATTCAACGTCGTGCTTCGCCTTGTTATCTGAGTTCAGGAGAATATTTTATTCCCCCGAGTGGGAATCGAACCTACAACCGTCGCGCCATAGTCGCACGCTTGTGTCGCAACGAAAATATGTAATTTATTACAGTAGTGACATATTAATTAATAAATAATGATGATGGCCTTTTTCTATTCATGTAAGGTTCAAAAGAGCCAGATGTTGTTAGCGAAGGTAAGTTGCATTGCTTGCAAAAAATATATATTGGTACTTTATCTCAATATGTTTGTGCTTTGTATGTTTTTTTCTTCTTTTTTGTAGGTTTTGGTAATGAATGTTATAATAGATTAAAATAGACATCTAATAAAGAGGAAACATAAAATAATCGACTAACTCTAACGATCAAAAATTATAAATTTATTGTTGTGTACAATAGTTTTTCAAATGTGCAATACATAATTATAGTTTTTTTAAAAATATTGCTCTAAAAACTAAATTTGTTTAATATATATGGATGGAAGTTGAATGTTACAGACATTGACTAACTATGACAAAATGGCAATTTTAGTGTCAAATTAGAATTATTTTATGATGAAGCTATGTATTATATAAATAGTGGAAATCGATAAATAAGTATAGATATTTTTTTATTTCATACACGCAATCATTATAATATGTTATTTCTTATATATTATATTTATTGTTTATTTATTGTATATTTATTGCTTACAATATTTGCTTATAATTTGCCTTATATATTTTTAAAATGTGAATGTAATTCTCGATCATTGATGAGCACTAAGCATGGTATGGCGTATTTACTGCGTTATTATAATTTGAATATAGAATGCTTATTTATATTTTTCTATTTTAATAAATACCAAATTTATAAAAGTAAAAAATATATATATTAAAATATTTACTATTTCTTCGCACTGCCGTCGAGACAAAGCGTGGCTGACACGGCGTGGCGTGACAAATGAGTTCCGCCACCCAACACGGAATGTTTCCAGATTTCGGCGGAAAGTGGGGTGTCTTAATACTAACTTTCCTCTGCCTAGCCTGCTGTGTGCTGGATACAGCGTCAAGCTGCTTTATTTTTTAAAAATTTTATTAATTATTTATGTATATAAAACATAGAATAATATTGCGCCACTCAACACGCAATGCCTTAAAAATTTGACCGAAAGTGGGGAAAGGAGTGTATTAACACTTGGTTCCCTCGGCCTTCGCTGCTATGTGCGGGATACAGCGTGAAGCTGAAAAAAAAATAAAGTGAAATAACAATTGTAAAGGCACTCCATTTCCTTCTTTCAACCTACCTATTTATTAGAAATGTTTTTGTATTAAATATGTTTAATACGAAAACATTCTTAATGCCGTTGTGAAGGAGTCTTTGCTCTTTTGTAATATGTAACTATTGTTATTTTAAGTATAAATTGGGTTAATAATGACAATAATAAACTTCCATCCTGTGGGCTTCCCGAGAACTTATGCAGGTGGATCGCTAGCTTTCTCACTGGGCGCAGCATCAAGGTCGCTGTCGACGGTTTTTGCTCCAATCATATGCCCGTGAAAGCAGGCGTTCCCCAAGGCTGCGTGCTGTCCCCCACGCTGTTTCTTCTGCATATCAATGACATGCTGGATGATTCTAGCATTCCTTGCTATGCAGATAACAGCACGGTGGCAGCTGTTTACTCCGGCCGCGCAAGTCTTTCTCTTGTGTTGAGGCATCCCTCGAGAATGTCTCTTCATGGGGTGAAAAGAACCTGGTCCAATTTAACCCCCTAAAGACACAGGTTTGCGCGTTAACCACTAAAAAAACCCCATTTATCGTATCGCCAGTCTTTCAGAACACTCCCCTTTCAGCCGCGCCCAGTATCAGCATATTGGGCCTTAATGTTTCGAATGACTGCCAGTATCGCGATCATCTGGAAAGCAAGGCCAAGTTGGCCTCGAAGAAACTGGGGGTCATCAATAGAGCGAGACGGTACTTCACGCCAAAACACCGATTGGCCCTATATAGGGCCCAGGTTCGGCCACACATGGAGTACTGTTCTCATCTCTGGGCTGGTGCACCCCAGTATCAGCTTGACCCATTTGATCGCATACAACGTAGAGCTGTTCGAATCATTAAGGACCCAGTAAGCTGTGAAAGGCTTGACACTTTGGCTCTGCGTAGAGACGTCTCCTCGCTGTGCGTTCTCTATCGCATTTATCATGGTGAGTGTTCTGAGGAACTGTTTGACCTGTTACCTGCCGCCGAATTTTCTAACCGCACAGCACGTCACAAACTTAAATATCATCCACACCATCTGGATATGTGGCACTCCACTACTGTGCGGTTTCGTAGAAATTTCCTTCCACGCCACCGAACTGTGGAATAGCCTACCCGCGTCAGTGTTTCCAGGTCGGTAAGATATGGGTCGGCCTTCAAGAAGCGCGTCTATCTCCACCTCAAAGGCCGGCAACGCACCTGTAGCACCTCTGGTGCTGCACGGGGTCGTGGGTGGCGGTGATCACCGTCAGGTGAACCGTACGCTCATTTGCCTTGTCCTTTTTCCATAAAAAAAAAATGTCATTAAAACCTCTAAGCTTTGCAGCAGTAACTATAATAGTTGCACATAGGAACACATACGTACGTGTGCATTTCTCTAATTCGATTATAATAAAAAAGTAATATATTTTTTTAATTGTTATTAGTCAATATATTTTTATAAAAAATATTATTTTATCATATAATCAATGCTTGTAAACAATTTTTAGATAATTAATACATTGACAATTAAATATTTATTTTTCAGATGTAGATCATAGGAATTTGATATCGTTAACTCACCAAATACCGCCGCAGCCTGTGCCCAGGCCACACAACCCGATAGATCAGGTATGTTAAAATAATCTTTATAGTACGGTTCCCAAGTTGTGGCCTTCCTGAATTAAGGCTCTCAGATCTTTTGCGCTTTGTACATTCGGGAGGTACATATATAATCAAAAGTAGGAAATACCCAAAGCTGTTTATATATTTATATAGGCCAGATGCACTTTTTTCCTATTTTATTATGACTTACAATTTTTGCTCCGTTTCGGGACTTTTCACTCGCAAACGCGGACACAACCTTGGTCCACAACCTCATATATATTCCCGTTCCCTAAAATTCGGTTCACGTGTTCCGGAGATTAGTTCGGACAAACAAAAATACAGACGGACAATTTTTTTTAAATCGTTTCTTTGTATTTAGTATCGTGTAAATAACAATAGGAAAAAAATATTTATATGTATAGATAATAATAATTTTCATTGCAGGATTACAGAGTGCCACCATTGGTGCCGCCGCCTGATATAGTTGAAAGTGTTGATATGGATCTTTCCGAAGATGAAGACCAACGTATGTTTAATATATTTTAATAATTATATAAAATATATAAGAAATGAGTAAATTTTTCCATTTGTAATTTTTTCGGCATTATAACCATAGTAGTTGAATTGAGAGTTGATTGACATATGCTAATATTCACTTGAGGAAAAGTCACACATTATAGAAATCTATAATAAACAAAAAAGTATTTCCTAACTGAGAAGTAATTATTCTTTAAATTATTTTTTTCTATTATGATTTTTAACAATTATATTTGATTTCAGAAGGTATGTATCCAACTCAACAGAATTCGAACGAGCATCGACGTAACAATTTCAACAACAACAAAGTGTTAGTCGGTGGCGATGTGAAGCCTAATCCTGAAAAAGACGTAAATCATATAAAAGTGAATAATATACATGAAAAAGATGGTCCTCATACAGCTCCCATTATACCTCCATTGTCTAACCCCTTTGATAACATGCCGTCAGGTCTAAAGTTCAACATGCCTTTTCAAAAGCAAGCGACTTTCCCAAAAAAAACAAATTTTGAAGAAGACACTACAAACGATGCAAATTTCGAAGAAGGTACAAGAAGTCGTAGTATGGATAACATAAGAAAATCACCGGAATACGAAGATTTTACCCAAGATAATGACTGGCACAGTCCCAGGTTCGTGAACCAACGTTTTCCAAGGAATTGGGGGCCGCGAGGAAATTTTCGACCCTTTCCTCCCCATATTAGACCTAGACTTGGACCCAGACCTCCCAATAGATGGATGGGGCCAAGGGCGCAAAGATTTTGGTGAAGCGATAAGTTGCTAGCTTAGTTTTAATATATAGTTGTATAAATAAATATGGGTAAAGATAAGATTTTGTTTAGTCATCTTGGAAATTTTAATATTATGTAAAACTCGATCCTTCCCTCCCAAATTTAAATCTAATAAATGTAGGTAAAGAATAAGATGTAGTTAAACAATCTTTGACATTTTTTAATGTTACGTAAAATATATCAACATTTTTTTCGGTAAAGAAACAATTTGTTATATTTTGGAAATTACACTGGTAAACAGTAAACATTACATTGCTTACATTAATTATTTTAGTTCCTTTTTAAATATATTTTACATACGATTAGATTACGAGGCTAACTGTTGACTAGTGTCGGTTTTTTATGTAATACACATTTTATATTAATAAAATTTATTTGTGTTCCTGTATCATTTTTATTTTAACAAAAAATCATTATCCATTCAATTTAATTAAAATCTGTTTAATAAATTTCACTAAAAAGTAATTTTTACTTTTGATAATGAGTTACATTAAAAATGGGATGGATCAATGAAATAAATCTAATTATGTGAACATTAAAAAAGGTCAGAACCGTTTGTTTTCCAATATATATTTTAAATTTGCAAGATATAACCAAAATGTATCCAAACCCATCATTATATATAGAAAGTATTTTAAGTTTTACGTTTTTGACTATTTTTAGTTGAAAATATTATATACAAAGCAACTTATCAATTAAATAATATTATAGTTTATATTTATATATAACGAAAATATTTCGATTGTAATAAAAAATAGTATTTCTCACTTGTTTTAGACCTGTTTGTTCTAGAAAGCACTTTATTGAAAATAAATATAAGTATGCCGATTTTGTTTTTATTATACAAACAAGCGAATATTAATGTTTACCATTTTTTTACCTTTTAGTAGTTTTAGTTGTTTTTACAGTTTTTCTAAATTTAGGGATTTAGATATATATTTGGAACCATGACATTGTATATACAAGGGTTTATATTAATCAATATAATATATAAGACCATCTGGCTTCTTGAGAAAAAGGAATCCACTAAATAAAATGAGTTATATTTTATTTATAAAATTATTTTCCGAATTTCTTGCCATATTATAAAAATATTAATTAATTTTATTATTATGTATTATGATCTCGAAATTAAATATAATAAAATTGTTGGCGGAAGGCAGAGATGACTTCGTTTTTAGGCACTCCATTCCTCAATTTTCGAGACATTGTTGAGTCGCGGTGCTCAAGGCCGAGCTTTGTATGTCTTTCAGGATTAGGAAATGAATGTAGTTTATTCCCCCGAATGGGATCGAACCATTAAGAGTCGCGTTAATAGTCTGATGACATCCACTACGTTGTTAAAATAGTCAAATATTTTATATTTGGCTATTTTAACTTTGGCTTTATTTAAATAATATATTAAAAATTAGTAAAATACTTGTAAATATAGTTTTGTTTTATTTTTGAAAGTAATTACATCGTATTTATTATTAGTATTAAAAAAAATCTTCCAAGGTTTTTACTTGATTTTAGAATTTAGAGTAAAATAAAAAGAGGCCATCGTGGCGCATCGGGCACAAACGTGCGATTGTAGACGTGTCAGTTGTGGGATTGATTCCTACACGGGAAATGAAATATTTAATATTCTCATTTCTTTGCTCTGGTAACGAGGCAAGGTACGGCGTTGAGTTCCGCCACTCAACACGCAATGCCTCGAGAGTTCAGCGAAAAGCGGAAAACGGAAATGTCTCAACGAGAACGGAGTCTCTTTAATAGGTTCTCTGGATCCCTCTGTCTACTCCGCTATGTAGAAAAAAATAAATAAACAGACAATTAAAGTAATTTTACAGATTTTGTCAATTAAATAATACATATTTGCATTTATTTTTATCTTTGTTAAATCTTGTTTCTTTAAAATATTGACTTTGACTTTAACAAGTACCTTTAAATACTTACATATTTTTTAAATTGGAAATTTAGTTCTATTTTTATTAACATTTTGAAGTATTTGTCAAAATTAATCTATTTATATATAGTTAAAAAAATATTAAATATATATTTTCTGCTTAAGAAATTATGAAATAGTTTACATTGAAATAAAAATGTATATTTGAACAGCGAAATTATATAGACTTCTATTATCTGAGCTAATAACAGGGTTATTTGAAAAATATTTTAATTTTTCTTTAAAAATAAATATACATCAATGTTATATAGTTCCATTTTTTTCAATGACAAAATTTTTAAATAACAGTTAATATTTTTTATATCAATTGAAACAAAAAACTAATAGGCAGTTTTTCTATGTTTTTTATTTATTTACTATGATTAAGAAGATAAGTTATTAGACTTTATTTATATTTCAAAATGTGCATTTACAGTACAGACGGTCGCGTCTATGAATGACTAGTATAAAAGCAAAAGGGCTTCAGTCTACAAATACGTTTTTTAAACTGAACAATGAATTTAAATTTATTTTAGATTTTGGCAGTAATAACTAAAAAATTATTGTTAACCAAACACGTTAGAAACTTGCAGTTTAGGTATGTTCCGGTATTTTGTGACTGAAGCGCCTTCAGTTTTATACCCCTTAAATGTCTATAATATATTACTAGGTTTCTCATTTTTAAACCATGTAAAGCTAGTGATGCGTGAAATTAAAAGTATATAAAATGTATGATATGATATATCGAATCTTACAGGGTATTAGAACGGCACCCAGTTCACTATTAAATATATGTAAATACATTGTAAGTAATTGTACATTTATATTGTTATAAGAATTAAAATGGCCAAAAAAGGATAGCTTGATGAAAATTATTGGTAGTGACAAGAAAAAATAGTTTTAAGACGTTCTATTAGAGAATTTAAGTTTAAAATATTTTTCATATATGATATACCTAGTTATTATGAGGAGACTGTATGAAAATTATGTAGTTACTAAGAAATCTTCAATTAAAATGTACAGTCAGGCTCAAAAACGAGCCAATTTTTTTTATAAACCATATTTTGGTTGTGAATTTAGGATAAAATATATTGTTATACAATTTTTTTTCCTATATATTTGTATTTAGTGTATCAAATAAATTATTAATATACTATCGTATTAACAATTAAACAGCCTTTTACTGATTATCAAATTTATATATTTTTTTATTATACATACATATATCTAAATGAAACAATATAATATATAATTTATATGAATATTGTAAGGTACTTCAAAATCATATAAATATGGGACCATCGTGGCGCAGTGGACAGTCTTACTATTTATACTAACCCTGCATTGCTGGGGGCAATTTGATTTTTGTGGTATATGTTTTTTCAATACGGTCGACGAATGATGACGGATCAGGAGTTAGCTGTAGATGCCTGCGCAGATTTGATTTTCGATATTTTCTTACTTTTGATTATTTTCTTCTCGAGTGTACAATGCGCAAAAGTTTAGGAACCTAACTTCAGGAAGGCCACTGTATGTAATTGCATTAGTGATTATTTTCATCATTGTTATGTTATTGTATTAAAAAATTGACTGATTATATTTTTGTTTATTCTTTTTTATTACTTTAATGCAATAAAATCTAGTCTTAAGATCTTTATTTTACCTGTAATGTAAAAAGAGCTGTAAATCAATGTACAAATTATTTATTAGAATACTTTAATATTATGTTTATATTAAATTGTAATATGGTTGAGTTATGTGTTTTTTTTATATATAGGTAATTAATTTTTCTATATCTCTTAATCAGAAAGTAACCAAACTTTCATGACACCCTTGAAATCGGTAAACGGAATAGTTATTCGTCCATTTGTCGCGCACTTACTTAATACAAATTTGAGATTTATGTCATTTTCTTATACAAAAAAAAATGAAAACTTTCAAATAAAATAAGAATCGTCAAAATCCGTTCACTCAGTACAAAAGTTCTGAGGTAACAAACTTAAAAAAAAATACAGTCGAATTGAACAAGGAAAAAAAAACAGACCGCCTCTTTCTACAGAAGTCGGCTAAACACATACTTTAATAGTTAACGGAACTGATATTTGTTTTATAAGAAAAATGTTCTGTGTTGGTTATTAAACAATTTGAAAGTTTGCAATACCAAAGCAAAGTTTTACATTATATCGTTTTTTATATCTCATCTTTTTCGTATCTTTTTATATCTTACTTTTCATTCCATAAAATTCCAAATATTAAAAAAACGAGTGTTCACTGAGATTAATAATAGAGTTATTTATTAAATAAATATTTTGTTATAACGTAACTGAAAATTTATATGTATAAAACCGTTGTAGCACAGCGTCTGACTGCAAAAGCGACAGTTTTAGGTTCAATCCCCACTTAGGCGAAACGCAATACTCGAAATTTTTTTGAAAAGTGGAGACCTAAGTTTCTTAACACTAGATTCACCGTTCCCTGCTATTCCCGAAATATAGCGCAAAGCTAAAAGAAAATGTCCACTAAAATGTATAATTCAATATACTTAATACACTTAATATATTATATCAAATAGCAAAGTTCGAGTAGTTGGCGAAGTGCATGCATTGTCCTAATAACTTGTTTAGTCTATACGCGGGCAGTACCATCGAGAAATGTATGTGCCAACTTTGATACAACTTTGCATATTCTACAAGATATTTAGGGATTAGTGTATAGTATCGGATATAGTTTGACAAACTGAGAGTATCACAGAATTTCTTGTTTATTAACGAGTTTATTCCGTACAATATTCTCGTTGAAACATATTATACTTAATTATACTTTATTTTAGCTTACATGGTCAAAATAAATATTTCACAACGCAGCGAATCAGCGTCTTACTATAAATGCAATAGTTGTGTTTTAATTCTCACTATTGTATAGCTGAACATTTTTATTTACAATGATATTTAGGCTAGAAAGTTGACAGAGAATTTAGTTTAATAAGTTCCTCGATTGCTATTATACCCCTATAAAATAATGTATATCGATACTTAAATACATAATACTAGAAACAATATATTATTTATTACCTTTAATTACAGTACATTTATCCAAACAACCCACGCAAATAAAGAAAAAGAAAGAAATGAAGAAAAATAAAGAAAAAGTTTTAAT
Organism: Heliconius nattereri; assembly: GCA_013403645.1. NCBI lineage: Eukaryota > Metazoa > Arthropoda > Insecta > Lepidoptera > Nymphalidae > Heliconius > Heliconius nattereri. The sequence goes on along the minus strand of JAAIXI010000229.1, from coordinate 9,239,512 downwards.
TCAACCGGACATTTATATGTAATTTGTAGTCTGGTAGCAATTAGTGGCACACACGTACACAGGTTGAATAAAAAAAAGCTTTAAGACGAGAAAAACGAGCCGAGTGTGTGTTTAGGTCTAAAAGAAGGTAAATTAGATATTTTTATACATAAAAATTTGTTCGGTGCGCGCTAGGCTTGCGTTAGTGGGCCATCGTGGCGCAAGTGTGATTGTAAACGCGACAGATAATGGCTTCGATTCCCACTCGAGGAAATGAAATATTTAATATTTTCATTTCTTTCGTCTGGCGTCGAGGCAAAGCGTGGCGTTGAGTTCCGCCACTTAACATGGAACGCCTCCAGAATGATTTTTTTTAGATCGTTGCGTAATCACAAAAATGTTTCTATAATATATAACATGACAATATTTAATTTTTAATGACAAAAAAAACAGTTAATAAATTTTTACCACATTCATTATTGTTTTTAGAACTGTACCCACTTCTATTAGAACGTATAACAATAACACAATTATGTATATTTATACAATTATTTTTTTAACATTCCAACAATATCTAGGACAAGAGCCTAAAATGGAATACTATGGGAAATTGAAATAAAAATCTCTTTCATTATTTTGATTTAATAAAATATTTTCATAAAGACTACAGGCGACCTCAATCCGCTCTCACAAAGGCAATAGTGCGCAATATCGGGAATAATGGTGGAAAGGACAGTGCGGAGTCGGCGCGTTGATATCGTGTAAGTAGACACTTTTTATTGAAGTTGAAACTAGTAATAATAGGTTTGGCACGCGGGTTCACTCGTCTTGACGTAGGTTACTTATAATTCTCTTAATTTACTTACTATCTTTATCCATACTAATATAATAAAGTAGTAGAATTTGTTTGTTTGTTTAAACGCTAAGATCTCTGGAACTACTAAAAGCTAAATTCCTCAGGAGTGCTGTAGCTTATAACTGTATAATATCTTGTTATTTTGCTAAACTTAGTTAACCTTAAAAAACGTAATAATAATAATAATTAACGCCATCGAATTGCTTTAAGCGCGTGCGCTGCAAAAATTATTGCATATATGTACATACATTGTACAAAAACATTCAATATTTTCTTTAAAAAAGTGCGCGACTCGGTATATACATATATCTTATATCGGTATATACATATATCTTATAAATAAGTCACAAAAAGGCAAATTATATGTGACAAAAAATCATTGAACATTCCAAGATGATATTTCATCGTTTTTTATTTGATAAAGATATTGAAACTGACGAGTGAAAGTTATTCTATCGTCAACAAACCAATGTGCTAAAAAGGCCTTATGTACACGTTTTATTATAAAAGATCCACACAATTAAAAAAAAAACAAAAAAGTAAACATTGTCCTTTTAACCTTTGTATACGCAAAGGGACAAAGAAACACGGAGGATGTATGAAAACCAAAGGCACAGAAATAGAATACTCGTATATCTGGGAACTCGAATCGCCGCCCACTGAGAGGATTCAAATCAAATTTCTTTTATGCCGGGCGGAAGCGTCCTCAGTTGACGAGTATATTGAAATGTTGGACTTCTAGAATCGGAGCTGGGCCAGAAAGAAATGTAAAGAAAACAATATGACAGTAAATGTGTAGGTAAGCTTAGAGCTGGGCTGGTTACTGCATATAGCAGCATAGACTGAGACAATAATGTTAATATACTTCTTCTTTCGCTTCTTCCATTGCTTTATCTGCCCCGAGAACTGAAAATAATCCGTTTTCTGAAGTGCTAACCACGGCCAAAAACATTGCGCTTACAATCAGGCATTTCAATGATTAATTAGTAATTAATATCATTATTTTGTTTTATATAACTAAAGTTTATTGTGTAAATGAAATGGTAAATACCCGGCTAGGTATGCTATCAGTGTTACCATTGTTATGATATACAGTCGTCGTGGTGCAGTGACACGGCGTCTCACTGTAAAGTGTTGAAGGTTCAATTTCCACTCTGAAGAATTAATTATTTTCATTTCTTTCTCAGCGTTGGTAACAATACAAAGCGGAGACCTGAGTTCCGCTACTCTAACACGTAATGCTTCGAAAACTGGGCGTGGGAAATGTAGTATTTTTACACTAAATTATTTACGGCATTCTTCACAATTTGAAGCTGAAAAAAATAATATACCTAGATAAATAAAGCTTGCTATTGATTAACACAAAAAAAGCAAATTATATCTATAGATAAGACGCCTCTCTAACTGATTTACATCGGCGCCTAGAATTCCACGCTTCGAAGAACAAAAAATACATTTAAAGTTTAGGAAGAGAGGAAAACACAATTTCATTTTCGTTCTCATCGAGTTTTTCGTAAAGTTTTATGCTGAATTGTGTTAATTATGCCGGATCTTTTATGCTGAGGACTCGGAAAATAGCAACGGCGGAATAAATGTAATGAAACTTTATATATTTTTTTATTATGATATAGCGGAATTTCTTGGCTTGTACTTAAGAAATGTGTATTATTAATAAATGATTTGAATAATACGATGTTTGGTTTTTGTGAATGATTACACATTATCGGACGGATACGGAACTCAACCCCGGGCTTCCAAATATTTATAATACTAAATATACGTGATTAATCCAGTTAAATAGTTTCAATTCATATTTAATTAAATATTTCAGTCAGTGGTGGGTGTTAATTTGGCTTCTTTTAAACTACTAGAGGCCATCGTGGCAGTGCCTGACGGTGAACCCGACAGTGGTGGGTTTGATGTTTACTTAGACGAATTAATTATATTTATTTCCCCGCTCTGGTAACGCCCACTAAGTCTCGAAAATTAGGAACAGAATGTCTGAATATTAACTTGACTCTGCTACTAAGCTATACGCGAAATACAGCAAGACAAGGAAGGTAAAAATATTCAACATAGCGTTAAAAAAAAATATAATTAAATAGCGGAAGCCGGAATATAAACACGACTGTTTCCGTACAAATTTACTTACAATCATCGTTTCAAAACCGCTAATGAACGGCCTTTCGCAAATTGTATGTTTTATCCTTTAACTCGTCGCTGTTTTGTGTTTGCCTTTTTTATTATGTAACTTGTGAACTCATTTTCAATGGTATTCTAATAAAATTTTACTAGAATTTCCTTTTTCTATGCTGTCAATAAAATGTTTGTCAATTTCATATTTTTTATATCACATATAGCAATATAGGCAGAGAACCTAGTGTTAAGATATTCTGTCCTGCCCGTTCTGCCAGTAATCGAGATATGGCGAGTTGAATTGAAGCACTAACTTTGCGCTGTCTTGCCAGAGCAGAGGAATGTAAGGAATTCTTTCCTTTGAGTGGGGAATCTTACATGCAGACGATTTGCCAACCAGCCAAAACTAACTCTACATATTACAAATTCAATGTCAACAAATATTGTTTTTGTAATTTTGTTCGTATTTTATATGTATACTAAGGTAGGTTTATAAGACCGCGGCGCGATGGGGCAGTATATGACTACACAGACTATTATTTTAGATTTATATTCCATAGTAATGTCTGTTTAATAACACATTGTAGTCTTACATAATTTTGCTTTTCAATTCTAAAAAAATCATAAGTATTTTCAATATACCCGCGCGGTCAAAGCAAAAAGGCAGTTTTATGATCCGTCCGACACAAAGAACTATGATTTGAATACTCGCAGCGACACTGAGGGCGATTTTTCTTTTACGTTTTTGTACATTTATCAAAAAAAGCCTCAAAATATATAAAAAATATATCGGTCGTGGCGCAGCGGCACAAGGGTTTGACTGTTACGCGACGGTTGTGTGTTCGATCCTCACTCGATGATGTGAAATATTTATTTACGTTTATATTTCCATTTCTTCGCTCGCGAAAGTGGGGAACGGAGTGTCTTAACGCTAGGTTCCCTCTGCCTACCCTGCCGTGTGCGGGATAAAGCGTAAAGCTGTTTTTTTTTTTAATTTTTAATCGATTCCTACTCGAGTGGAAAAAGCGCAGCGCTGTATTGGGTCGTTTTTTTATCTTCGATTCTGCTTATATTATTTAAACGCTGAAATATCTATTTTCACACAGATATACTCATTTATATATTCTAAGTAAAGATTTATTAAGAGCTAAAACTTCACATAGTAAAGTCAAGTGACATAAGTAGTATAACTTAAAATTCATAATTTCAAACCTTACTCAGCTCGCTTCCGTAAGAAGGATTGTTCTGAGTTTGATATACGAGTTTATGACGTTGTTAATACGAGTTCAAAGTTTAAGCACACAAAGTTGCCGGAGTTTAGAAAAGTCACGCTCATTAACTTGTTAGAAACGCGCGCGCTTCTTGAGAATAAACTATCATATGTCGACTTGTGAAATATTATATAAAATATGATTTTTTTTTACATTTATAAGCGAAAATGTTTTAATTTTTTAAAATTTAATGTTCATATGTCAGACAAGCAAATAAAATAAACATCGTTCATACATTCGCTCATTCTATACTGTCACTCATTTATAAATATATAGGTTAGTATTAACAAATGCAATCTCGTTCGTTCGTTTCGTCGTTCCCTCCACTTTATTATTATGAGAGCCACCGGCGAGGGTAAACGTGCTGTTAGCTTTACTACGGAGTGCAGTCTAGAGCCTATGAAATACATACTTAAAGTAAGAGGCGAATGGTGGTTGATTTCCTCGTCATAGGATGTTCAGGGTGTCATCCTCAATCTTTCCGTTGGCCAGGTCTTCTCTCGCAGCAACAGTTGATTAGGTGTCTGCTTTCAATTGAATTTTTTGTTGTCCATACACTATTTTTGTGACAATGTGGAATGGTGTTAGTGTGAGACTAATGGTGGTAATGGTGAGAATAATTAATCATTGACATGTCGTCGAACTGCTAAGCTGCAGACATAAATAATATATTTATTTATTTCTCATTAGAAATCTAAGCAACCATTTCCTTCTATTTATATGGGCATCTAAAATATATTACTATATCAACAGTTACTTTGTTTTGTTAACAGTAGGTACTGACCGCCACAGCTTTTATTAAAGCAACTTGAATGCAAATAAAAACTGAGCTTAATTTTTAATTGTTAATCGGTTTAGCTAAATAAGTTGAGCAATCATAATATTTGAATAATTCTTTATCAAGTTTATTTAAAAGCCTACCCGAGAGTCAGCGCTCGGATCATTCTCGCGTAATAAATTTTAAAATATCGTACAAAATGGCAAATAATGGGAAAAAGTTTTCCTTTTGCCGGACATTTTCCGGCATAATCTGTAGGCAGTTAGCAGCAATTAGCGGTCCAGAAACACTTAAATAGCACCGGCCGATGCGAAAAAACCGCAAACGACCTTAGCAAGAAAATTGTGCTGACGTGTGTTTCCAATTACTTATATATTTTTTACTTCTATTATTACACTTATATAGAAAAAGTAAAGGCATTTGCTTTGCAAAAATAGCACCTTTTAGGTAATGTTTTTATTTACATACTGATTATTGATTTGAGACCAGTCATGTGGGACTGTAAATGCGATAGATTATGGATTCGATTCCCCTCTCTAGGAAACAAAATGTTTAATATTTTCAATTCATAATTTCATTTCGTGTTTTTACACTTATGAAATAAGGTACACTAGGTTTTCTTTGTTTACCGTGAACCAGAGAGAACCCCACCTCTTTTCCGACGCCCCACATAAATTTTGAGTAGCAGGACTCAAGGCCGCGCTCGTCTTACTATCAGAACGAGACAATGAAAATACTGCATTCCCCATAGTGGGTATTGAATCTGCAACCGTCACGTATACAATCGGTCCATCGTATGCGCTTACACCTCAAAAGTCAAATTTTAAAAGTTTGTTTTGTTATACTAAATTTAATTTGAGTTAAGAGTTCCCAATATATGTATATACTAGCGGACGCGCGCAGCTTCGCTTGCGTATTTAGGGGTGAATTCTAATAACCCATGAAACATGTGTTCGATTAAATATTTTTAAGAGTCTAAATTTCAAATTTTATAAAAATCGGTTGCGATTTAAAGATTTTTCCATACAAACTTTCAACCCCTTATTTGTACCCTTAGGGGGTGAATTCTAGAAAACCATGAAACACATGTTCAATTAAATATTTTTAAGAGTCTAAATATTAAATTTTATAAAAATCGGTGGCGATTTAAGAATTTTTCCATACAAACTTTCAACCCTTTATTTGCACCCTTAGAGGGAGAATTCTAGAAAACGATGAAACACGTGTTCAATTAAATACTTTTAAAAATCTAAATTTCAAATTTTATAAAAATCGGTGCCGATTTAATTTTTTTTCCATACAAACTTTGAACCCCTATTTTACCCCTTTAGGGTTAAAATTTTTCAAAATTCCTTCTTAGTGGATGTCCAGGTTACGAAAGTAAACATCTGTTCAAATTCCACGTTTCTACGCACAGCGGTTACGGCTGTACGTGCGTCTTACCTCAGTCAGTGAGGACAAGTCCTTTTATATATATAGATTTCATATATATATATTCATATCTTTGTAGTACTCTTACGTTTGGCGTAGTATGTGCTAACATATACCTACACGCAGAATTTGAACCCACAATCACAGCCAATTTAGACTTGTCGCGACTGCATTACAACGGCGTCTGGCACGCATTCAATAGGTACTTGTAATGCATATCAAATAGATGTCCAATGTTGTCGATAGCAGCACAAACGGCAGCTACGACCGAACTATGGTTATTATATGGTCATACGGCTTGGCATGGGGTGACGGAATTTGAACGGAGTGTTATGCCATTGGCAGTATAATGGTGGTTGATAAGCATGTGGTGTAAGGGTCAGTGCGGGTTGGATAATTATATCCATCCATCACTCTTTTAAAGTCCATTGCTGGACATAGGCCTTCCTCAAGTAGGCCTATATAGTATACTTTTTTTTTTCTATTCATTGGTATTTAGGGTTCCATACGTCAAAAGATACAAACGAAACCATTATAGGATCACTTTGTTGTTCTTCTGTCCGTCTGTTGGGAGCATTTATCTTGAGATCACGCAAGGGTGTCAAGCTGAAATTAGTTTTAAATATTTAGGTCTTGAATAAATTAAGATTCTAAGTCAAGGGAACTCTTTCTTTAATAATTTTACTAAGAAATTTATTTTAAACTTTTTAGTTTATTGTTTGAAGTCGGTTTGTTTTTTAGTTTTAGTCTATGCATAAAAAAATGATTAATTTTTTTACGTGCCATTGTACACACATCCTTACAAAGCTACGTACGTGTGTGTAAGTGTTATGATCCTGTTTTATGTAATAGTAGTGTTTAGCGTTGAAATCTAATATACCAGACACATCATGTTTGGTCCCACTTCTATAATTAGTTGGGGAAGAATGTATATACATTCTGTAGCTGATTCTATATTGTGTATTCTAGTAGAGGCAATGGTGGCGAAGTGGAGCAGTGACTATTAACTATTGGTGTAGGTTCGATACCCACGCAGAGGTAAAACTATATGTTCTTTTTTTCCCTAGCCTGCACCATCCCATTGTTGGGCAAAGGTCTCTCTCCATTTCTTCCATTCTGGTCTATTTTGCGCTATTGAGCACCAGTCAGGTTTATAATAGTCCAGCTCGTCCAGCCGTCTCCGTTTTGGTCTGCCAATTCTCCTTTTAGAGCTTGAGATCCACCAGGTAGGAGATTTCGCCCAAGACTCATCAGGCAAGCGGCAGAAGTGTCCGGCCCAGTCCCATTTCAGCATAGCGGCTTTCATGCCCACGTCAGCGATTTTTGTGCGAGACCGCAGAAAATGACAACGTATAAATAATAAAATAACTATATTAATAATTTATTTTTTCCATTCTGACAGGATAAAACGTGGCGTTAAGTTCCACCGCTCTGTACGCAATCCTATTCGGGCGGATATAGAACATAATCACTTCATCGGAGTGTTTTGACACTTGTACCCATACACGTTGTTAAAGAATAATAAATAATATATGTTTTTACACTAAAATCATTTAGAAAAGCAGTTAAATTTAGAAAATCAATTAATATTAATACAAACACGCAGCTTATTATACTAGAATATTAAAATTATATACTAATTTCACGAATCATTCATTGCTCTCTCTAAGTGACATAACCAGAAAAAAAATGCTATATAATATACATATTTGCATTTTGCTAAGTTAATATTTACTATACCGTTTCTTTTAAAAAGAAAATAAATAAAAAGGACCACTTATATCGTTAGAGTTGTACCCTTAGGTATATCATAGTAAATGACAATTATAAACTTTCATTTAATTGCTCTGGAGTTGTTAATTTTATCAAAACTTATTACTCACTCGAGAACAAGTTTCTACTATTAAAAGTTACAAGCAAGGAAATAGTTCCAATTGCTTACAAGAGTCGGGTGTCATGTTGTTTTAATGAGTTCCTTACATTTCACTAATATCAATTATATGTTTTATAGTAATTTAATATGGAGCAATTAATTTAATTGGCTGAGTGATCGAGGGGCAGTGGTAGATGGTTGTAAGTTCGATCTCCACTCGGGGGAAATATGTAAATTATTATCATTTCCTCGTTGTTATACAAATCACTGCTTTGAGTTTAGCCACTCATTCCAATTTCTCGAGAAAGTGTAATCTAATCTACTTGGAAGTTCTCTGTTTATTCTATGATAGAAAATTAATGTACGAAAACGATTTTTCTAGGGCCCAGATATTTATATCTTTATATCTCAGAACAATATTTTTAGTTTGTAAAATTTTTGAATATCAGATATATTTTACTATACTTATAAAAATAACGTTTTATATTTTAATTAACAACATATGGTTCTTTTCAGTTCGAAAAATAAATATACATATAAATAAAGTTAGGCAATGCATTACTATTTGTTAGCTTCACGCTGTATCCTGTGCATAGCACGATAGGCTGGGACTTTAGTGTTAACACCCTTCACTTCTCCACTTGGCAGTTATACGTAGCTTAAGTAGCAATATAATATAGGATCATCGCGCTGGTCTGATGATGCAGTTTGAATGTGGAAGACTAAGTCCTCTGATACATGATATTAGTAAAACCATCGACTTGGCTACTTCGTTTGTCCTGGTGCCGAGGAACTAACGATGGAACTCGAAGATAGTAGCTGAAGCTTTTTTGACTTATATTATTTTTCTTTAAGCGACACTATTTTTTTTTTCAATTATTCAAATTTTACAAATTTTCAAAATGAGCATTCAATAAAAAAACACCATGTATTCTGATTTCGAAAACCAAACCGACAGCATGCTCTCTAGAAATAGCTTCATGACTATTACGAATGCAAATATGCGGAATACATTGTTTACTTGCATCACGTTGACGTTCTCAAAACGAAAATTTCAACTCTATTTCTATAGAAATAAAGTTGATAATGCAATGTAATGCAATAATAATTTTGCTTGAATTGTTTCGCTCAGGTATACCATAGAGACTAATATGCGCTGAGCTTAGCGCTTATGAGTGGAGAAATCTAAGGCTTCGTTGGGCCAATATCATCACAAGCCAATACGTTTTTGACTCGTGGTGCAACGGCATTACAGTTGATTGTGGGTTGTGAGTTCGATGTCCACTCAGGGAAATGAATTATGTTCGATTATAATCTGTATAACGGAGTTTAATGTCATTTCCAGTATAATAGGCAGAATGATTAAAATATGCATTATACAAAGAACAGAAGTATTGGTAATATTTACAGGTCATAAAAAACAAGAAATAACGAAAAAGCCATCATTGTGTCGTCATAGAAATATTTGTTTTATAAAATAAAAAAATAATTGGAAATATTCTAGAGTATGTAGTAATAATCTGAAGTAATTGTTTAATTTTATGGGGCATAAACGGCAGCTATGTATATAAACGTGAAAAATTTAACAATATTATTGACGTTTTAAATTTTAAACCTAAGTAAATTCCATGTAATAAGATATAATTTTCAACATTTTTTTTAATATGTTTATATTAAAGCTATATAGCTTAACAACAAGTTAAATATAACTTCGATCGGCCAACATTGGTGAATACTTGGCCCAGCGAGTTAAAACGGCAAGACGCAATTTCAATAACGAGTGTAAATATTATCTCAGCCCACATTCCCTCGGGTTCATTTGACTATGTTTATATAGAGGTAGTTTTTATTTTGATTTCTTTTATTATTTCTTTTTGTTTTCTTTAGACTGTTTCTTTAATTAATAACTTAACTTAACTTGCCTGAGATTTGCGATCCAAGTATAGGGTAAACTCACCAAGTGTCCAAGTTTCATCTTACCAAAATAAGAATAGTCTAAATTATAATTAAAAAAAAAAATTAATGCTTAACTTTACTTTAAGTATGTTTTGTAAACCTATGTTTTATATTTTTGGATTTCTATCAATTATTTAGTGTATCTATATGTTTATATATGTAGATATCATTTTAAAAATAACTATAAGAGTATACAATTTTTGCGTTTATATAAAAAGTAAATATTATAAGTTAATATAAGGATTAAATAATAGATGCAGGATACATTAGATACAGGGTACATACTACATACAGAGTCAAAGGACAAAAATAGTGTGTATTTAAGCGGCAAAAAAAAAATTACAATACATACATCAAAGTGTACGCAGGAATTCTGCGATCATATAAATATCACTCATATGAATATTTATCGCTTTGAAAAAAGCAAATTATCGAAAAAAAAAGTGCGGGCCGCAAACAAAAGGCATAAATTTCCAATTATAATATTTCATACTTCGTCGGAAGGAATTTGATTTTCGACTTTGGGCTCATATCGGAGCAATTTGAATCCAAAATGAAATACGTGACTTTCGAATGACATAGAAAATGTTAGACGTGGCACAAATACAGGAATGTTATATAAATAATTGTAAACTTTACTCATCTTTCTTCATGATATAGAGAACTTTTGATATATATATAGATTTGACTTTTGATACTTTCGAGTTCTTTTTGTTGATGAAAATAACTTGAAATGTAGATAACAACAATAGAAAAGATTTTATCGATGAAACCGTCATCTAGCTGTAAACGCGTCGTTCGTGGGTTATATTCCGACAGAATATAATATATTATATAGAGTCATTTAATTAATTTAAACACGCAGTTCAAGTTGAACTAATATAGGTGCCATATTTTTTAAAATTGCAAGGAATATTGAAAATAATTATGTAATTATGAATTAAATAAATAAATTTATTTATTGTACAATTGTGTTTTATTATTTTACATTTATAACATTATTTATCATTTCTCTCAATATCTATCATATCTATATCTCAATATCTATCAGTTAAACAGTAAATTTCAAATGTTCTTAAGTATTTTAAATCTAGTAAAAGAAGATTTCATTAGAATAATCCTTAAAAAAGAATTTGGCATCTCTATGTCTTTCTAAGACCAAGTAACGTCATTGACAGGATTCTGAATATAGGTAGACCGTTTATTACTTTATTATGTTTTCATTGTTGGCGGAAATTCGGGGCTAATATGAATTATATATCTTTTGCAGACCCGATTTAAACTTTGGGTATAAATCGATTGTTGAGGATGATAATAGTATCAAGGATACTCTAATAATTCATGCTAATAATTCATATATATCTTTACATATCGCGCATTTGGTGCAACAATGTCGTATTTGCACTTTTTATAATTGCAGCAGAGGCTATCATTGTTTTTATATAGTTTTTCCGTATAACAAATTCCATATATTTAATTTGCTTTTCAAAAAATTTATAATTGTAAAAATAATGCTAAATAAGATGGTAAATTGCATGTACTATGATAAAGTAGATGCATTTGTTTTTAAATTGTTAACTTTTGGGCTCTATAACAACTTAATATTATAGAAACGCTGCTGTGTCAAAATTATGTATGAAAAAAAAAAATATATATTTATTTATGAAAATTATATATTTATTATATTCATACTGTACATTATCGATAACAGCAAGTAGTTGCAAAGTTTCTGATAAGAAATAGTTTGGAAAGTCTTGTATGTACTCGATACTTTTGGAGGATCCTCGTTTATAGAGAATATCTGTTTTCGCGAGCTTCTCGCCGGGACCAGATATATAGTCGACCCGAGTTTGTGGCTATGAGAGTAGCGGTAGGAATTACTATTGGATGTTGAAACGCAATGCTACGGCTCTGGATAATATCGTATAAGTATATAAATATTTCTTCAATTTAGTTGATGATGTAAGCTGTTGGAACCGAACGTTATGGCGTTGGCTATATAACTAGCATACAATAATTTTTAGACTAGTTCGTTTCATTCTTTATTTTAAGTTGAACACCAGAGTGAACAAATGAAAATATTAAATATTCATTTCATTGCGTGGGAATTGAACTCACAACCTGTCACGTTTATAGCTACACGCTTGTGACTCGCCAGGACTGGCCTCACTTATGAACTACTTACTCACTTTTATTATTTTTTATAAGTGAATACGCTATTCGATACATTCGCTACCGGCGTGGCCCACATAAATGCAGTAAGCTGACGGTTGATACTGAGATGGCGACCCTGATGACGATATTTTACGACGCCAATCTTCCGTGCGCCTTAATGGTGGCAACAACACGGGCGTTATGCAACCGAATATATTTCTTATGAACATATGGCATAGAGAATGTTATTCTTTACAAATTTTTACATTATTTTGATTGAGGGGAGGCAATTAGTAAGTCGCTGAGCGTAAGCTTAAGTTATGGGGTAATCCATTAATGCGGAGGTTCTTATGGGGATGTTTTAGATAATGTAGTCATTGTATTTTAAGTAGGTAATAGAGAGTGAGTGAGTGAGAGAGAGAGAGAGAGAGAGAGAGAGAATATTAAGGATATGCTTTATTATATATGTTTTGATTGTGTGTATAAGAACGTATGACTTAGTGGTTAGAGCGCTTGAACAGTTTCCAAAAGAAGCGGGTTCATTATTTACGTTCAAATTTTTAAACTTTATCAAAAAAAGTATTTTTCTTTCGTTACTGCAGAATAAGAATTTAAATACGTTAGGAAATAATTATGTGATTGATTCTCTATTCTCGTCACAAGGCAAAACGCAGTGTCGAGTTCAGCCAATCAACACCCAATTGGAGTGTCTTGACACTAGATTCCCTTTACACACTCTCCTAAATGCGGAATACAAATTTCAGCATAACAGAATAGTTAAAGGATTAAAATATATTATGATGAAAATGGTTCATCTACTAATTGTCGCTCTTTATTTTTATTTTAAATATAATTCATCATTTAATTGTCTGATTCGGACAAACAATATGTAATCAATTCACAGTAATTGACAGAAAATTGAGACTTAATTAAACAAAAAGGTTAAAACTTTGCGAATCGGAAATTTCGAAGCAGGTAATTATAAATGAGGTCAGGTGTAGCGCATGGGCACAACTGTGTGGCTGTAAACGCAATAGGTTGTGGAATTCTCGCGGAAAAAATATTTAATATTTTCATTTCTTCGCTCTGGTGTTAAGGCAAAGCCCGGCGTTGAGTTCCACCATTCAACACACTAGGCTCCTTCTATTTACAGCTGAAGTCGGAAGTTCAGTCTCAGTGACGTGTCATTGGAGAGTACTATGTGAAGCAGAGGACGAGAATAGGCGCCAAATGACAATAATAGAATTATTTTATTAAAAAAAAACCTAAACAATGACGTAAATTTAAATATGTTCAGATTTACGTGCTGTTTTCGTAAAATTTATTTTCGTAAATAAAAACAACAACTATCTTACATATTTATTGTAAAATCAATGTACCGTGTTTAATTAATAAAGTTACATCGTAAATAAAACTTGTTATCCACAAATCCTCAACACAACAAAGCTATAAATAAAGATAAATCGCTAAAGCACTGCGCGCTGCATCTTTTATTGAGATGTATTGTGCGCAATCATCTGTGATACCTAATAGCGCTATATGGGACCGTCATTTTTGTCATGTTTCAGTTATAAATTGTAGGTTTAACTTTAAAATATTTACTTTTTTATGTAATTTAGATTGAATTGGAAATATATGTACTTTTTCCTTAAATATGAGGTTCGATTTGTACTGGTTCCCAGGCTACCTCTGCCTAACCTGCTGTATGCGGGATACAACGTGAAGCTAATAAAATTGTAAGTTAATGGTAAAAAGACTAAGAAAGGGCCGCATATGAGCAGGCAGACGACACAGGGGAATATTCAAGTTCAAATTATTTTTCTACATCACTAGGAGTCGGTTAAAAGCGTCTTTACCTTAGGTTCCCTCTGCCTACCCTGCTGTGTGGGTAAAACTGTGAAGGTGCCTTTATGTAAATCAAATGTCATGGTGAAATCAATTAATTTGGTATCTAAATGAAATAAAGATGGATAGGTTTCTAAGTAAAATTATTTTAAGTGTTCCTATTAAGAGAAAGTGGGGAACGGAGTGTCTTAACACTAGGATCCCTGAAGCTGATTTTATTAACTTCCAAAGCACTCAAAATATAGTTAGTTAAAAATTCCAAAGTCTATTTTATTAAAAAAAATAGATATTTTGTGTTATAGAAAAGCATAAAAGATTTATGTTTTTTGTAACTGTAGAACTTTTTATAAACCTCAAAAATTCCAAGAACTCTTATTGAATATTCTATTTATTCAATAAAAAATGTTTAGTATTTAAAGGCACAAGGCACAAGCGTGCGACTGTAAACACGGCGGTTATTGGTTCTATTCCCACTCAACGCTGGTAACGAGGCAAAGTCAACACAGAATCCTCAAGAACTCAGTGGGGACCGCAGTATCTTAATGGCAAACGAAATGAGTGTGTTTTAACTAGGTTCCTAGGTTCCTAACTTCCTGTGAGTGTGATTCATCGCAAATAACACTACGACATTAGAAACATAAAATACCCACTATTAATAAGCCAAGCCTATTTCAATACTGTATCACAATAGCTTTACCTTGAAATATTCAGCCATAAATAAACCAAGTGAAGTACCAAATGGTGAGCCTTATGGGTCACAGATCGCTACACCCAATGCATCTCAATAAAAGATATATCTATCTATAGGCAACGTTTTAACTATCGATCCTTATTTATAGCTTTGTTTTGCTTCGGATTGTGGGCGTTTCTATTTACAGTGTGTAAAGTAACTGCATGTATGCAAATAAAGTTGGCTGGTTCAAGTTTATTGGTGGTAAACTTGATTTGGTTTTTGGTTCGATTCCCGCTCGAGGCAATGAAATATTTAATATTTTAATTTCCTCGCTCTACAGCTTGAGAATATTACTAGAGACAATAGAGTATAGATATGAAAACAACCAAGATGTCATTGGACTTTGGGTGTATAATAATATCAATATTTAACGAGTGCCATGAAAACCGGAGTCAATGTCTTAGACCGTTTTGATTGTTATTTCAAAAGTTATGGCACCGTACAATGTCTAAGCCGTTATATTTTACAAGTGTCACGGACGGCGCCTGAAACTATTACGAAAGTAAATATTACAGCTCTAATTTAACAGTTTGTATGATAAGATTTAGTTTTTATTAGTTTAGTTCATTAGAAGTAGGGGTTTAACGGCAATTTTAATGATAAGTGGACTTTAATATTGTATATACATTTATATATGAAGAATCTTTGTTTTCAGTTATTTTGTTAAATTCTTACACTTATTTATTTTATAGTATAAAGATTTACAAATTTGTTATGATATCGAGAAATTTCTACTATTATTTACTTATTAAAATTAAATATTTTCTTAGTTGTTAGTAATTTTTGAAGTATTATATCAGAAAGTATTTAAGAAAACTTCAACGAAGCGCAATTCGATGCTGCGCTTCTTAAAAACCGTGAGAGTTCTATGCGTGGCTATCGTTATTATAAATCTATATCGAAATTATTATTTATGTAGTTAGCATCTCTGTATAAACAACAGCATATTTATTTTAACAAATTTAATTTTATTACAAACATTTCCCAAGATAAATTAGAACCGGCAATCAAGTTGTCTTCACAGACTACTGCTCCATAACCTCGTATATAATATATGTACATATATTTACCTAAACACCTAATATTACTGTAGGTAAACATGAAAATTGAGATTGGATAGGCTCGCGACGTAGGACGGTGGGTCGAGCCCGAGGCGGTGTTCATAATCGAGTTATTATATACACATGTCTATTTATATACGTTTTACGTGAATATTATGTAATATGTCGAAGTTCAAAAGATTTTATCGTTTAAGGAGAAAAAAATATATTATTAATACTACACGCTACCATGGCGCAGTGGTAGTGTCTGGCTGGGAACGTATGGATTGTAGGTTTGATGTGAATGCGGAGTAATTCTACGAGTAGTTCGACTCATCGCTGCATTTAGTTGCAATTTAATTTTTTTTGGAAACTGGATGTCGAAGTTATTTCAGCCTACCAGTAAAAGAGTGAAGTATATAAGTATTTGTGTATGTATATTTAATATTTACGTACAAAACTATAAAATATTAATTTAATTTGGTATTATTTTTGTACGTTTGTATATTTTATGTATAGTAAAATTGATTCCTTATAGAAATGTTGGCTTTGATATCGATAGCAAAATTAAAACAAGTTGTTTGTAAGTTAGACTGTAATTAAATTTCAAAATTCCACTAAAAAAAATATTTAAAATAGCAAATTAGTAAAAGCATACCAAGAATTAAAAATAGATAAGGCCGTATGTCGTATAATGGTTGTGTTATTACGTGATTCGAGACTATGTAATTATTCGCGTTTTGCCACAAAACAAGAGAAATTATCTTTATTATATATACTTTTTGTACTATATGTATATAAGGGTTCTTGTAGAATAGAACTGTTTTTAATAGGAATTGATTTTTTTACATGTGACTGCCCTGCGGACTAATGGAAATAACTAATAATGCGAATAGAGTACAACAAAAATTCCAATATAAACGTCAGATATTAATGTATAAACTCTGTACCCTGTACTGTAATTGTATCCAAGCTGTCCACACGCCAGACCTGGCGCAAGCAGCACAGTGCCACGCAAGAAATTGTGGGTTTGAGAGGGAACGGAGATTTAAATTTCCTAACTCTGGCAACAAGGCAAAGCGCGGCGATGAGTTCAGCTACTCAAATGCCTCAAGGCGAAAAATGGGGAAAGGAAGTGTATTAATGGGGTACGGAGTGTCTTCATACTAGTTTCTAAGGTTCCCTGAGTGACTTAGCACTACCCCCTTTGCCTATGCTGAAAAAAACAAAAACTAACAATGAATAATTTTAAAAAAATGTAAATATTAGCTTTTTTTTTATTCCTTTCATATACGAGTACTTTCCGCTTTCCCTGCTAACTTGAGATGGTAATTTGTAGTTCACTAGCGTTATCCGACCGTCTTCGCAATCTGGTCTACGGTAAACTAATCTTGTACTAATTTAGACTCGCTTCTTGCTAGAATTGAATCGGAAAGCCTAGCTTTATAGTTGGCGTTTGTTTAATTAAAGGCAGTATTTTTTTATATTTTTGTTATTTTCAGATAAATTTTATTTTGTTTTTGTACTGTAGTACTATACTATCTGAATTTTATTAAAAAATCGAGATATTACGTTACTAATAATTATTTTAGCCATAGTAAGGATCAAATAGACTAGCTTATACCATGTTTTTAGTAGGTCGAGTTGTTAAATAACTATGTAATAAAATCTAAGGATCTTAATTGTGTAATTCATATTTCTAATTGTCATCATGAGAATAGACAATTATAATGTAGATTAGACGACAATACAATATTATGGAACCATCGTGCTGGTCTGATGATGGAATTGGAAGAGAGCTGATGGAACCTTAAATTATAAAGAAAACTGGTAAATTATTAAGGAAATTATAAATATACACTGTTAAAAACATAATAAAAATCGCTAAACTAATTAAATACGATTTAAATATACAAAAGACTATATTTTTACAATCTCAAGACCTCGCACCTTACCCAAATGAGGTAAAATACCAGTATTTTGTGCTCCTCATTCAATCCAAGAGAGTGCACTTTATTTATTTCGCGTCTGGCCGACACTCATTTCAGATAACGTCGCTCACGTGTCTGCCGCGTTTACCGGTACTGTGTGGACTGTGGAGCTCTTACAACTACTATTTTCTATATAAATATTTATATTTTATTCCACTGAGTGGAAATCGAACTTAGACCGTCGCGTTTATAGTCGCATATTTCTGCCCCTGCGCCTTGATTCCTGAATACTAAGATTTTCTTTGTAATTGCTTTTTGAGCCCGAATCGGAGTATGTATGTGAAGTTATAGTACTTAAAAATGGAAATACAAAGAGTATTGCTAAGTAATACCATTGTAAAATAGTGCGCAGAGTTACGATATAGCACAATGATTCTCAAAGAAAAAAAAACCTATTATGATTTTAACACATTTTTATATGTCTATGACTTTTTATAGATAAGGTCACAAATGTCCAAAAACAGTATATACTAATTCAGAAGTTAGTAGCGCATTTATTATATTCAAATATTTTTAAATGTTTTTTTCATATATAAAATGAAAAATCTAAATATATATCAGCTGTATATAATTCATGATTGACGACGTTCTAGTGGCCTCTTCTTCACTAAGTTGAATTTATTTTAAGCATCTTAAGGTGTCAAGAGCTCATTTAAAAAATTCAAAGACATGAATTTGATGTTTGCGGATTTTTCGTCTTTATAGTGTATTTTATATAATGGTAGGTATTGTATATCCCGCCAGTAGGAGGCTATCCTAATAATATCCTCCGTTTACCAGTATCTGACTCATTGCGTTTTGAATGGCGGAACTCAACGCCACGTAATAGTCTAATAATAGTCTAGGTTTCCAACATAAAATACCTTAATATAGTAATTTATTTTTAGAAACAACAGAATTATTCTTCAGCAAAGTTCCAAATACGTTTTCGGGATACCGACATTTATTTATTTGTACCATACGTTTCTACGAGACTCACATTGAACTACAAAGACATGTTTACTTGAATATTTCAAGCCAATACTCGTATATCTGCAAGTGAAATTCAAAGAGTATGATTTTGTTTGCAATGTGACACACTGGTGAAGTGAAATAGTATATGAAATCTTTCCTCATATTACTTTTGGGTATTTTTCAGGGATATTAGTTGTGAATATTTTATTTTATAGGTTTATTTTTTAATATATTAAAATAAAGCAAGATATTGTAGGTAATTTATTTAAAACATTCCAAACTGAAATTAAGAAAACTTCTCTTTTTTTAGTTTACTACTTACTTAGTGTTAAGATGTTGCACTTTCTGCAAAATTATCGAGACATTACGCGTTGAGAAGCGGTAATAAACATCGCGGTCATTGATTCCCTCGGGTGGGAATTGAACCCACTACCTGTCTCGTTTTCAATCGTACGATTGTGCCACTGTTATAATACCTACATAAGTATAGATTAACAAAAACAAAGGGTACCAAAAACAAAGTCAATTTAACCATCTCTAATTTCACTGATCGTTTAGTATTTCACTTAAGAACAATAGTCGAGGTTTCGCTTTACTGATAGAATCGCTTGACTTAAGGCTCTAAACAGTTAACCAAAGTTAGTGGTTAAGGTACGTCGTAGAGTGGTAAATTGGAAATGGCGTATATGTTGGGGATTTTTTTTTAGATTCACGTTGTATCCAACACATAGTATCGTGGGCTGAGGGAACCTGGGAACCTAGTGTTAAAACACACCGTTCCCCATTTAAAATACTTCCATTCAACATTTTCCGCCAAATTCTCGAAGCATTGCGTGAAGTGCCAGAAGCGAGAGAATGAAAATATTAAATATTTTAATCTTTCAAGTGGAAATCGAAGTCACAACCGTCGCGTTTACAGCCGCACGTTTGTTCCCCTGTGCCACGATGGCCTCATATTATTCTAAAGAAATATTAGTTTTATATAATTGTCTGACGTACATTCTAAATAACTTCTACTCTGTCTCATTTTGATTTTGGCTTAAGAGGCGTTCGGCGTACCAAAACTGCTTCTTTACTTAGTCTAATGACGCGATTTGTTATTTTGTGGTTTTACAAAATATACGCCACTTAATTTCTTCGGAGTTCCATTATGAAGGCATTAGGGTACTTTCACTTTTCGGCATTGATTAATTATTAGATAAATTAATGATAATTTTGTAGCTAGGCTTAGGAAACTTTATTGGTAAATATTTCGTTCTATGCTTTTATTGCATATTGGGAGGTACAAATCCACGTCTTTTCTCTTGCCATTGGAGGGAAATAAAAGTAGTTAATTCCCCTGAACGTGATTGGAACCCATAATAATCATGTTTACAGTGAGCCGTAGTACCACTGCGCTATGAGGCGATAGATGAATTTTAAACAATGAAATTAAAATTTAAATATTACCTTGAGTAAAACAAAACGTGTTTTCTCGATGTTTTCATACACAACTTCACGCTGTATATACCACATGAAGCAGGGTAAGCAAAGGAATCTGTGTGTTAAGACGCTCCGTTTCTCACTTTCCGCCGAATTTTTGGAGGCATTGGTGTTGAGTAACAGAACTTAAGCTTAGGCTTTTCTCTTGATGCTTGAACGAAGAAATGAAAATATAATAAATAATAATTCTTTCCTTCAAGTGGGAATCGAAACCACACCGTTGTATTATCGTAAAATACCTTCATTGAAATTAAAAATTTTTTCTAGCCCTTTGTCTATAGCTATGACAATTTCGCCATTAAATAAATAGATTATAACCAAAGTTGATATTACTTTAGGTCTAGATTATATTATCGTATATTATTCTGAACTAGTTTAATTTGAGTCTCATCTACTGAGTTTACTTTGGATAATCACATTTGCCTGGTGTAACCCAGGCTCTTTAATTTTTAATTAACTAACGTAATAGTCTATGTATTGAAATTATAATTTGGATATACGTTTTCGTATGATGTATTAGAATTATTGATATTTCCTAATATAGAATTAGTGGTAATATTTAGTAGGTAGGTTGGTAAGTTGGGCTTACGAGTATTTCTATCTTATGCTTTTAAAAGTCGTCGTGAACTTTGAATACCAAATAATACTTTTTTCTTTTGAATGTCTCAACAAAATAAAAAAAATTGAAAATATTAATATATTAGTCGCTTCAGTGATTAAGCCAGTCGTGGCGTATCGCTAATTAAATACAAATTAAATAAAAATCTAATTAAATTGATGCTTTTGAAATTGTAGAGACACATACATATATACATTTTAATATAAGATTTTACCGAAGTTGCAGAAATTAAAAAGAAAATAATAAGAACCTATTGTAAGTAAAAATTAAGAGGGCCGAGAATAAAACTTTTTAAAGCTTACGAATTCATTACAAGTATAAAACGGAAAATCTTAAGAAAGCATGTTGAAATAAGAAAAATAAAAATATTAAAACAATTGTACGTATGAGGTTACTAAGTCGAGGTTTCTAATGAATGCAACGACCTAATTTCACTCTTTAACACTAAGTTTACACCACATAATTAGAGTGCTGGTACTGTGGTCTAAGCTCGTGTAATAGATGCTATTTTTTTAACTTCCCAATGTATCCCGTTCGTCACAGGCAATGGGAACCTGGCAACCTAGTGCTAAGACAATCTCTTTCAATTATGACCCTTCCGTTTCCCTATATTCTGCCAAATTCTGGAGGCATTGCGATTTGTTTGGAGGAACTCGGCTTTAGTCTTAGCAGAGCGAGCAAACGTAGATATTAAATATTTCATTACCTCGAGTGGTAATCGAACCCACAATCTGTCACTTTTACAGTTGCAAACTTGTGTCCCTAAGCCACGCAAGCCATTTTTTCTGAATTCCCGAATATACAGAGAAGGCAGATGGAACCCACCCTTGGAGTGCGTGGACGGGACTGCCAGCATTATTGATAATTCTTCAATATAAGTAGTAACTTAATTATATACTTATTAAAAAGCAGTTATTAAGAACATATTACCATTTCACCCGCACAACTACAGAACTCTAAAACGATCACTCTTTCTAATTACAAAAAAATATAGGAAAACGCTTATTCTCGTACATCAATCCACTACGTTATTTTAGACTTTCCACTTACCACCAAAGCATTTTGAACCCTATGTCAAAAATAAATAGGGTTGTTAATAAAAATATCAAGTAAAGGGCATGCAAGTCGAAACAATGAGAAACTAAAAGTTAGTGTGTGACTTGACATTAGGGAGTTTGCTTTTATAGATGCGGTTTGTTCGATCATGTAGTTTGCTCCCTACAGATTATTACTTGTTCAACTTTGAATATAGAACTCTATATACTTTGTACGTACAAATTGATATGCTATATATTAGCATATATCTATATACATGCTACTACTAGCTAGCTACTATTAGCTTCACGCTTTATCCCTAGCGGGGTGGTCAGAGAGAACGGAGCGCTAAACGCTACGGTCTCTACATATTTCTTTCGCCTCGTCCACTGTCATCAACCTCTTCATACATGCCCTTCGGGAGGTCCTTTATGATTTGATAGTGTAATTCAATCTTTAGCTTCACGCTGTCTCCCATATACCAAGAGCTCCTTAGAACCCCATGGAACAAGGCCAGCCATGGCGCAGGACCACAAGCGTACGTGGTGTGTCTCCGGACTAATATCCGGAATAGCTCAATTGATATTTATAAGAGTTTCACTGGAAAACTTAAGAAGCACTTTCATCTTTTTATGACCCCGCGAAGTCGAGGTGGGACACTTTTCTTTAAATAAAAAATGTTCATGTATAAGTAATTATGTAAACGCATAAATAAAAATATAATTTTCATTATATACACATAAGAAGCCTTACAATAGTTGGATCCAAGTCCTACATATTTCTATAAAGAAAATGTTGTTAGTCGACATTATAAGAGCATTCTTGGTCTAGAATATTTTATTTAAAATACCTTGAAGTACGCATTCACATTTTTATGTTACAGTCGTTGTTGCCCTTTATATAAATTATGTTTAAATTACCTCTTTGGTTTAGATGGGTAGCTTGTTTATCTGCAAATGCTTGAGTCCGAGATTTAAATTCTGTTTTTTACAAATAATTCTTCTTTCAATTTTTGCCACAAATTTTTACTATGAAGTTATGTTTAATTAGTCACAATAAATTATATAATATGTAAAACTGAAATCTCTTTTCTCGATTTCTTAGGAACTAATGCCTAATCAATCTTTTCCTAAGCTAAATTTCTACTTTCTGTTTCTAAGTGTGTCGTCGTCCTTGCGACATCTGTCTGTGTTAACTACCCAGTCGCGAAAGAGTTTAAATATATTAACGAATATTGAGAATTAATAAACATTTTCTAAATAAAAACAAATCTCACACAATCGCATTAAACTTGACTGGCACACTACAGACTTTCCGCTGAGTGGAAAACTTCGCCTCAAATAAAAAAAATAAAAACAAATCTTGAAAAGCGGTGAAAATTCAATAAGGACGGCATTACTATCTATATATTGCTTTTTTAAGATAAGCTCTCGTTCTATTTAAAACTTTAAACGGTCTTTTTTGTTTTATCTTTTTAAATGACCGAGGATTCATTGTGAAATGGAAACGTAGATTGTTTAGATTGGAATGTATTCATGTCTGTTTTTTTTTAACTTTAAAGACGAAATATTTAACGAGTCAAAGAGCTGTGCTAAATTGCGCCACTCAACAAAATGACACAAGAATTCGGCGAAAAGTGAGA
Source organism: Heliconius nattereri (assembly GCA_013403645.1). Lineage (NCBI taxonomy): Eukaryota > Metazoa > Arthropoda > Insecta > Lepidoptera > Nymphalidae > Heliconius > Heliconius nattereri. Next base: position 9,215,737 of record JAAIXI010000229.1, on the reverse strand, counting down.
AACGGAGTATCTTGAGACTAGGTTCCCTCCCAGGTTCCCGCTGCCTACTCTACTATGGGCGGGATTCAGCGTAAATCCAAAACAAATTGTTTCAAATCGTTATTATTGTATTAGCTTTATAAAAAGCTTTTGTTTTTTTCTGTAATATTGTTCTTCAAAGATAATTTATCTTCATCGTAAGCAAAATGCTTATGAAAATGATCCCTAAGAATTTACGTAACACAGTAGAATAATAAACGCGGTATATTTTAATGCTATTTAAATTTATGCAACCTAACCTATTTCCGGGCTTCCCGTCGGCTCTCAACTCAAGTACTCGTAGATTATTTTTATTAGATACTTATAATATAATAATCTGAGTAAATAAAATATTAGGCTATTATCTGGCTTTGCTAGCTCTTGCTTTACAGCTATATAAAATATTCTAATTTTTATTATTATAAATTAACTATAACGAAGAAGTAACTCGACACTCAGTGTTAGAATATTTTTAAAAAAATTGATATTTTACGGTTCTATTTCAGTTTTCAAACTGTCTGCAATCTCTTCGGAAATCTTCTTTGGAAACTTTGCTATCCTCTTAGTCTTTATACGTGAACTTTCTCTAGTAATAATCTCGCAACATACCTGCCAATGTTAATATTCGTCTCAGAAATAATACTAAAACTTAACATTAGGTTCCCTCTACCTTCCCTACTATATGCAGGATATAGAAGCTGAAAAAAACAATATAATGTAGACTAATAAATCCTAAAAGCTCCAAATACTTACAACTTTGACGAACCGGATTTACGTATTTATGTATTACCAGTACATGTACACGTGTTCCCTACAGAGTGTCTTTAAAAAAAACAAAACCGTGAGTTATTTAAAATTGAATCATATCCAAAACGTGACCTAAATGAAAATAATATTTCCCCGACAGCGAAACGTGAAAATATTATTGTCATTAGAATATTCTAAATCATCTTTTAGAGTTATATTTTACAGTTGACATTGTGATATATGAAATAATATAAACTCAAAATTATGCTTATTCTTTTTCAGACATAGCAGGGTAGGTGGAAAGAACTTAGTGCTAAAACTCTCTGCTCCTTGTTTCCGCTCGAATTGAAGATATTGCTTGTTTAGTATCACTTAACGTCGCACTTTGTATTAACTTAACGAGAAATGATAATAATTCTTATCTTGCCGGAGGATCAAACCTCTTACCGTCATGCTTGCAGCCAGACGCTGACTGCGCTACAATAGCCTACTTATAAAAATATGTATGTATTTGTGAACATATTATTATAAAAAAAACAACTTTTGCCTGGTGGATTTAAAGGAGCAAGATAAGGAGTATTTCATTTTCTCATTTTGCTTCCTTTCGTAGTCTAGCTTACTTTATTTTCAATTCTTATACATTTGTTTTGTTACCTTTGTGGGAAACAATATTTAATCTGTAGAATAAATACTGATATTATAGTGCAGTCGTGTAAATTATGGTTTTAAAATATAAATAATAAAATATTGGGTTCTTAACAGAAGGTTTTTCCCAGATTCCCTTTGCCTACTCTGCTATGTGCAGCCATGCCTACATACTGTAAATGATTAAGACATCGACCTAAATATAACATTAAATATTACTTTCTTACATATTTAGGACGTCGTTTTAAGTGCCAAGTGGAATTAGCAGCTAGCGCCATCGACCGACACAATGACTCCTAACCTCCCCTACCGAAGCGTCGAACATGACACACTTTCACTAGTTCTTTTCTCATTAAGAAATAATTTATAAAACGATATCTTTACTGAAAAACACACAATATTTTTTTTTATATTAAAGGGCGTTCGTATGCCACTTAGATCAGCATCTAACTGGAGTCATAGCAAAGAAAGAATATAAGATAAAAAAAATATTTTGGGGGTCTCCCCCTTTCGACACAAGCGAGGACATCTCCTTATACAGGGTAGGTTAAGATAAATTAATTAAAAAATATTAATCTGTAACTTTAAAAGGAAAACAAAAAATCTGATAACTCGAGAAATTTAATCATCATTGCTTATCCATTACAAAAATTTGCTTTACGCATCAAAGGTTTCCTGTTTCATATAAAACCCTTAAAAACTCGTTATCCAGGGATTTCCCGTGACAATGGATTATAAATTTACAAAAAAAGGTTTTTTTATACAGCCACTGTACAAACGTACAATGTTACGAGTAAAGAATTAAATTCTTTTAATATCAGCTTAACACAAAATGAAATATTTATATTGTTATGAATAAAAGTAGATGGATGGTCATTTGATTGAGCTTCGTTTTTTAGCATTTTTTAAGGGTTTACGGTACAATTGTATTTATATCAAAATTAGATAAACGTATTTTAATCCTTGTAAGCCCTCATCTCGTTTACTATAGATGAGATGAGATTCCCTTTATAGTGTCGAAATAAGCGTTTTTGCTATATAAACGGCCCACACTGATGCCCCCCCCCATCACCCCCCCTCATGCCCGTTTCTCGCTACGCCCATGTGTATAGGCAAAGCGCGGCGTTCAGTTCCTCCATTCTACAAACGATGCCTCCAGAATCCGACTCTTCCTCCGCCTCCACTGTCGCGTGACGCGTGGAAGGAAGTTAATAAGCAAATCTTCCTATTCTTTCAAAAATAAAAGAATAATTTAATTTAAATAAAACATTCTCCACTTAGCAATATATGGATGAGCTTCCGAGATCATCATCTCACACGAATTATAAAGGGGATCCCCCGAGATATTACATAGTTGAATTATTTTGACGCGGGTACACCACTGTCAAGATAATAAACCAACTTTGTGAAATGCTTGACGTGGATACTCTTACCGGAAGTAAGTTGTTTTAACAATAGTGCTGAAAATAATTACATATCTAAATAATTACATATTGAAATATTTTTAGTATTACTTCTAGTAGTACCATAAAAAATATTATATACTAGTACTCTAGTGAACTAGGTCTAAGCTGACCTCGTCATTTGTGTGTGTGTCGTCATTTAAAGCAAAGCGCGGTTAAGTTCTGCTATTCAACAAGTAATGCTTTCAGAACTCGGCGGAAAATGGGAAGCGGAGTGTCTTGAAACTAGATGCTCTACCCACCCCGCTATGTGCTGGATACACCGTGAAGGTGAAAAAAAAGCACTAATAGATGTACATATAAGCAGTTCAACCTATATAACCAGCCGCCCGTACAGACTGCACTTCAATGTGTACGAACGCGGTAATTAAAACCTACTTAATTCAATAGCAATTTCCCTACATTTATCAAAAGGATCAAAGTACCCGCACAGTGAGGTCGGTCATTATGTGAAATAGCTGACAATTGCAACGGAAAAACGTATGGAATAGCGATCTAATTCAATCTATTGCTTTCAAAGTAGGTTTTTGTTGCACATTTATACAATAGGTTTCGTTTTGTTTAATGGAATGTTCACTTTCGATTTTTATCGCTGGAAGTTTAAAAAGTTAGTCTTTATTTTTATTTGCTTAAAAGTCTAAAAGGCTCTCGTATTTTCACATTTGTCACGTATTTTAAGGAGGAAGACAAGAATTTCGGCCGAATTCTTGAGGAATTGCATATTGCGTTTGGCTCTCGGTTCCCTTTGGTTATCCTGCCAGAGAAGGGAGGCGTGAAGCTATATATATTTTAACTTACGACGACGAATTTATTAAGATGGATCCTAGGCCTAATAGAAAAACGTTAAGTTAATGCTAATTTAAGGTCAATTGTTTTAATGAAGCCGTTTTAGTTAAGTCGCCATTGTAGTCAAGTTTACGCATCTTCTTAGTCTTGCCACGTCTGAGACGCTGGTGACAAATTACTTAGTTGTCCTCATTCAACTTGTGGAGACGCTATTATGAAACTTTAGGTGCTTTGACAGAACCCAAGGCCCACTTCCTGTCCTGTCCACCTAATATTATAACGTGGAAAAGTTTGTATGGCGATTGCGCTAATTTCAGAAAAAAAATAGTTCAATTTGAAAAGCTTTTAGATATAGACTATATTATAACACGCTAAGACCTATAGAAGTAGAGAATAAAAATATTGAAAAACCGGGAGGACTTCCGCGCGAATGTTCAAACATTTAAGTAACGCAAAAATCATACATAATTATATTATAACAAAATTGTTCCCCTTTGAAAGTTCTACAAAAATCCGGGACAGATCTGTCAGTCTATCTCCTAAATTGAACCCACCCTACAGTTCACCATTTTTATGTTTTACAATTAAACAAAAAACAATGTTTAATAAAACAATACAGTAATAATCCTTATCCAGTTAACTGTCATTGTGCCTTTTGTATAGATTTAAATTGCCTTTTGCAGCATACCAAAAAAGTTTCAATTGTAGAAGTTAGTTTTAAAGTATGGAAGCAGAGCGGTCGTCGCGTCGCGCGTGATGTAACTGGCCGATACAGCGGCCGCGGGCGGCGGACGCAAACTTATAATACTTATTTTATCAATATTAATATTATAAAACGCCATAATCTCAGTAGTTTAAATTGATAAACATTTTAGATTAATAAAAATATTTTTATGTTGCTCTTCCGCCATATATGAACTAGATGTACTAGAGACAGAGCACTAGGTATTTCAGTTTGTCTATATGGATGGAGCCGCAAGTAAAAGCTAGTATATTATTACGAACAACGACATTTTAGTTTTAGTTGTGAAAATAGATTCAGCAAGTACTTAACCGTCCATCTAATAAAACAATTTCTCCATAAAGTCATGCTTTTCAAAGATATTTTAAAATTCTTTGACCGCCGTTTTGGACTTACAATGAATTCAAAAAGTTTCGTGTATTCTATCGCAGAAACCACTAAGAAAGNTTGCTATTTTATTTACTTATAACTAAATTCTTAAAGCATATAAACATAAATCTCACACGTTCAACTTTTTGTTTTTCTAACTTTCAAACTTTGCTACTTGTTCGCCTTTCTAAATAGAAAGATTTATACGGATACATTTTTAGTGTATATTTTATACTCATATAAGTTAGTAAAAGGGGGTCCTACAACTGTGACTTGTGCAACAAGTAGAAACCAGGTTTTTGATGAACAATGAGGAACTTAAAGTAATTAAAGAAACTGTTTTCTTAGGTATAACATTAGATTCAACTAATATTATACCTAAGAAAAACAACTTGTAACTTAACAATGGGGTCCGCATATAGAAACTTTATCTGGTATACTTAGTTCGGCAGCATATGCAGTCCGTAAGATTCGTCAACTGACCGATGCTGACACCGTGCGTTTAGTATATTTCAGCTATTTTCATAGCATTATGTCTTACGGCCTATTACTTTGGGGCAGTACCGCTGACATAGATACCATTTTTCTGCTCCAAAAACGGGCTATCCGAGCAGTCTATAAAATGGGTCCATGGGAGTCACTAAGGAATAAACTCAAAGACGTTAACATCCTCACACTACACTCCCAATGTATTTACGACAATTTAGTATATGTGTATAAAAATATTAATAAATTTAATAAAAACAGTGATTTCCATCAATGTAATTTAAGAAATAAAAATAAGCTTGCTGTGCCCTTCTCTAGGCTCCATAAAGTGTCTCACTCATTCGTAGGTCAAAGTATACACTTTTATAACAAACTTCCAAACGACGTGGTTAATTTATCACTGAACAAATTTAAAAAAGTGGTAAAGCACAGGCTCTGCCAAAAAGCATATTACTCTGTTAAAGATTATGTTCGCGATAAAGATGTTTGGAAATGAGTTGCTCTATTTCTAAGTTAAAATTGTTAATTGTAATTTGTAACAAATATTGGCAGTTAAAAAGAGTGGCCATGAGTTTCTTTGCCTGGATCTTCTCATGAGCTCAACTATTTGAATGGGCTTTTGTCAAGTCAAAATTGCACATTTTTTTGGTTATTTTGTTTTTCATTTTTTTTACTTTTTTGACATGTCCAAGTAAATGTTAAGCATTTTTATGGACTAAAGATATTTTAACTTTGACTTTTGACTTGTGAACGTGACAGGTTGTAGGTTCTATTCTGTTATAGATAGCGATTAGACGACGGAGTAATTGATATATCTTTATTATTCCGTGAAAGGACTCCTCTTCCTGTTTTAGTAAACACATGTGTACGTTTAGCTTTTATTTACACTTAGTTAAGTTTTCCTTTCATCTGAACATAATAAAGGTCTGAGGTTTCGAATTTTCTAAAATAAAAGAGAATGAAGAATTTTATAACTAGAAACGTATACGAAAAATACAATAAGCACTCATTTGTGACCCTACCCAGTCGACTCTCCAAAAGTATGCCAAAAACTTGACTTGAGATACCTTTTCGGAGGGAAACTCTGAAGATAGTCCTTTCTAAATCTTTCACAGCGAAAGTTGTCAAACTATTCGCCTCACTGTGCTTCCAACCGTGACGCTTCGAAATGTTCATCTTAGTCGTATTAAAATGAAATTTTGTATAAAATATTAAAAATGCATGTATTTGATAGATTTTTTTTATACTAGCGACCCGCTCACGGCTTAGCCTGTTTGTTCTAGTTCTAGTTCTTCTAGTTCAAGATTCAGCTAATTCAATAAAATTGTTATTTTGTAGCAATGTTGTGAAACAAAATACTTTATATTAATTAACTTTTTTCCCACTAAGACACTTCCGTTCCCCACATTCCACCGAATTCTGTAGGCATTACGTGTTGAGTGGCAGAACTCAGGGCCGCGCTTTGCCTCGTTACCAGTGCGAGGAAATATGGCAATTTCCTCGAGTAGGAATCGAACCCGCCACATGTCGCGTTTACAGTTTCACGCTAGTGCACCTGCATCACGACGGCTCTTTAATTTAATTTTAATTAAACTTTAATCAACAAATGTGTGTATGACTGCAGACGGTTTATTTAGCCACAGTAGCAGTATCTACAATTCACATACACTATCATAGATTAAAAAAATTTAATTGGCGCAAACATATTTTGAATATTTTATTCCACTCGAGTATGCCTAAATTGAATCCGCATATTTAAAAAAATATATGACATATTTTTATTCTATGTACCTACTTATATGTTAAGTTCTCTTTCTCTCGCCACTCAACACGCAATTCCTCGGAATTCGGCAGAAAGGGGGGAGCAGAGTGTCTTAAAACTGGGTTCCCTCTGCCTATCTTGCTGTGTGCGGGATACAGTGTGGAACGAATTTTAAGAAAATTTAAAAAAATCTTCGTAGGGAATCGAACCCACCTCCGTCTCGTTGACAGTCATACGCTGTACCGCTGTGCCATGATGACTTCAAGCAACGACGGCCTAAGGAAATACATTTAAATGTAAATATACTGAAATAGACGTTCAATCTGCTTAGGAAGTGGCATAGATCTTAAATTCAGTCAGTATTAAGATTTAGATAGCCATTACTGAGGCGTTTATGAGGTAATATATCTATCCCTTTTAGGGTAGAAGGCCTAACGATAGGCTATACGTAGCGGGACGGACAGACGGTCTGTTGACATTATGCGAATGTAAGGACCCATATTATATTTAAATGTTTCTTTTATTTTTCAGTATTATATGTAAGAAAATATCAAAATGTATTTATATTTTTTCTTTCGTTACAATAAATTTATTAAGATCATTCAAAAAATATTAATAAATGACTCATTTTAAATCAGCCAAAGTGCTGAGAAGTTTTGTTGTTAATCTTAAGTAAGTACTCATTATCATTAAGATTCGAACCCAGGTCTAACGTATTCAGACAAATACACTGCAAGTGGTAGCGTAGACAGAAGGAACCTAGTGTTAACATATTCCGTTTTCCATTTACTGCTGAATTTTTGAAATATTACATGTTGAATGGCGTAACTCATCGCTACGCTTGAGAATATAAAAATATTAAATAATTCATTGCCCCGAGTGGAAATAAAACCCACAATCATCGCGACACTGTGCTACTCCACAATCACGGCGTCAAATCCTATTTCCTGCTGAGTATCAATGTAATGTGCCATTAGTCGTCGTCGCAAAGAAATATTACCTACCGAAGTATAGGCGGAAAAGAAAATAGAATGTTCGTAAAAGTATCCCTAACTGCCTAATATATGCAAATGTTAACGTAAGCATGTAAGTCTTTTAATTTAAAAAGGCCTTCGTGGCGCACTGGTACAGCGTGTGACTGTAAGTGTGACGGTTGGACTTCCATTCCCACTAGGAGGAATTAATAAATTTCTCTTTCTCGCTCTGCTAACAAAAAAAATACCGATGTATGTATGGATTTTCACTTTTTGGATTTTTCAAATTTGATTTTTGAATGTGATCCTATATGGGTTTTTCACGTTTTGAGCTAATGGTATCCTAAAACTACGGCGTTGAGCTCCGTTCCTCACCACAAAATATCTCGAATTGAGCGGAATGCGAGAGGAAAAAAGAATACTAAAATTAATTCAACGACTCTCCAAAGCTCGAAGTTAGACAAAGACCGTTTCATAGAATCAAATTTTAGTAAGGTATCCTGAACGCGCTCGGCATTCTGGCCACGTACTATCATTTCAGATCTAACTAAAGGACTTAACGCACTTAACGGGTATTCCTTTATTAGTTTTCACCCTCGTTCCGTATGTAATGTGGGTTGTGGAGGCCTCAGATGTATGGACTGAATGGTATTAGTTTCTATTATATTTTTCTATAGTTTCAATTGGAGATTTGGGTGATCGACGTTGGTTTTCTTGTTGAAGATTTTTGTTTTGGTTTTGTGGAGCTTAAGATTTTATACGATATCTATATTTCGTTACTTATATTATGAAGCTAGAGTTAGATAAGTTAGAAACTAAAGTTGATAATTTAAGGATTAATTTACAATTTTTTTACTAGTACGGTCATGTTTCGTAGCTAAAGTTTCTTCGCGAAGGCGGCTAACGGCACATAATGTGTTTTGATGTCCAGCAAGAAATAGGGTTCATACCAGAAATTCATATAGAACCATTCATATAGAAATAAGGTACTGTGGTCAATTAAGCACAGTTCCAGGTTCCAGGTTCAAATGATCTCTTAGTGAAACGCTGGGCCCCGACGCGCAGAAAGGGTTCTCTTAGGTATTTAATTGTTGTAAAGAGGACAGTGTGATGCTGTTCTCAATAAATAAAATAATGGTTTAAAATCCAATTAAAGCTGCTTAATCTAAAATGTTTAAATTGAAATTTATATTTAAGTTGCAATGTTTGTAAAATTATACTTAACAGAGGTATGTTCATATATAAAACACTCACACGATTGCTTTTCTTAAGACAAATCACTGCGTTAAATTCCACCATCCAGCATAACTTAAAGGGAAAGAGAGTGCAAACATTAATTATACATACTTGTTCTCTGCTTACCTTACAAAAAATAAATGAAAATAAAATAATTTTCAATGAGCGTCCGGCGTAATAACGGCCTCTACTGTCAACCGCGTGTTTAATTAATTAACGAAAGAAGAATTACAGCAATAATGAAAATAAATGTAAAATTTTAACAGTTTTAAAATTGTTAATTACATATTAAGGAAAAAAAAGTACAAAGGAAGGATTAAATTATTATGCTAATAACTTTAACAAGTTGCAACAAACGTATCAGAATTTTAACGTTGTTTGAAAATAATTAATGAAAGAAGAAGAATATGAAATAGAGTGCTTTGACGTTTTCCAAGAGGAGCGAGTTCGAATCCCGTTGCGAGAAAATGTTTATACTCTCCTAAATATAATTCGAAAACGAAACTTCTAATCAAAGTAACGTAGGTACAGTAGCGGCGTTAGGGTAGGGCGAGGCTGGGCGGTCGCCCAGGGGCGCCGGATAAAAAGGGCGCCGTAGACGCCCGTTACCTTAGGGCGTCTACAAGGAGGGTTTTCCAAACTGAAGCTATTAAGGACATACCTGCGATCGACAATCTAGCAATCTAGATTAACATACTTAACAACTTTGTCAATCTAAAATAAAATTGCAGAAAACATAGACATATTTGACATATTTGAATGAAAGGCTAGAAAAGTGAAATTTTATTAGTTTTTTCATTATTTTTTTTAAATAGATGGTTATTTCATTGTACCCTTTTTTGTATGTTATTGAATTGTAGTTAGGGGGCGCCGAAAAAAATTTCGCCCAGGGCGCCGGTAGTGCTAAAACCGCCACTGCGTAGGTATAATAGCATACAATAGGAAAATCTTCACATCTTCAAACAGATGCTAATTTATAGTCCTATAAATGAAGTTATAAAACCTTTTAAGTCTAAGCTTTGAGGATGGAGTGATAAAATATTCCGTTCTTAAACTTAAAGACAAGCTTAGGAACAATCTCGAGGCTTTTATTGTTCTTATTATCTTGTGAATTTTGTTTATTGCCCTTTGCAGTTGAAAAAGTTGAGTAAAATTTGTGGGGTGGCTCCTTCGGAGATTTAGGGCTGACTTTTAAAGAAAATTTACTTTGTTTATGAGCGAGAATGATTTAATATGATTTCCTTCTACGTTATCTGCTTCTAACTTTTTTTACGTATATTTTTGCATCTGAATAGAACTCGCCTGAAGTATTAGAATTTGATAGGTTTATGTAATTTAAATAAGGCTAAAAGCTTCCGGTATCGATAAATGCGAATCGAACCCACTACCATCGCGTTTACAATCACGAAATATGTATATATATAAAATCTTTTGAAAATTTATTCAAAAATAAACAAAAGTATACGGAGAATAAAGTTGCGAAGCTCCTTTTTCCAGCCATTGACTACACGTTGTTGGACAATTTCAGATTGTAGTGAAAAGTTTTGCTTATGCTATCAGAGTAGTTCGCAGGAACTGTTCCCAACATGTGTTGAGAGGGAACTTGGGAGAACATTGACATATGTTTTTGTTTCGCGACGTTATTTTAAAGAGGATTTTTTGGTGAAATTCTATTATGAGTTTTGGGTATATAAATTGAGTTATCGTAATTACAATATTGCATATTGATAAATAATTCTTTGTGATTGTCTAAATGTTCAAATTCATTTTGGAAGTTTCAAGAGACATTTGTTTATTATTTTTCCAGATTAGACCATTTTTGAGATATCGCTCTTATTTTTCGAGGAGTTACCTAATTATATTTAATTAAGTTACCCTACACCATACAGTATTCAGTATATGTAGTTCCTGAATAAATACAGTGTAAGAAACTATTGGCAATATTAAATAAAGTCAGAAAGGTAATAAATTAAAACAAGGCTTCAAATAATTATTAAGCAACCAAAGGGAATTATCTAGCAGACTAATAACAATATCCGGTTCTAAAGAATTCATCGGGCAGAGTGATGTTCGATGTCTATGTCTAAATTTATGTCTTCTTTCTATTGTTACCATTAAAAAATCATCTCTCCAATATTCCTAAAGTTCGTGAAACAAAATTATAATGGAGCAGGTCTATTTTTCGGGATATTGTAACTCAATTGTCCTTGTAAAGACCTTTTAAAGGGCAGTAAACTTTATTACATTTTGAAATACAGCATTATTGAATTCATTGGAGGTAAATTTCAATTTATTATAGATGGTATTCAATACGTTCAATACATTTTCATGTTTTGTTGAGACACTCCGTTTCCATCAAGACGCGTTCGTTTTAGTATTGAGCGGCGGACCTCAAGGCCGCGTTTTTACCTTTATCATTTATATTGAAATAATATTCCAAAAAAAATATTGGTTTTTTCTTTTCTGAATTATAGTATACACATTTCTTTTCTGAAATATTAATTTTGTTTTATGTTAGTAAATCTCGCAAACATTTATGTATATGTCGTAGATAGATTTAGGTATGATAAATATATATATTTACAATATTTTTCTTTTAAAAAAAAAGTTAGTTGATTAGAAAAATCAGGTCAAAAGGCAAGTTATATACTATAAGCTAATATACATTACCCCTGACACTGATAAATTATGATTTCATCCTTCCCGAAACAGCCTCACTATTCTAAATGGCGTCAATTAAAATGACAAAGAAGGGAAAATGTGAATGGAAAGAGATAAAAGATTTGAAAAATGAGACCGTTACAAAGTGACAAAAGATACTTCGTTAGTTAAATAGCGGGGCCGTTATAACGAATCCAGCTGCATAATGGGAATATAATCAATTTTAAAAACCCTACTACGGTAAGTTTAATTGTGTATTGAGAAATTGACGGTTGTGTTCTTATTCTGGAATCTCTTTTTTATAATTATTATAACATAATATTATAACTTTCTTTATTTGTTTTTTATAGGTTTTGTAAAATATTACTTCTGCAATGTGTGCAAACAAAAAAGACGCCGACTCGGTACGTGGACTTCGCGCGCTTTCGCGTTGTAATCTTTATCAATTAAATAAAATGGTTATTATATAGCAATTTAGTCGAACAAAATATTTTAGATTCATATAACATTTTTATTTTCGAACGAAATTGTATTGCATTGCATTTAAATCAGTTAAGCTCTTTTTGATATTGCAAAATATTCCAAGAATAAGATATTTTTTTAAACATTTAGCTTTTTTGGGATATCAATATTAATTACTAGATCTCGAAATTTACTGATATATATTTATAAACAGACAATAGAAAAATATAAGTAAAATATTATATATGTATCGTTGGACAACAAATGTTTTGAATTGAGGTGGAAAGGAGAAAAAATATTATACATTTAATTGTATTACACTTATTAAAGCCTTTATCCAAATTTCTTTACGCCTTTTCCCATATACAGCATAGTTGGTTTGAAAATAAGTCATGTCCCTGAATCGAAATCGAACCCATACTATGCCGCTGCTCCACAACGCGACATACATTTTCAAATTCATTTACTCCATTCCACTAGGTCGCAAGCCCAAACAATAAAACAAGCGTGTAAACGGTGGTTAGTCTCGCACCTTGCTCAGATAGTGTCACCGAGGATTACAGAGAATTTAGTACTTACCTTGTATTTATGTCTCGTGAAATGTCCAGATAATTTTTTGCCTTCCACCTTCAGCCTGGGTTTAACCGTTTGCCAAGTAGAGAAGGAAATGGGTTTGAAAGTATTTTTTTGATCTTTTGTGTGTATTTCATAGTCTACACAAAAGAAAATCGAAAAAGTGATGATTGTTGGTGAATTTACTGTTAATTTTTAAATTAGACTCAATTCTCGTAATGAGAATAACATTTTTTTACTGTTTACTGAAAATCACTGAACATAGTACAAGGGGGTGAAATGGATAGGTACTGAGGTCCTCTACCCATAGACAACCACTCATCCGCCGATCGTTACACCCTGTATATACCTACTATATGAGAATTATTATTTAACAAGTCGTGATTACTATTAATTAGTACCTACGTCAAAATAACGTTGACAATAAATGACATTAGGCCTTTGTTAACTTGAGCGCAAATTGTTATACAATGGCCATCTAAATCTATGTTATCGGTTTTGTGTTTGAATTACGAGCACGCTTATTATTAGGTTGTATTTTACAGCTTGTAGTATAATATATTTTTTTGGGATGCTTAAATGGCGCAGTGGGCAGCTTCTGATTGTATATGCGATGGTTCTGGGCTTGATTCCCATATGGAAGAATAATTGATTGTATTTAAAATTGAAACTCGTGGTGCAATGGCACAAGCGTGTGACGTGTGTGGCTTTTATGCGAGGGAATGAATGGTCTGGTCGTTACCAGAGTGAGCAAATGAAAATATTTGACCATTCGTTAAGCCAAGCGAGGCGTTGAGTTCCACCACTCAACACGCAATGTCTCGACAATCGTCAGAAAATGAAAAACATTGTGTCTTAACACTAGGTTCCCTCTTCATACTCTGCTATATACTGTAGCTTGAAATTAAAAAAAAACTAATATAAAGGCCGTCATATATGGAGAACGGAATGTTTTAACACTAACCTAAACCTAACCTTCGGCTATATGGAAGATAGAGTTAAGTTGAAATAAATAAATGAAAATATGAAAAAATATTGAATTGAAACTTCTTATTTGTTATATATATATTGCATCGATATTGTATACAAATAGAGAGAAAATATAAGTTTAACAATAAGAACTTTGAAATCTATTGGTCTTACGTGAATAATAGTTTTATGTACTACATCATTTTGAACAAAAGCTTTTAAAGTAAATGATACTTACAATGTGGGAATTACTTATACTGTAAACTATTTCCTGTAAACTAAAGTAAGTATAGTGTTATTTTAAAAGTACTTTAAATTTTTATTTTGTTGGAAACTTCTTTATATATATTCTATTACTTGTTTCAATTATAAATGTTATATATAAAGCTTTTCTAGAACTGACAGACAACGCACTGCCAAAACTATTGGACTTAGAAATTTGTAGCTTGACAAGTAGGAAGGTTAAGGAGTGGGGAAGACAACTAGGGGAAGACAAGATTCTTCGAAATTCATCGAGGAAATGAAAATATTAAGCATTTAACTCCCACGTTTGGGAATTTCTTAGGTTTGGTCTGCCTATGTAAATATTAAATAAATTCGTGTCGTTATCGCTAGCGACGCTTAAGTAACGTATTGGTCGGTGCTCTACAACTAGGTCACTCTCCCTAATGCAATATTTGCACGTAATCGGAAAATTCCAGAATCACTTTAATATTCTGATCCTATTTCCCATATTCTGTTTGTATCTTGGGAATACTATTGGCTTGTAGGGGAATTTCGTAATAAACTTAAAAAAAAACAGGAAAAAATATTTTTTTTATAGGTATATAAAAATGTGTATGATAGCATTAATGTATAGGGGCTATCACGGCGTAGTGGTACTGCGCTTAGACTGTAGAACATGACAGATGTGGGCTTGATTCCCATCTGGGGGATAAATTATATTCATTGCTCTGATAAAGCTCACAATATATCAAGAAAATTGGCTAAAGTTTAAACGCTAGGTTTCCTCTGCCCACTCCGCTACATGAAAAACGCAGTGTTTACTGGAAATTGCTCAGAAATATTCAGGATAGTCATTTATTTTTTGCGTTTCAAATAGCATTTGCCCTGGTAATCTATATGTATAAAAGGACTTGTCCTCACTGACTGAGGTAAGACGCACGCACAGCCGTAACCGCTGTGCGTAGAAACGTGAAATTTGGACAGATGTTTACTTTCGTAATCTGGACATCCACTAAAAAGGGATTTTGAAAATTTTTAATCCTAAATGCGTGAAATAGGGGTTGAAAGTTTGTATGGATTCTTTTTTAAATCGCCACCGATTTTTATAAAATTTGAAATTTAGACTCTTAAATAGATTTCATTGTACACATATTACATGTTTTTTTCGAATTAATCCCCTAAGGGTGCAAATAAGGGTTGGAAAGTTTGTATGGAAAAATCTTTAAATCGCCATCGATTTTTATAAAATTAGAAATTTAGACTTAAAAATATTTCATTGAACACATGTTTTATGGTTTAATAGAATTCACCCCTAAGGGTGCAAATAAGCAGGTGAAGCTGCGCGCGTCCGCTAGTTAAATATAAATAAGTGAAAAATAACTCATATATCTAGATATATTATTATAGTAGGTACTGTTGTCCCGGGTTTTTAGAGCCAAAATCTTGTATTAACTTTTTCGTTTTATCAGATGAAGACAAAGCATTTATCACAGTGGGAATCAACACTTTTCATTCCTCAAAAGTTAATGGCAAACTAAGATTATTTACTATTACTCAATGAAAGCACTTTAAAATTCCATGTTTAAATATAAAAGCTAACTTGACTCAATTTCAAGTTAATTACGACATCTCCCAAAATGTTGGCTTCATTTAAAAAAAGATCTTGTATGTGGTTTTAAAAATGTGATGCTGTTGATTTTCCTTAAATTATTGGGGACAGACTCTATGTCATTTGCTGTGTAATAGAATTTTTTCTTAATAAATATAATATTTAAGTATTCAGATAATATTATAAATTACTTTATAAAATTGATTATTCTTTTTGAAAATAAACACTAACTCAATTGGGATATCGCTTAAGTATTTACGTTTCACATATAGTAGAGCGACAGAGGGAACTTAGTGTTGTGAAACTGCATTGCTCATCCATCGAATGAACTTAAAATACTCAGACAAGAAATCCAGTATTATTTGAAAATTGAGAAACAAAAATAACAAGATTTCCTCAATGGAAATCGACCTCAGAACCTTTGCTGTTCCACTGCGCCACCATGGCCTTTGTCTCATCATCATATAGGTAAAATTAACATATTGATAACAAGAGACCCTTGTTCTGACAATATTGTACGTTAGCCGTTGAAGTTGGAGAAGGCGATAAAAATTCATGAAGTAATTTTTCCGTGGCACTGAAAAAAATACAAGCGAACAAATTTATATAGTCGTTTTGAATTTTTTAAACTGCACTCCCGAAGAGTGTGAATATATGAATGTAAACAAGTAAGCATGTGACTGAAACAGCGTGTTGCTTAGAAATAAACTTTTATTAATATCGAGGTCGTCGTGGCATAGCGCCTGACTAAAGACGACGGTTGTGATTTCGATTTCCACTCGGGGGAATACATTATATTTATTTCCTTACTATAGTAGTTACTAGAAGAATGGACGTCGTTGGGTTACGCTATTTAATATGGAATGTTTTGAAAATTCGAAATTGTTTCGAAATAGAATAAACAACAATTTGCATAATATAAAGCCTGCTTCTTTATTTAAATAATAAAAAAATATATTATGTGACACTTTTGACAGAAGAATTGACTTCGGCTAGTCACTTTTGATAGGTTATTTAAAGTATCGCTTAACAGATGGTAATTTGGATTCAATTAATAAGCAAAAATATATCAAACGAATGAGAGACACTGAAGAATTTCATGTACAAGGACAAGAAACAAGAAAAGATGAAAAGGCGGAAACGACTATTAATATTGAGGAGAACGTAGAGAATAAAGATAATTTAGATAAAATTAATCCAGACCAAGAAGCAGATGCAAAATGTAAATTAGATAAAGATGAAGCTTCGAATGTCAACACTGAGCATGTTTCTGGGTCGTTTGTAATACAACAAATAAATACAGTGATCCATCATGAGAGTCAACAATTAGATAAGGGCACACATTGGGTACAATATAATAAAAGTACGAGTAATAAATATCATCTCATATAGAGATATTGTATTATTAGTACTCACAACCATAATTGTCGGCGAATAGTTCTATAAGAATATACTTATTTCTTAAAATTTCCTATGGGAAAAAGAAAATATGTAGGTTGTCATAGAACACTCTTTTGTTTCTTTCTTCAATGGAATGAAACGTAGGGGTAGCATTAAGAGGGGATTTCCCAAAATTCCTACAGGACCGGAAAGGGATTAACGTTTTATAATTGAAACAATGAACAATCGAAATATTTATAGTATGATATGATTCGAAGTGTTGTAGTTTTGAATAAAATATTGAAAAAAATATTAAATGAATTGTGCTCAAATGGCACGCTCGAAACGCCATATATCAAGAATTCAATTCAATATTTTATTTTTCTTTACTTTTTCTTAATATGAAACTTGATAGACGTTGTTAGTTTCTTGTTAAAAGTCTCAGCTTTCTGCTTATTTATTTCTATTTTTTAATTTTATTTTCTATTTATTTATTTCTATATTTGCCAAGTATAGTGCTCATTCAATTTAAAACTTTAATTTATATCATTATTGACGTATTTTTTAAGCTTATATTGATAAGGACCAAGTGAGGGGACCAAAACAAAGTTTTGCGAGAGAAGCTCTCGGTGGGAACTTTGAACCGGCAGGGGAACCTTTAAATTATAACCCACGCACCCGAAATTCATTTGTAAAGTTGGTTTTTGTCATACTGATGGTTATGCTTATTCTTACTGCAGCTTATGCTATAATTGTTATGACGACGTAAGTAAAAAAAACAATATTAATTAACTCAGGTTATAATTATTAGTTTCTTAGAAATACTTAAGTGTCTAAATAGACAAAACAAATATTTAAAGGCCTTTTGAGGCCAGTCGTAGTACTGGGAATGAAGGGTGTGACTGTAAACGCGACAGGTTATGGGTTCAATTTCCACTCGACGAAATGAAATATTTATTATTTACATTACGCAAAAAAATTGTTATTATCAATTTCTTAATAATTAGGTAGTAAGTCAATCCTTTATATCATATACAAGTGAGTTACGCGAAAACTTTTGCGCGTTATCGTATGCATTTTAACAATAAAATCATTAGATCTTAGGATATTCATTTTCTTTTTCAATTATTCTATATTGGCTCAAGCTTATTTTCTCTAAAATGAGTAAAAAGGTTTGAAGCACCTAGTTTCTTTCTATTTACTATTACATATTGGGGATTCAAATAATCCTATGGAATAGGTAACATTTCTAAAGTAAAAAAAAATAAGTTCTCAGAACAAGCGGGTGAACTCCGTCTAAGACACAGCGCGTTCGTCCACCTTAGACATATTGCCTTCTATAAAATGGCGGCTTATTTTACTTGAACTAATTTATATTTTAATTTTTAGACCTGCTTTGAAAAGAATTTACTTAAAGTATGCATTATTAATACTAATTGCAGCTTCGTGAGTATTAAAACTCTCCTTTATTATGTTAGTCATAATATTAGTTATTCTATTAGAAGTATAGTCATCGTTGCACAATGGGACTGTAAGCGTCACGGTCTTGGGTTCGATCTCCGCTCGGAATAATTGATTATTTTCATTTCTTCATTTTGGTAAGACAAGGCGCAGTGTTAAGAGCCGTTATACTCTACAAGCTGGTCTCTATGTAATAATATGGTTCCGAGTTCATATTTTGGTAAGGTAAAAAATATATTTCAAATAAATAAAGAAAATAACAATTATTATAGTTAACGACATCGCGTCCTGGCAAAGTGTTTGACTGTAAACGAGACTGACGGCTGTGGGTTCGATTCCTAATTGTTCTCTATTTTTCCCTCTGGTAACAAGACTAAGTGCGGCGTTAAGTTTCGCCACTGAATACATAATGTCTCGTAAATTGTTAGTTATGTAAGATTATAAGTTGGGATGATTTAACATTGCTCTCTGCCTTTAACGGCATAAGCAGTACAAATTATGAAGCTTAAAAAAAAAGAAAAAATATATATTTATAATTTTACTGATTTTTTACGAAATCCATGTAAAATTTATTTATTGACAGACAGATATTAATAAAAAAATAATTCCTACTTCTTATATTATTTTTTAGGATTTTTTTACTTGCAATGAATTGTGCATTGATGTGTTTAGAGTGTACAAGACGACCTCCTTGTAACATTATATTTCTTGCTTTGGTGGTAAGATGTTCATTTATTATTTTGTCTTTGATTATTTTGACATATATTTATTTCTATTTCACACAAGCTTATTTGAAAATGAAATATGTTTTTTAATTTTTTTTTGCGTTGAGTTCCACCACTCAATACGCAATGCTTCGAGAATTAGGCAGAGAGTGGGTAGCGGAAAAGTGTCTTAATGGAAACAAAGTTTCTTAACACGAGGTTCCCAGGTTCCCTCTATCTACCCCGCTATGTGCGGTATATAGAACTTAATTCATTTTTCAGGTTGTGGCAATGAGCAATTTAGTAGCTGTTATTACAATTAGATACAAAACGCATATTTTGGTATACGCCCTCGCCGCTACGACTGCGACAGTATTTGTTTGTATTTTGTTGGCCTGTTCTAGTGTAAGTATGGAGGAAACTATTGAACAACTGCTTATACATGTTTCCGTTATTAAATTCTTTCGGCATTTAACGGAAATAAAGATAGAAAAATAATAATAGATTAATAATAATTCATTTGCCCCGAATAGGAATCAAATCCACGACTATTTTTTTTAGTCAGACAGACGTTTATCGTACTTTGACACCCGAATCTTCTGCAACTGCATAATTTGGGACCCTCGTGGCGCAGTGGACATCTTCGATTCTTAATGCGATGGCGCTGGGCTCGGTTCCAAAACAGGGGAAATTATTCTATTTTAATTATTTTCATTTCCACGCTCTGGTACAAAAAGCGTTACGTTGAGTCCTGCCAAAGAGCACTAAGTTTTCTAAGCCTATCCTACTAAGTCTACTACTATGGGGGTAAAACTTAATAGTTTATTGAAAACCAGAATTGTATATGGAACTTTAACTAGAAAATTATTCTATAACGATGTCGATACAAAAAGTCATACATAATATCTTATTGAAATAATTGCGCTTTGTATTGCGCTGTTTCGTTCGTTAACGTATAGTCGTAAGTTTGATTTCCAGTTCTAAAAACTTTATTATGCAATTCTATAGAGTTGCTTTTAATTTTTAACGGCGACAATTGGAGATGCAATTGCAATTTTTAGTATTACCGCATATTATTATTTGATATATACCTATTGGTGTCGTCGTGAACTTAATGGGAATAATCTGATAGTACCAGTTGTTGCCAGTCGTGGCGTAGGGGTACAAGCGAACGACTGTTAATACGACAGAATGTGCTTTCGATTTCCTCTCCAGGAAGTAAAATATTTAATATTTTCATTTTCTCCACTCAACGCCTCCAGAATTCGGTGAAAGTGGGGAACACTAGGTTTCCTCTGCCGACCCTGCTGTGTGCGGGATACAGCGTGAAACTGATTGAATTTTTTGAATTGTATGTAATTTAAAAGTTCGTTAATTAATTTTTCAGTTTGATTTTACAAAATTTTATATTTACCTAGTGGCCATATCCGTTGTGTTCTTAGTTATATCTTTAATGATATGGATAGCGATGGCTGTTTTGAAAATTCGCTACAAGCCGCTGCAAATTGTATTGTTGTTTGTCGGTGGTATTATAAACATTGCGGTAAGTTGAAAATGATTATATAAAATTATATAATAATTGAGGCCTTCCCGGCCTAGTGGCGTAAGTGGGTAACTATAATTGTGATATTTGTGGGTTCGATTCCCACTGGGGTGAGTGAAATATTTAAATTATTTCAAAATGCGGCGTTGATTACCGCCACTGAACACGCGATGCTTGGCGGTTAATATTGTATCTTACAGAGCGGAATATACCGATGGAACCTGAGAACCTAGTGTAAGTCTAGAACCTAATTTACCTCTTAAGACACTCGATTCCATACTTTCCACCACATTGTAGAGGCATTGCATTAAGTGGCGTATGTTAACGCCGCTTTTTGGGATTTCGCGACATTTTTTTAAATTTTATTTTTCATAGATGTTGATAATGGAACTACAAATGGTACTGGGAGGTAGAGCAGTGGAATTGGGTGAGGACGACTATGCGATTGGAGCATATTTCCTTTATACCTCTATTATAGACATATTCTTGAAGTTTGTCCAGCTGATGGGAATGGCAGATTAAATATTTTTTAAATAGCAAATAACATATGAGATTTTTTTTATTTGTTAATAAATATTTTTTATTGTGAATATTTTTTATTTTTTGTGGATATAAGAAATGATTTAGCTTTGTTGACTGCATAAGAATTTTTAAGTTGTCACCCGTGTCTCCCCATATCTACAATGTAGAAGATGTAGGGCGGGAAAGAAAATTTTATTTCCCCCGTGCCCGAATCGGACCTGCCTTCACCGTGTTTACTTAAACCCTTTCGTTCCGCATATGCCGCCGAATATTGGAGACGTCTAACATCAGTCAGTGAGGACAAGTCCTTTTATATATATAGATACTGCTTGTTGAATGATCAATGCTGCGCTTTGCCTTGACACCAGAGCTAAAAAAATAAAACATTAAATATTTCATTTGCTCGAGGGGGAATCGAATCCACGACCCGTCGTTTACAATCACACACTCATTGCCCTGCGCCAAGTATGGCCTCTATAATTACTCGAAATAGTAGAAACAAGAAATGCAATGCTCTGTTGTGAATATATTACAAGCAAAAGCAGTAAATTTGGCGAAGTGAACCTCGCCAAAGCTAACGGTTATATAATCCTGCAGAAAAGTATTAGTAAAAACGTTATGAATATTTTAAATTTAATTTCCGCTTTTTATATACCTATGTCTTTTTTTGTGTACAAAATGTATATTTATATAATAAATACATTTTATTCAAACTAATAATGTCTCTCACACTATAGCTACATTCTTTTAATTATAATTTTTGTTAGGCTGTGAAAGTAGAAACTATTTTGGCAAAAAGTTTATGCAGTATAAAAATACAGTTAACGAGTACAACGTTGACTTATTTTCGGAAAAAAAATCGGTTAAATATAAAAATAGTCGGTTAAAACTTATTATAATATATGTATATGTATATTCATAGTTTTTCTTAACTATTTCCTTGATAATGGCACACTGCGGATCACTTACCATACAAAAAATAACTGTAATCATTTTCCGAAGGCGCCGTTTGACAAAGTGGCTGGCGCGGCCGAAATTCAATTTCCTCACACATATTTCACACGGAACTCAAGATTTCGTATAACTTTTACATTTGCAGAGATTTATTAACTCCGGCTGCTGGGTCGTGATGTTTTATTGATGTTTTTGTCGTTAGAATAACAAATTCTACAATATTTTATATCTATTTAAATAAATGTATTATATTTTTTTATAATTATAAATGAAAATATTTTCATTTTTTCGTTCTGGTGTCGACCTCCTAGACAATACCTCCAGAAATAACAATACCGACGTAAAATGGGGAACGGGGTGTCTGAACGCAAGAATACTAGGTTGCCTCTGCTGTACGGGACGCGAGGGATACAGTCTGAAGTCGATTTATTATTTTATTGTTAAGTAGGTATTCATGACACGCCAGCATATAAATGTAGGAACATAGCAATTAGCTTAAATCACAGTTAGCTTCCACTCTATTTAAAAAATAAATAAATAAGAGAAATCCTACGTCGTACATACATTAGAACAGTTCTAAACAAATAATAATATTCATTTTCCATCTTTATATACATCTCGGTCATTTGCCTCGTAGAATAAATAGCTGTGGGGCGCACTCGACTTCCATACTAGAAAGATTCCTTTTAATATTTCAACGACGTTTTTCTTAGGTTGTCGTACTTTTTACAATTTACTTGACTCACTTATATGATTCAATTAAGGCTTTGTATTGAGGTTGCTGAAATATTATTTTCTCTCTACAAATACTAATGGTACCTGGAAGTTAGAATGTTTTGTGGAATTATTGGATTTTTTTACAAGCTCTTATTTAGCTTGACATGTTCGTATGTAAGTGAGGTAACTTTTTTTTCTAATGTTGCAAAACCATGCTGACATCACCATGTTATGGTGACAGAGAGCTGACCTGATGATGGAACCAACAGGTGGTCAATAGAAGACTATGAAGAAGCAACGTAATCCTTTCGAGTTTTTGATAGGCCTTTTCCATAACTCTGAGAAAAAGAAAGATATATAAATATTATTTTCAAAATAATGTTTAAATTTAGTGGATTTTCGTCGATTTTAATTTGTTGCCAAAGTATTAGTTTAATTATATCCTACTAAAATAAAAATTTTAAAAGTTCTATGCAGAGCGAAAGTCAAAGTCGAATCTACTACTTAAAGATAAATCGAAAACAATTTTAGTGATTTTTTTTCACTTTAGGTTAGGCGATTTAGAATTTTAGTATAATGCATTAAAATTTCAGCAGAGGAATACATTTTAGAATTTCTTAAATTCGAAACATGGCGTTTGTGCCAGAACTCATCGCCCCCCACTCTTTACAAGAGGTAAGAAATGAAAATAAATCATTAAACTGGGAATGGAACCCACAACTAATCTAGCTATAATCAGATGCTGTCCCATGATGGACTGAGTAATAAATCTAATTCTCATAAAATAGAATGACAGATTTTACGACTCTACGTATTAGAGCAATTGTTTCCCTCAAAAGTAATATCCCTAATATGTTTTAGTACGTTTAGCGGAAAAGATTGATAGGTTTCCATTTGGAAACTGGCGATATTTTATAAAGTGCCATCGATCATTCCGATATAAAACGTGACCGATGTTTCATCAGCTTTGAGATGTTTCATTTTTTTCTTCCATTTTCATATTCCAAATATGGTGGGTGGCTATAGTTACATAGAAGGCTGGTTTAATGGTTGAAATAATAACGATTAATAATAATGGAATCATAAATAATAAAGATATTATTATTGTTTTTATCAGATTTTAATTAAATAATATTTTCTGCGGTTATTAAAGATCCCGTTCTGAATTACGGCACAGGTGAATGATAAAAAAGTGTCACCCTTAGAGTAGGCAGAAGGAATCTAGTGTCATCACACTCTTTTCTCCGGTGCTGAAGAAAATTTTTCATTGAGCAGGTGTTGAGTTTCAGTGCTTAGCATGCGATCTCTTGAATTTTATATTTTATTTTTTATTTATTTATTCATACGGATCTCCAACTGTCATACATATTGGTTTACATTACTTACATTCTTAGGATATACTTATACTATTATGCACAACTGATTATAGGAGAACACATCATTCATCATCAATAATAAGAATGATTAATTTACACCATAAAAAAAATAATAATTAAATAACAAAAATATAAAATTACTTAATATTACATAATAGTTAAAATCATTTATAATTAGTTCTATTAATTAACTTTATTGGGTATATGGTTGCATTTTCTTAAGAAAACTGAGAGCCCGCCACAACCAATATCTAACGTTACATCTTCTTTCAAGTACTCATTAAATGAACGAGAGATGCGATTAATGGGACTATTTTGTCCAAGGTTCGTTCTAGTTCTTTCCGTCTTGAAAAACAGACATGGGTTGCGAGGGGTTCTCTGAGGTACCTCAATATTAAATCTACTCAACAGTTCACTATAATCGATCTTTCCTTTCAATAAATTATGTAGAAACTTCATGTCTACGAGATTAAATCAAATTGGGCATTGCGTGGAACTAATAACTCTATATAGATACATGACATTTAAAAATATATCCCAAACGCTTCAAGAGATTGGAGGTTTAAATTTACTTTATTTGACGAGTATGTATGCGAATATAAAAGGTAATATCATAAATAATACATTTCTTATTTCATATATGAAGGTGAAAATGATTCGACACTTCGCCCACACCCTCGCCCATGGCCAATCATCCGCAAAAGCCTTATTCAAAATGCGACCCGAAATACGATGATTCAATAGAATTTAATGTGTTGGAATTGAATCCTATATTATTACTGTAGCGTGAGTCGTGAACAAACAATAGGTGTTTTAAATGACTAGGTACACAAATATGATATTTGGTCTTTTAAAATTTTATTTATTATATTTTATCATAGTGGTTCGTGCTTTGTATTAGATTTTAATTGGAAATTGGAATGAAATGGATTAAACGTCAGTATATATATTTTTTGTTTATGTTATAACATTAGACAAAGCAAGTAACACGAAATGTCCTTTGAGTGCAGACGTCTGTGGGTTCGATTCCCACTCGGCGTAATTAATGATTTTATTTTTTTTTGCTTTGGTAAAAAAATAATCGCGGCGTTGAGTGCATGTGGAACACAAAAATTAAATTTTCTAGTATTAATTGAACATGGTTCTCTTAAAAAAACAATTTTACCAAAAACGGAGACAATAAATGAGATTCTAGTTAATACGAAACTGAACCAAATTGAGTAACAACTTACAGTACAATGATACTAAAATAAATAACATCAGCAAGCATATATAAGAAAACTTACTAAATTAACAAAAACATATACTTTACGTAATAAAACTAATCTAACCGAGTGCTCTGCATCGAAACTCTTCTAAGACGTGATCGATGTCGGGATTATAAGTTGTGCTAAAATGAAAATTATCAATCATTTTTGATACCCAGAGTACCCCAAGTCCAGATATTAATAAAGATATTTCTAAGGTTTACTGTGTTTGTTAAATTTTTACCGACTTGAAAATAGAAGGTTATGTATCTGTTGACATGACATGGACATGACATGTACTCGTATGTGATGATTCTGATACTGGATGATATTTGAATAAATGGTGGTTATTTGTGCGTCCAAGCAAGTGCGCTGAATGTACTCGTATGTATATTAGTACATTTGTCTATTAATTTCTCGTACAATTAGTCATATCGAGATGATCTTCTGATTTAAATTAACTGTATTCTAACTTAGAGAACAGTCTTAGTTGTATCAAATATAGCTTAGGAGTTTTTCAGATATGGATATACACAAATTTAATGTATTCAAGTATTGACACGTGCTTGAAGATCGCGTTATTGTTTTTTTCATTTTTTTTGACATGACCACGGCGGTGAGTGCGAAAAAGAGTATCTTAACACTTTTACTGCTCGTTTACGTCTGCTTACTTTTGTATACAGGGTACAGCGTAAAACTACAAAAAAAACCAACAAGTTATATCTTTTTATACTTTACAGTGTCACTTAATCTGTCTACACAACTGATGAGCAACTAAAATAGTGCACTCCACTCATAAAGCCATGCAAGTATTAAAAAATGCAAGCGTACAGACGGGTCACGTATCAAAGAGTTAGAATGTTCTAGACGTTTTTTGTTGACGCTCCCATACACACAGCACGAACGAATACGGCTCGTACTCGAATAATAGACGGTTTTTGCTTTCGAGAATTTGCTTTTTTGTAAAGGATTTTAGTGTATCCTGGTACTATATTGCAGATATAACAAAAAAAACTATTTATATTGCTTTTTTAGCTTGTTATTCTGGCTGGCGTGGCTGTCTGTAATTGCGACGGTTGAAGATTCAATTCCCACTCAGGGGGGTGAATTTTCACGCTGTATCACATTCACGCTGTATCACACACATAGCAAGGAGGGCAGAGGAGACTTGAAAACTTATTGTTAAGATCTCTGTTCCCATTAAGACACATCCTTTACCACTCTCCGCCGAATTCCGAAAGCACGGAACGGACGGACGGAACACCTCGCCAGAGCGAGGAAGTGGAAATGTTTCCAATATTACAATTATTATTTCTAGTCAAGCTGCACTACAACCTCGTATATACTTTATGGAACATTTAATAAACTGATACAGAAGCATTATAACAAAATTTACAAGTACTTATCGAAGTAAATTACATATTGATTGCTTTTCGCCTGAACTTCGACCAAAGTTCCGTGGTCACCTAACTTGAATAATCTAGCGCAAAGTGTGCTTAGTTGAACTGATACTATACTATTACTTCGTCTTTTTATGTTAACTCTCATTATTAAAACTCTTAGAACAAAAGTGCAAATTATAAAAATAATCCGACTAAGCGCGAGTCGGACTCGCCCACTATAGGGTTCCGTACCAATTTTGGGATTATATGTCCACGGGAAGTACAATTTATATATCTCAACTATACTGACGTCCTTCTGAGTTATGGAACTGTATAAAGACCTTATAATAACAATAATACTAAAGAGAAAATGAAATGTTAGGCAATAATTAAAAAGAAAATTTCAACAATGCTTAGCCGGGAAAATGTTTTTCTAGTAATATTATATAATACATATTTAGAACGAGGCGACGCGACGTCTTAGCCCAGTTTTCTAAGTAAGAAAAATAAGAGTAAGCGTTAAGAAGTAAATAAGATTATCGTTTCCCTTGACCTACTCAAGTGGCACTTAAACTAATTAAAAACGTTTAATGAAGTAGCTTAACAGTACCTATTAAGATCTTTATATAGAAATAATCACTTTTATTTTTACATTTATTTAATTTTTATTGTTGGGATGCGGAGCAAACTTATTGTAAATTAATTTTGTTTCTTCCATGATATAAGAACATGATTATGACTTTATTCTACGCTACCCGCCTTTGTTTTAGATATTGAAGCGTGGGCGGAACTCTGCGCTGCGTTTCATCTAAACGCTGTCGCTCAGGTAACGAGTTAAAGCGGGGCATTGAGTTCCGCCAGTCAACACGTAATATCTTAAGAATTCAGCGGAAAGTTGGAAACGGAAGTGTCTTAATGGAGACGAAGTGTCTTTACACTAGGTTTCCAGGTTCTCTCTCAGCAGGGTACGCACCGGGTAGGCACTTAAAATCGTATCATAGATTTCATATCGTTACATATGGTACAGGTAAGATGGTAGGTCAAAACGTCTTACCAGTGTGGGACATGAAAACAATTAATTCTCACGACTAGGAATCGAATCCTAACCTTCATGATAACTGATATATGTTGCTATATTAGTTAATTATCCAAGCGAAACAAACATCACATGATGTAAATTGATACCAATTTAGTTTGCACAACTCATTAATGAGAAAGGATTGAAATTTCATTATATAAATGGTGGATTAGAATATCCATTTCAGTATAAACAGCATATTATTCGTTTTTATATACGTAAGCCTATACTTACCATTTGTCAATCAGTTTGGATTTTAATTATATTGGCTTACTCTGGCAAGACAAAGCGCAGCGTTAAGTTGCGACACTCAACAGGCAATGCCTTCAATTTGGATGGAAAACCAAAAAACAGTTTGTCTAGTCTTGACATTAGGTTCTTTCTGCTTATCCAGCTGCAAGAAACGAAGCTATAGTGACCTTCTATTTTATGATCCGTTCGCAATAATTATTATAACAAAGATTTTCTCTTAACGTGTTTGCCAACTTCGAAATATTTGGCAACGGTTACTTTTTAGGAAGTGGAGCCTGTTTGAAACCATTGTGGGTAGTTGTGGGTTCAATTTCTATGATGAAATGAAATACTTTATATTTCTTATTTTCTTCTGCCTATACTGCTATGTGCGGGATATGAAGGGTCGCAGCCGAAGGAAATAAAGAGTAAAGATGGAAAGAACTCTACGAACTAAAATTCAAC
Organism: Heliconius nattereri; assembly: GCA_013403645.1. NCBI lineage: Eukaryota > Metazoa > Arthropoda > Insecta > Lepidoptera > Nymphalidae > Heliconius > Heliconius nattereri. Next base: position 9,186,950 of record JAAIXI010000229.1, on the reverse strand, counting down.
ATTTGCATATAAATTAGTACACATCCACCGCTTCTTTATCTTCCTTCTAATCTATCAGTAACAAGTATGGGTAAATCATCTCCTGTGTAGCGAAAATGTAATATTCATGGTGCCAACAAAGATTCTAATTTTAATCTCAATATTAACATCGGCCCCATTGGAATTTCAAATTTCTCTTTTCAGATATTGGAATTTTTTGATGAATTATTAAGAACCTATACTCAGATATCTTATTAACTTGTTCCCTGTATACTTAATTTTGGATAACAATTTAAATATGTTTTTTTTACTTTTAAGTGCCCAAGTTTACTCTGACAACAGGTACCTACAGTTTCTGAGATCAGCGCGTATAATTAAACAAATTCTTTCGCAGTCAGTATTGTTTTAGGATAAAAATTAACAGCCATCTTTAATGTTCGTGAAGTTTAAAATAACTTTCTATCCTTTTTTGAGTGGAAGTGAACGCCACACTACGTATCTACTAATAGTAGATGTAAATATACAATATCGGTATACTGGGAACATAATCTAACGATTAAACGGTGAGAATGTGCAGAATATTTTTAAAGCACAGCTTAATGTCGTCATAAATTAAAGGAAATGTTTGAAAGAATTAAAAAATGTAAAGAACTTAGTGTAAGTTACAGTTTCAACAAAAGGAGTAAGCACTCTGGAGAAATATGGCGCAGTTTATCGGAGACACGCGAAATATCACGTTGCTTGTAGTTTAAGAAATAATAGATGTGTTTGAGAAAACGATGTAAGTATTTGTTTGTTTTTTTTGGATTTTGGGCTTCGTAGTCCATTTTGTGGCCCGTTTGTTTGTTTGTAGGTCAAGACAATTAATCTCGAGAACTTTTCGTGGTATCAAGTGGGAACTTAGATATTCTTAGACTAATACTAATACTTAGGTATTTCAAAAGGTGAAAAGAACTACAAAGTTTGAATTTGTGACAGTATAATGAAAACCTTCGACTGGACACTGGCATAGTTTGGACAGTATATAAAAGTTCTTTATCGACTTTTTCGACTTCGTCGAGCAATGCGTAATAAAACGCGAAATGTTTTAGAGCCTAGAAGGTCCTTTTAAAAGCTGATCAACTATGAATTTGCCTCTATTGATAAGAAATTATGTGCTTTTGAATTATTATATGTACATACATATATCTAGCGGCCACTATTACTAAAATTATGCCATCAATTTTTTTTTAATTTAAATATCTATCTGTTTCTTTTTGTTTTAGCATCATGCTTTAACATAGAGAAGTATGACGTGTAGACAGATTTGGGTTCGATTCCTGTTCGAGGAAATAAAATAATTAATATTTTCATTACATCTATTTCGTAACGAGGCTAAGCGCGGCGATGAGTTCCGCCACCCAAAACGCTATGTCTCACTCCCTTTTTCTATTGGCGGGATACAGCAAGAAGTTGATTCTCAGTCATGTCATATTAAATTAAAATTGTATTTACAAATTCAATAGACAGAATACAAAACACGGCTGACGCTAGTAGCCTAACTGAAATTATATAAAAACATAGATCGCCATATTGCGTGCTTAAATATTCTTGGACTAAAAATAATTTATCTGTATATTTATTTTTTACTGTTTTTTCAGCTTCATGCTGTATTCTGCACATAGTAGGATAGGCAGAGGGTACTTGGATTACCTAGTATTGAGAAACCCCTTTGCCATTACGAGATTTCCATTTTCCGCTGAAAACAACCGAGGAAAGGAAAATACTCTAGTGGAAAACGAACTTGCGACTTCTCGTGTTTACAGTTGCACACTTGTGGTCCCAGCGCCATGATTGGAGTCTATTAGTTTATTTATATATTTATTTTGATTGTTGATTGTGATGATCGTGGGCTCAATATCCAATAGTCATTCAAGTTATCATCTCTATCGATCGATCTATATATTATATAAAGCGGATTATTGAATTCCGCCACGCAAAATCCTCTATCTCGTCATCAATAGTGCCAGCCAGTCGGGAAGACAGAGAGAATCTTCATTCTAGTGTTAAGGCAGTCTATTTTCCGTTCTTTGCTTTATTTCCGGATATGTCCTATTTTTCGAATCGAAAATATATGATTTTAATATAATCGTTCCCACGAGTGGTAATCAAACTCACATGTTGTTTTATACTACCACGGAACCAAGGTGCCCGAATCAAATTGCCGACCATCAGCCGTTGTAAGGCAACAGGAACTTCAGTTTAAAAAATAAACCGCCGTATGTTTTCAAAACTAATGCATTTTTAATTAATTCGATCCTGATTGAATTTCTTCAGAATTTATTATCTTAACGTTACGAAACGGCCCGCGGATAATGAATATGAAGTCAACTCACAAGAATATTATTAAATGGAATTTTGTGATGAATGTTACCTAATGACTGTGTATGACTGCGGCGGCTGTGTGTGAAGGGTCCGGGTTCAATTCTCTGTTGAGGAGATTTTATATTTGTTATAACAATTTATTCTTAGAGGCCGCAATGTTAGAATTGGTCAGTGTGTTGAACGAAATGTTTTAACACAAGGTTCCCTTTGTCCAAGCTTGTATATGAATATATATGAATATACCTGTGAAACTAAATTAAACTGCCTAAAATGCCCAAAAAATGTGAAGCTACACAAATACAAATTAACACAAAACCATTAACCTGTATTGCTAGTGTAAATATACATTAAATATTAAAGTTCTCATACAAAATTAAATTCCGAAATTCCAAAGCATGTCAGTCAAACACTCCCAGATGTCTAAAAGCTTTTTATCCTGAAAATATTGCGTATTCAAAAAGGTTGTCGGTCAATCAAGGGTTAGGCAACCCTTAGGGATTGTCGTCGAAAGGAAGCATCTCCTTTTATAGTATAGCTAATATGTGTTAACGTAGGAGCTATATATTCCTTATAGTATATTTCATTTGGTTAATAATAAACATTTCATAGATCTTCAATGTTTTTTTTAAATGATCAGAATAATAGTTAAGCTGGTTTTTTAATAATAATTATAAACATAACATTGTAATAATTGAGAGAGGCTCAGGTCACAGGATGTGTTAGACGCCCTGCCCAATTTTCGAAACATGGAGTGTTGAGTAGTGGAGCTTAACGCCGCACTCTATTATGAAACTCGAGCGAGAAAACCAAAATGTGTTGTAGATTCGATGACCACTTGAGAGAATTAATTTCTCTCAAGTGGTCATCGAATCCACGACCGCCGTTTCCAGACACGATGTCCCTCTGCACAACTACAGCTTTAATATTTAATATCACATTTAATAACCAAAAAAAAAAACCAAATGAAAGATAACAACAAATCTCTTCTCTTCTCTCTCTCTTTCTATAACCCAAATACCTCATCATACTCAGTCAACACCAAACCTCACAATGTCAAGACAAGTGGAGGGGGCTCGGCTCAGGTAACACGAACTCAAATATTTGAGGAACAAGTGTACGCGTTCCCGTCACACATGCTCGGTTACGAAATTTACCTATGAAGCTGTGAAACCGTTGAAATATTTTTCAATGTCGATTTTGTATCTGAACTCTATTTGATTAAGTAAACTTTGTTTTACTTTTATTTGATATTTGAGTTAATATGGCGGATTTTATTTATTTGTTATAATATGCTCCTAAGTATTACTGTTTGTAAGAACGGCGTTAAGTTCCGCCACAGAACACGCAATGCCTTGAAAATAAGACGGTGTTTGAGGATGTTTCTTATGTCGTAACTCTAAGTTTCCTCCGCCTATCATTCTCGAATATGATAGTGCGTGAAGATATTAACAAATATCTATAATTAAATTTTTTATTACATTTATAAGCGTAACTGTACATATACTGTACATACAAATCAGTTGACATTAAAAGGTTCTTTCCTCCCCTTTTGCATCTACTGAAAAATGATTAGAGTATAATTATGTTTTTGTTTTCAAATCCACTGTAACATTATTATAAAGTATATATATGAATGTTTCTCTTGTATCACTCAGTTTGAGATCTAAGCGTAATCTAAGCGAAATCATTATTTTTCTATGCACACTCTTATGGTTTTTTAAATACACCCAAACGATTTTTTCAAACCTTTTTCGCATATCGCTCCTTAATAACATTTAAAAAATAAATCTTAAAGTAAAAGTTAAGATTCCAATAAATCGTACGTCTGCCAGCAAATAGGAAATAGCGTTGCAAATTTTTAAAACTTTAGTTATCTCTGAGAATTTTTAATAAACCGTTGCCTCGCGCGCGAAGTGCTTTATAGATATGAAGTAAAATATATTAAGTCGTTCTTGAGTGTATATTAAAGAAGTTGTGAAAAGAATTACTAACTTGTGCTGTGATGTGGGTGCTCATAAAACAGACTAATCATTTCTTTTTTACTCAGTTAAATTGAAAAAAAACGGAAATTTGGTTTTAAGAATTTGAAATATACATGCTTATTAACTTATTTTATTTTTTTTATATATTCGCCTTTTAAATTCTATTAAAGTAAAATTTTCCGGAAACAGAATTTCCCTACAAAAATACTGACAATAAAGATTATGTTGTTATTGTTTAATTGGAACCTAGAGCTTAATTTGGTATTGTTACATCATATTCAAGAGACTCGTCTCCAGATTCTATTCTTTCAATTTTTATATAGTACTTTAGTATATTTACAATCCATATCTATAAAGGTATAAGCTTCATATATACATACTAGCGACCCGCTCGCGGCTTCGCCCGCCTTAACTACTGTATTATTCATATAATGTATGTTTGCAAAGCACTTAAGATAATGTGAAAATTAATTAAACCCTAATGCAACCTGCATTTTCGTAATTCCAAGAAGGATTTTCCAATTGTTTTAAATTAAACACAAATAAATAACACAAATAACAGAAAACTTAAGCGAAAGAAATTATAAACAACAGACCACCTACTATTCTCTGACTCAAAAATACTTAAACGAAAGATGTATCCAATTATGTCGCGTGGAAATACATTATAATTATTGGATAACTCCAAAATACGTGCAATCACTTCTAAATTTACTTTGCCAGGCGCAAAACATTCTCTCGGCCATCTCCGTACTAGCTCTGAACGACATCAGGGCCTTGGTTCTCTGACCGTGGTCTCAGGCGAAAACCTGCTTTAGAGCAGATACATGGAAGGGGATGCGGAAGGGGATCGGAATTGGGCTCTCGGTTTCCTGAGGGAGGCGTTGATTAAACGACCAAGATGACTGCTCATGAGTGGGATTTGGAGGAGGATAGAAAGTCCCTCGGAAGAAGACGTCTGACCTCGGGCGGCCGGTATGCGGAGTGCTGCTCCTTAGGTGCAGGTGACCCGATACACCGGCGCAACGGAATACGTTGGACGCGAGACGACCAATGTGTACCTCTAGGGTTTCTATTTTTAGGTTGCGGTGAGTGGCGCGTGGTGTTCACGTAATATGGTGCCTGCGTCACTCGCCGGAGGGTGAGGTTCCGTACCATCTACAGGATTCCTCGTTGAGTAATACTCGCTAGGGCATTGTAATGTCATCAATGTATAGTGCGTAGAGAGCAGGTGACAAAATTCTGACTGGGACAACGGCAGCGATCGGTTCGCTGCTAGACCTCGCACTCTCAACTCTCACGCAAAATATCCTGTCACTTACAAAGCAGAGCGGCAAAGTCATGCGACGTGTTGGGGGGTGCCGGCTCTGAGCACTTTATGAAATCAGCCCGGGTGCCAGACGTGGTCGAATAAGCGTGCTACGTCAAGGAAGACTGCTATTGTACACTCATACTCTCTCGGTTGATCACTGTTGCGAAGTTTACCCAGAGTGGTATACCCGCTCCCCAAACTGCTCGCTTTGTGGGTGGATGTGCGACTGAAGAAGTAAAAGGAATAACTTCTCAAACAGCTTGGCAACCGTGCTGAGGAGGATTATAGATCGGTATCCCTCAGCAAAAAGATTTATTAGTACTGTAATTTTAAATCTGTGTTACTAATCTTTTCAAGGACTTATTAAAGTATATTTAAATGACTATTTTTAAACGGAAGAAATTATAAACAAAAACCTACCTACTAATAACAACTACAAAAAATATGAAACCAAATATATCGCGCTGAAATAATACATTCAACTAAAATTATCCAATACTTGAAACACATCTAAATCTTCTTTGCTATAGAGATAGATGCATTCGAGCTTGTGGTTAATGCTGTTAAAACGGCGACACCGGTTGGGCAGGGAAGAGGGTACTCTGTTCCTGATGAAAAATTAAATAGAATGCATCGGCCGGGAATCGAACCCGGGCCGCCCGCGTGGCAGGCGAGCATTCTACCACTGAACCACCGATGCGTGTTAGGTTATTTATAGTGTTAGGCGGGCGCAGGGGACGCGCTTGTATAAGCCGTTTCGCAGCAAGGATTTTTTGATATTGTAACAACTTCTAAGGTACTTATTAAAATGAAAAACAGTAAAAGACAGTTTTGATCTACATTAAATGGCCAACGTAACTAATATACTTATTTATATGCTGAGAGTAAGCGATAAGTGAAACTTGAGTAACATACAGCTGATGCGTCAACGGCGTGATGTGTTAACAATTAAATGCGTTTTTCTCTAAAACTATTCGCAATTTCGAAATAGTGTAAATAACAAATTTTATCTTCGTTTAAAGTAGAAAATTAATAAATATTTTAAAGGATAAGGATTAATACCATTATGGAAAAATATCCCTCACAATAAAAAATATATTGAAATTACAATTTTTAGACAGAAATATGATCACTACACGTTATCCTTAAAAGATACGAAAATGCTGTCGCGGACTTTTTTGTAGATCTTATTAAGAGGAACAATACTCCAGTACATTATTTTCATGTAGTACTTACCATTAAAGCAGCGCATGCGCGAAAGTGCATCAAGGGGTAGGACTTTATACACATTTATCGTATTTATGTTAATTTACATAAGAATGTACAAATAATAAACTATATATAAACCTTCCCTGAGAAATACTCGACCTAATGGTGAAAACCGCATCAAAATCCGTTGGGTGGTTTAGAAGAAGAAGAGTTAGAAAGTTCAGACAGACACGAAAAGCGACTTTGTTTTATAAGATATTGGTGGGCCCGGACGCGGCTACGCCCGCGAAAATATAAGCCTAAATAATTAAAATAAGTTAAAAAATAATAATAAGTGGAGATTTATTATTAGAAAAAATGTCTGAGTAACCGAAATGAACAAACAAAAGAAGTAAAAGTAACTAAAGGAAATTCTTAACATTAGAAAAAGTACCTAAAGTTTGTCGTGCGCGCGTACTAAACATTTTTCTATATTAAATAATTATTAATTTTTGCGAACAATATTAAATAAAATCCCAAATGATTAAAATTACGATATTTTAAGTGTATAACATCGGTATAGATAACCGAACTAAGATTAATTAATTATAAGCAGCAAGTAATTACATAAAAAATAATATTAATTCGAAAATATATAAAAAATTACAAAATCAACAAAGTCATCTGCCCGTTCGCGTCGGTCATACTACACAACTCGTAGGCTAAGTCATTTGGAATCAGTGACATCTCCTTAATTATTTATTAGAATGTTATACAGTAAACTATAATTTCCATCTAGATGAAATGCTAAAAGTGACTATTATATTTATTTTCATAAGGATGAATATCAAATTATAGAAATCATCTAATTTTTGTTAATGTATACAAATCTATATCGGCGCGCGCCATGTCTGCATTAAGCAAACTCACTTTGGGTGACGTTTTCTTAAAACAACAAACTTTGCAAGCCGTTGCTTAGCAACGCGTAGCGACCATTGTTATTAACATGGCGGAATAAATTGCATGTCAAATTAATTATTTTAATATATTGGTATATATCGAAAATATTACAAATATGAGGAAAAAAAAAGTATCCTATGTTCATCCCGGTACCCTCAAGTATCTCTATATGAGTATTTTATCACAATTAAATTAGCGGTTTGGGCCTGATTGCGTAAAAGACAGACAGACAGACAGACAGACAGACAGAGTTACTTTCGAATTTATAATATAGGTATGGATATTATTAAACTATATATAATTTTGCACACCTACGCCGTAGATTACTCCAGTTTAGGCAGGCTTAGACGCTCAAATCGGTATAAATGTGTAGTTTAACACAATATCAAGATAGGCTATCAATTTAGAGCAACTCGGCCTGTCTATTTGATTGAAATGGCTTGCTAGATAATGCGTATCGGTGACCGCGCATTAATTAAGCAATCGTGCTGGTCTACGAGTATAGGTGCATAATGGGACACTAAATTTGTTGCTGGGATTAGTATTTCTAAGCTTTTACAGGTTTAACGTGGATATAGGTAGGCTGTTGATTTTTATGGAAGACACTTAATAACGAGTAAATAGGTATAGCAATACTCGTTTAGGTCTGACAGACCACCAAATTGGTGAATTTGGCTCAGATCTACATCACTGTCAAAAACAAAATGTTTACTAAATTGAAGTTTATGACATATCTTAAAACTTGAAAAAACTCGACTCGTAAAACTAAAAAAAAGTAAAAATATATTTGTCGGTCTTACATTGAAACCAACCCTCCAAAATAAAAATATAAGCATACGGAACATACCAATCAACAAACTGAATAAACTACATTACATTATGTGAAGATTAACAAACTTTGGAGTAGGCCTTCACCTGTTGAGGGGCTCTTGCGAAATATATTGAAATTGTTCGCGACAATGCGACGCGGATCATCGCTCGAGGACTTGTCGCAACGTGTCTGCGATTTATTTAATTAGGTGAAGAGTGACGTCATACAGCCATCGTAGTTTTGAGTGTTATTATTAGTATTTTTTTAAATCAATAATGTTTTTCCTATATAAATGAATAGTTTGTAGAACATTGAAACATCCGGGTGTAGGAAGTTTAATTTCAATTTAATTATCTTTAGCTCAGGTATATTCCAAACTTAGTAAAAATAACCTATTAGCAAAGCTCTGTATCTTAAACCTTCTGAATACATGAAGTATATTCCAGTTATCATTGTACAAAAATGCTATTATAACAATAACAGTACTGAGTTAATTAAATCAAAACATTAAACTCTTCATTTTGAACTACTCTTAATATCAGAAAAAAAAATCCAAACAAGATATTAATTCATAATTTTCCTCCAGACCGTCTTAGTTGCTCACTTACAAAAAAAATATTTAGAAACGCTACACGAAAGAAAATATAAAGGAAGATACTGTATCTATTACAAGTCCTGTGAAGTTTTCCGCTTCGGTGGACCGGGGAATTACCGGCCGGGTTTGTCATTTTGCTCTTTATTTATTCCCCCACATTACGGACACTTTGAAAACGCCGCCGTAATTACGGCTTTCGCCCGCTCTTATTTATGCCTTTGTATTGCTATTTAGTGTTCGCGTTCTGATAACTAGATTTAGTGGGCTGTTTTTGGTTTGAATTTTGGACAAATGAGAAATTTAACAGGAAATTCTTATTGTATACATGACTGATAGACGCGGAGTTGAACGCTAAAAGTTGCCATGCAGGTTTCTTAAAGAGTGTAGGGGAAACTAAGGTGGATTTCTTGATATTTTTACGGAAATAATTATGAAAAAACGAGTTTTACGTTTTAAAGTTAAGAAAAGGAAGTTGCGAGTTGCTTCTAGATGCATAAAAATATTTCTTTAATGTAGATGTTTTTTGTATGTTTAGGGCTTAGATAAGGTAAATATATTACGTATATACAACTTTCTTTAAATATAGACCTAAAAGAGGATATAAAGGCTTATAGGGCTAAACGCATTTAAGTTGATATAATCCAAAACTAGAGACATCCATCGTCTACAAAATACATTTATATTAGCAATACAAACAACAAACGACTACAACGTCAAGGATACTTCTAGATTTTATATAAAGAAACCTTATTTTAAGTTAGAACCTAAGTACAAATTCACTGATGCGCAGATTTTACAAAAATAGCCATTATATAAAAGATAGCATTTTGCTTAAAACATAAAAATGTTTTTAAAAGTTATATCGGGTGGGAGGTGAAAAACGAAGTAACTATTGAAATGACAGACGTTAATAATTTATGACGTTTCTAAAAGGTTTTTTACGAGTACTGTGGATGATTTCTCATCACAAAGACCATTGTGGGATGTTAATGGATGCTAAATGGAAATCTTTTGTTTTTTTTTGTAAGAAAATAATTCAGTGTATGTATACCCTAAAATTAGGGTAACATTTGTTCTCTCTCTCTATAAGTTTTAAGCAATGGCGGCGCAGCGACTTACGAGTCTGACTGGAGACGTGACGGCTGTGGGTTCGATTTTCACTCTGAGCAATCAGTTAATTATTATAATATGCAATGCTTATTTTTTCTGCTCAATTGCTGAAATTCCACACAATTTTAATGCGTTCCCATAGGAAGGCATAAAAATTAGATTTAACATTGTATATTTCACGCATTCAAAGTAAGGGACTACCACTTTAGTCTCTATTAAATAATATGATGTAATGAGCCTGATATATTCATCGTTATACAACAAAAACAGAAACGTATAAAATAACATAAACATACAACTAATTTTCAGCTTTTGTGGTCGTGTTTATTCTTACAGAAATTTGCCCTGATTTTCGCAAGGACCGTCCCGTTTCAGAATTAATTTGTCGAGAAATCCTAAAATAAATCCTCATTCTTTGCTTTGAATACATTTGTTAATATTTATTATCTTTCATTTTTACTACAAAAGAATAATAAATATTATATATGATTTGATTATTTGAGGAAAGTTAACATGACAGGTTGTGGGTTCGATTTCCACTCGAGCAAATGAAATATTTAATATTTTCATTTTCTTTGGGTAACGAGGCGAAGCGGGGCGTTAAATGCCGCCACTTAACACGCAATGCATTCAGAAATTAGCGGAAAGTAGGGGACGCAAGTGTTTAATGGAAACAGAGTGTCTACAACGAATATTAGGTTCCCAGGTCCTCTATGGCAATATATATTTGATTGCAAATGCGACAGTTCTATGTATGATTTCGACTTCATTTCATTTCCCCTTTCTGGTACGCGCAATGTTTCGTTACCACCGAGAAACAGAGAATGAAGTGTTATGACACTCTCTGCCTATCTACTATAATCGGCAGCGTGAAACCAAAAAAAAACACAGAAATTACGAATTTTATCTGCTTTTGGGACTTTAGAAGACTTGCTTTTTGAACATAAAAATGTTATAAGTGAAGCTTTATTTACCATCTCAACTAATTTGTGCTATACCAGTGACACCGCTGAGCAAAATCCAATATCAAGTAGCATAAACACATACAGTTATCAACAAGTAATAAACTAGCAATCAGTGAGAGTCAACCAAGCAGTACGAGTATGTAAACTGTTAATAGGAATACGAGTACGTACACAAACTTTAGTAGTTCCAAAGTTGAGTCATTCCGCTAGTTTAACAAAGGCTACTGGAATTTGCCTGAAAGCGTTATTTGCATATATATTAGCCCTTAAATATTATGAATATTTGGTCATTTCAAGGGATTTCCTAAAATAATTTTTAGTTTTATAGCGTCTTTTACAATTTCTAGAATCTTTATAAAATAATATTGTATCTATTACTAATAATATAGTTTGCTTACTAAAAATTGGATGATAGAGAAAGGTAAATTTCAATTTCAAACGAGAAATATTTTTGTACCTCATAGCAGAGTAAATAGTGAAGATCTGGTTTTTGACAATAGAACTCGAGACATTACGTGTTGAGAAATGGAACTTAACACCGCGTAAACGAATACGAAAGATAATTCAAAATTATTATTATTAATGAATGACCTACATTTTCATATCTTAAAGCAGCATTAGTTTTGCCTTATAATCCTTTTAAATCCTAATTCTAAATTTTACATTTTAGCTGAAACTACTAATACAGTATGAAGGTAATCCACATGAGGACAGATCAAATACCATTAATTAATTGTTATCTCGCTCTTAGCATACTTAAGCCCACGCTTGGATGGTACTTAATCATTGTTCTTTCACAGAATTACCATATTGGCGCGTATCTTAAGCATGTTAGCAAGTCTAATTAAAACAGTGCTTAGGTACCGTGCTAGAAACTGTTCACATTGTTGCAATACGATTTGTGTATATATCATACTTTTTGACGTCAGTACTTTACTTATGTTTTTGCCGTTCTCGTAGGAATATCGAAAAATCCTCTTTTCGTGCAACTTTTTCTGCCCTACCGAGATGCCGACCAGGCACACGCCAGCGTTTTCAGCCAAGTTAAAAAGCTGAAAGCGCGCAACGTGTATATTGTAGGAAACATTTCAAGCTACTTTTGAATCCTTCCTAATTTGTAAGCCAAGTCTACATGCCTGAAATCTAGTACATTTGAAAAGATTATTTTTATAAGCAAAGTATTATGTATTTATTTATATATTTATGTATGTGTGTATGTATGTATTTATTTATGTATGTGTGTGTAAAACTAGAAATCAGCTCTGTACCCCCCCTACCTTCCCCTTCCCTTTTCAGACAATGTATTCTCTCCTCTACCCAAAGGTTGCTTGGAAGAGATTGCTCTCTTAGCGATATTGTACTGTTTTATGTATTAATACATGTATATGTGTCTTTTCTATGGTACAATAAAGAGTATTTTGTTTGTTTTGTTTGTACATTTGTTAAACCCCTAGCTTGTAATGTATCTATATAAAATTTCAATAATTTAACTTCAAACTGTTATTGGTGGCATTTGTCTAACCAGAGCAGGGAAATTAAGATCTTAAATAAAGTTTCTCTTGAATGTTTGAATTCACACAAAGTATGTAATGTATGTATAAATTTTCTCAAAAAGTAACAAATGTTCGTTGTACAATGGAAACGTTTACCGCGAATATGGCTGCTAACGACTTTAGTCTGCATAGCTTCATTATAACGCTGCTTGGTAATTACACGCCTATTCAGGGCAAAATGAGATGTTGAGCCGGGAATACATGGAAATGCATTAAAAATGCAGTTATAATTTTTTAAGATTATGTGGGGGGTGGTTGATTGAAAAAATAATTAATAAGATGTTATTATTAAAGCGACAGTTTACATATGTACCTACGTATATTGTTATAATATTAATAGTTGAGGTCACTAGTGACGGAGAGGCAGAAGCATGTGACTGTAAACTCGACAAGCTGTGGGTTCAATTCCAGCGCGATGTAATTAAATATTTAATATTTTCATTTTCTAGCCCTGGGAACGAACGAACGAACAAAGCATGAATTCCGCCACTCAACACGCAATGACTCCAGAATTCGGCGATAGCAATCATCAACGGTGTGAAACAGCATGGAGAAATCGTTTTGACTGCAAATACTAAATTTCTGGGCTTGATACAGTTTTTTTGTATCTAAATCCTGGATAAGCAAAGTACGGTGTTAGGTTACGCTCGCTCACTTTTAACGTTAAGTCGAGAATACAATGCTAATTATTAGTAAACTTTAATTAAATTGATTATTATGCAAATATTAAAGAAAATATACGCACAAACGTATAATTCGTATAGAAATATAACACTAATAATTTATTAAAAGGTTGAAGTGTGACAATCCATCTTAATTACATATGTCAGGGGTGATGATAATTAATCGATGCAGATATATACAATACGAAACATGTGGAATATACCTATATGTGTATATACTTATTATAAAATATTTTAAATATTGTAGAAACATGAAACCGCATAAAGCAGAGTAGGCAGAGGGAACGTAGTCTTCAGGCACTCACTTTCCCACACATCGTCCAATTTTGGATACCTTGTGTGCTTCTGACAGAACTGGTTTAGATCGGAAAAAAGCAAATAATTGAAATATAATAATTTCCCCGAATATCGAATCCACAATCATCGCGTCTACATTCAGACGTACATATATCGCCAGACCTATAGCGTCAACAGGCTCTAATATTTTAGGTATTTTATAGATATATTTTGTTGTAATATGAAAGAGATTTCATTTTAACTAAAACTATAAACACTCTAAATATTCTTTACATTACAAAGAAACAAACGCAAGGCAGCTTAGATTTTATCAAAGCTAAGCTTTCAAGCGATAATAATTTGCATTGTAACAAAGAAATGGAGTTGGAATAAATTCTTTGTTCATTTACTATTAATACAATTATACTAGCGACGCAAACGCGGCTTAGTCCACTTAAAAATATTATAATATTAAAGTCAAATTATACATTCGTTTTACATAAATTCTAGCCTATGTATTATACTTATTTTATTTTATTTACATTGCAGCATCCGCTGGAGGCTTCGCCCGCTTGAACTACACAATTATATATTTACTAATCTAAATTACTTCCGTGTTCTAATAACACTTATTAAAATGATTGAAGAAAGAAAATACTAAACTTTATTACTGTCTAATGAAAACTTTGTTTCTGTGAATCTCTCTTTACTATTTGCGTGAAAGCGGATCAAACGTCCATCAATTCTTACAATTTTTATTTAGATTATTTTGTAGTAGAATTTCCATTAAAAAAGGGAACTTTTCAAAAATATGATTTATTTCAGGCATGGCATCAATCAATGGCCAGATCTTGAAACAAAAGCTGTCCAAAAAATGATAGACGCCTGAAAACCGTTCCGACGACGTACGGTACTATAAAACTATACCTACCTGTAGTTAGAAAATCTAAAACAGTCACACTCGAGTGAAATATGAGCCACGGCGTGTACAGATATATGAGTGGGCAGAATTTTCCACCGCTTCGTTTTCCGCCTCGACAGTTCAGCGTTTTGATGGCGACCGCCTGTGAGTCCTATGTGATGCTACTATTGTAATTTTATGGAAATTATATCCATTTAACTTTTTGCATATAGAAAAGCCTAGAGCTAAGACACTCCGTTCCCAATCTTCATCCAATTTCCATATATAACGCGTGAAATGGAATTTAGTTAAAATATGTTGACTGTCCCGAACGAGTATCGAATCTACATCTATCGTGTCTATAGTTAAATGTCATTTCACTGCTTCATTGTTGAAGGAATTAATATGAAAACTCACTCACTGACTATACAGTCATATACGGCTCTCATTAATATTTGACGAAAAAATATAGTTTAAAACCTAGACAAAACAATTGAGTCCAGTCTTTTAACTTTTTTTAAAGAGATTTGTTTACATTACACGTTTTCTGTTAAACAATTTCAAACAAAACGAATAAATTAAAATTAAAATATATATAGGTCATTCGCGACGTTTGGCGAAATGCCAATTCGCTCGAAAACTACTGTGTACTCTAAATTTTTCAATTTACAAAAACAACATTTATATGCAATATTTCTGCTTACAATTTAATATGGAAAATGTGTAGCTAATGAAGCCAAATACAGCGTCTGACTGTCAACGTGACGGATATGGGTTCGATTCGAACTCGTGGGTATGAATTATTTTTATTTCCTAACTCTGGCTACAAGACAAAGAATTAAGTGGAAAATGGGGAACGGAGAGTCCCCTAAGAACTTAGAAGGAAACCCTAGGTTTCCTTTGCTTCTGCTATATTCCCGATACAGTGTTAGGTTAAAAAACCTTGTTGAATAAGTAACTTGTTTAGTCAGACGTTGATAAAACTTTGAAATAATGTTATAGGTACATCATGAAATAAATAATAATTCAGTTAATTTATGTTTAAAATATTCAAAATTTTCATATTTTAAATGAAAACAAGGATTTCGAGAACTAATAGTAACGTCGTATCGGTCACCGCTATTCCTCGTTACGGTTTAAAAATTTTTCTATTTCTATCGGCGTAAAGCGTAAACTACAATCAGACAGTGCCCGCATACACTATTCGGGTAAAGGATTCAAATTGGCCTTCGCTTTTGTACGGTGTATTAGGAATACCTGCAAAAGATATTTTGAATTGTGTAAGTATATATTTTTACGTTTTATAACCTTTTTTTGAGAATAGGCAGAGAGAAATGCGCAATCTCTCCTTTTTCTTAATAGTTAATTGGCCGTAAGTAAATGTTTTATCGTTAAATGAATTAAAATATTATTGAATTGCTTTGTGAAAGAAACAGCTTCACGTGGTATCCAGTACATAGCAGGATCGGCAGGGATCCCTAGGAACTAGGGAAACTCATTAGTTATTATATTAAAAACTGGGAACGGAGTGTCTTAAAATGTTAAGATTCCAGTAAAACACGTTCCCCACTGAAAAGAGATACAATTAGATATCCTCAGTTGCATAAAACAAAAATTAAATTGCCTAAATTTATCATTGTTTTCATATGTAGGTCCAATTACAAAACCTTAACGGGAACCACTAAACATGAAATACCGTTGCTTTTAAAAATAGCCTAACTGTCCCTTCCACACTTTGGGGCGATCGCTCACCATTTGCTGTTTTCATGCAATATTTTGACCACTTGTTTTTTTTAGTTTCTACTAAAAGTAATTGAAGTTTTAAGTAAAAAATCAAAATTTATTAACAAATATTAATAATAATAAGTTAGTTGTAGGCTAGAGATCGTTGGCGCAGCGGCATAGCGTGTAAAAATCCATCGGTAGTGGGTTCAATTCTCAGTTTCGGGTGGGCAACAAATTACCTTGCCACTAGGTTATCTCTGCTAACAGCTTATTTATACGCTTAGAATTTCAACGTAACTCGATGAGACGACGACGCTTATCTACTAAATTATGGAAAACCATTTTATTTTTTATACAATCATTAGTCCGAGTGGGAATCGAATTCCACTCATTGTGAGTTCGCGTTTACAGTCAAACGCTGTTCCACCCCGCCAGGGCCTCTCCATTTGATATTTTTATTCTACAAAGTAACAAAACCTTTGTAGCCAATAAAAGCAATATCTCGTACTCTAGCCGAGCAAGTCACAGTTTATTAGTTTCAATACGTAAACGCATAAATCAAAAATACTTTACTGGGGAATATGTAATAGGAATAACCTATTCATAAATTATTATATTGATCTACTGAATACAATAGTTATAAATTTTTGCACTTAAATGTTATCAATAAAAATAGGTTTAATATAAAATATTAGTTTCACGTTGTATCTCGCATGTAGCAGGATAGGTCGAGGGAATACGGGTTACGTCTACAGTCAACGTCAACTTAATAGTAAAACCAAAGAATGTCGCAAAAGATCGTATTTGACTTTGTAATATTTTAAAATAGAAGTAGCAAGAAATTCACTGAAATAGATTTGGTGAGTACGAGCTTAAACAGTGGAAGGGAAATTCAGAATACTAAAAGATCTTTTAGCCCCCACCCTTCTCTCTGCGACATGTTAGGACTAGGTGTTTTAACAAAATGCTTAGAAGCTTTTTCCGTATTGATCTATTAGAAAAAAAAATATATTGATGGATTGATTACCATTTATTAATGTTTATTTTTTCATGTTATACTTATTTTAAATATTTATATGATATATTATAGGCTATCGTAGCTCAGAACATGGTCTAACTTAATAGTCCCTAGCTAATGGGAGTTACATTTTGGGGAATTAATTTTCATTTCCTCGCCCCTGTTTATGTTTTACCTCTCAGCACCCGATGACTTACCAATTTGAACACGTAAGGTTAAAAAGGTAAACATTTTTTTTAGAATTACAATATATTATGTAAAAATGACTACTATTAAAATTATATAAAACGAACATTTCGAAATATATTTAAGCTTTCTTTTACAATTGGAGTTAGTAAAAGTTGCAAGTTTTAAGAAATATCTGGTCTTTTAGGGTCAGAACGCCGATAAATTTAGAATTTAATGTTACGTTACAGAAAGATGGCTATGAGGCTTACAATTGATGTCCAATAGTCTTAGACACTGAATGAATATAATATTTGAATATTTAAATTATTTATACGGAGATAATAAGCCATTCTTAAAGTAAAAACAGCTTCACACTGTATCTCGCAAACAGGATGGTAGGCAGAGGGAGTCTAGTCTCAAGACTTTCCGCCTTCTCGATTTTCCGCCGCATACTTGAGGCATTGCTTGTTGAGTGGCGGAACTCAATGCAATGATTTGCCTCGAATCAGAGTGAAGAAATGAAAATATAATTTAAATGAATATTTCATTTCCTCGTATCGAATCGAATATTTCGTTTCCTTTCACAGTCACATACTACACCTAACTCTCTTAAAACTATTTTCCTTTCCCCTCTTAGATATTTAACCCTACGTTTCGTTTATAACAGCGGCGTTAAGTTACCTACTTTACATCTATTATTTCTAAAGTGGCAGTCAATAGTCACAGTGCATGAAATTATGTAAATACTGTAGAAACTATAGCAGGTTAGGCAGAGGAAGTTTAGTGATAGGTCAAACGTATTAAAAAATAAAAATTCATCTCCCCCAAGTTGGAATCGAACCCACAATAGATACAACGAGTTAAAAATAATCTTTTTCTCGATTAGGAAGTCCAATACTATAAGTGAATATTGATAAAGAATATTAGTTCTAAGATTACGTACCACTGCCGCATAGATTGGGGATTCCCGCTGTGTAATCACTTTCGACAATTCGACTTATCTTTTAGAGCGCTTCCGTTAGGATTGCGTCTGACAGGTTTATAGTTTATAGCGTAAGTTATGGATGTTTGAATTATTGTTATTACTTTATTCACACGAAATAAAGATAAGAAATACAATAATTAGAATAAGCTTAAGGTGTTATCTTTATCAGATTTTGTATAATATTTAAAAATAAATCCCGCTTATCCCGTTACCAGCGGGAAGAAACGAAAATATTTAATATTTAATTTCCTCGAGTAGGAAGCGAACCCACAGCTAAACGGAATTAAATAATAGATATTAATTTCAGCTTAATAACTTCATGCGATAGACGAACAATAAAGTGATCCTGGAAGGATTTTGTTTTTTTTCCTTTTGAGGTACGGAACTCTAAAAACAACATGTATAATTAACCAGCCGTCGTGTAATTTTTTCATTTCTATATAATGAATCATATAGCGATATACGAAAAGTCATATTATAATTAACTAGTGGACCCGGACGCGGCTACGCCTGCTTTAACTATAAGAATATTTTCGCGTCGGTCATACTCATACTATGCCGCCCGAAGGCTAGGTCATTTAGAATCAGTGACATCTCCGTAATTATTTATTAGAATATTATACAGTAAACTATAATTTCAATCTAGATAAAATGCTAAAAGTGATTATTATATTTATTTTCATAACGTCCTTATGTTATGTTACGTCCGAAATATTAAAATGTCGCGGTAACGGTCGCGTAGCGACGGTTGTTATTAATATGGCAGATTAAATTGCATGTCAAATTTGAAAGTATTTTAATATATTAGTACATATGTGTAATGTTATGTTATACAGCCTATAGCACTTCTGAAGAATGCAGCTTTCATACAAAACAAAAACAAAGTAAATCGGACCATTAGATCCAGAGATCTTAGCGTTCAAACAAACAAACAAACTCTTCCGCTTTATTATATTAGTATAGATTAGTCCAAGTCAATAATATATCAATAATATCACAGTTAAAAGCCGACCTAACAGCATCAGAGCTCCCAAGTAAATCAAGAGCCAAGTCAGCATTCAACTCCTGTTAGTTGTGGAACTAACGTTCTAATGGCTTGTAAGGAAATTGTCTTTGGACATCTGGTTTAACTATCCTGTGTCCACTCCGCAGTGGTGTTTTGGACGTTGTATATAGAAAATATAGTATAATTAAATATATTGCTCTATATATTGTAACTAGCGGACGCGCACAGCTTCGCTTGCTTATTTAGGGGTGAATTCTAATAAACCACGAAACATGTGTTCAATTAAATATTTATAAGAGTCTGAATTTCAAATTTTATAATTGGTGCCGATTAAAAAAAAATCTTTACAAACTTTCAACCCCTTATTTGCACTCTTAGGGGGAGAATTCTAGAAAACGATGAAACACATGTTCAATTGAATACTTTTAAAAATCTTAATTTAAAATTTTATGAAATTCGGTGCCGGTTTAATTTTTTTTCCATATAAACTTTCAACCGCTATTCCCCTCCTTTAGGGTTAACATTTTTTCAAATTCCTTCTTAGTGGATGTCCAGATTACGAAAATAAACATCTGTCCAAACTTCACGTTTCTACGTGCGTCTTCGAAAGTTCGGTGGAAAGTGAAGATCGGTGTGTCTTTACACTAGAATCCCTCTGCCTACTCTACGATACGCAGAATACAGCGTGAAGCTAAAAATGTATTACATTCATATATATATGAATTGTATATATTTACAAATTACAATTGATATAAGTAATTACTAATGCTACTTACATAAACTAACTATAATGACATCCTAGACAGCATTATTATCGGTCACAAAGGGATTCCGACTGTGGAACTCCGAGCTATTATTAAGCTATTGTCAGCTTAGATACACTCATTTGTAATATTAAGGCTTCATTTATAAAATTAGGATAAGAAATTGTATTTAATTTAATTCGATACAACTAAACTACTTTAATTTCAAATTAAATAACATATAAACAAAAGCAAAAGCGTTGAGTTCCGCCATTCAACACGCAATGCCTCTAGAATTCGGCAGAAAGTGGGGAATGGAGTGTCTTAACACTAGGTTTCCTCTGCCTACCCTGGTGTGTGCGGGATACAGCGTAAAGCTCATTTTTTAAGGAGACCATTCATGGCGCAGGGGCACAAAGTGTGATTGTAAACGCGACTGGTTGTGGGGTTGATCCCCATTTGTGGAAGTGAAATATTTGCCTAAATTTATATTTTAATTTCTTCCTGGGCCTCTTCTACTTGGAAGTTATCCAAAAGGTGCGGGTCAAATCTCTGATCTGATACGATAAAATTTATTATTTGCAATATCCAAACAATATAATTTTCCAAGGCAATATTCAATAATGGTCACGGCTCGCAATACCTGCAGAATCTGGCAGAAAGTGAAGACCGGAAGTGTCTTAATGGAAACGGCGTGTCTTAACATTAGGCTGCCAGGTTCCCTTTTCGTACCCTAGCTAAAAAAAGAACGTCCTGTTTACAAAATGGCTAAACCTAAATATAGAGCGATATAGATTATTCATTCTAATCACATTTATAAAAACGTAAGTGACTTTTTTATGATAGAAATGCTCATAATCGCATAGGTTATAAACCGTTGATGCCACCATAAACTGACGTTAAAAAATATTATATGGGATTCAGTAAAAATGTTTTATTTCACCAAATGTGGGTCACCGGAATTATGTTTGCTGATATATTTTATTCCTCTACCTATCTACCTTTGGAATTTTTTATCTTTTGAAGCTGTAAGGACTATTGCAGATGTCGATACTTGTGGGTCTCTTGGACCGTGCGGTCTTAAGAATTGAATGGAAGTGTACTGAATTTACTGTTTGTTTTTGCTTTTATGCGAGGAAGAGTACATTGTATAGTAAATAATAAAACAGAAATTTCTTTTCTTGAAAAATATTTTTGTTGATGACATTTTCGTGATTTTTGTTTATCTTTTTTATAACCGGTCAATTTCCTTCGAGTGTTTTCCATATAACGTGACATTGGCGAAATGAATTGTGCTCAACTGGTACGCTCGAAACGCCATATATCAAGAATTCAATTCAATTCTTGTGTTGAGATAGTCCGTTCCCCACGCATCACCCAGTTTTCGAAACATTGCGTGCTGCTTGGCAAAACTTAACGCCGCCTTTTGTCGTACTACCAGAGTTGTACTACAATTTCCTTATATTTAGGCCAGAATGCAAAATATTTAAATATTTATAAACTTTACCCCTAGCTGAATTCTAACCGACAACCACTTCAATTATTATTTCCTACAAATTAGTAACATTATAGTTTTAAGCTCCATCAGAAAGCATTTTCATTGCGCTCTAATAGTAGCAGAGTCAGCGTTCGTGCAAAATATACTGCTGTAAGTTAATTCGCATACTCGAGCAAGTGTGAGACGCCAAGTGTGAACCGCGATAACAGACACGACCGCGTTGTAAGGCTTGGTATACATAATTAATATGGGGAATTATTATATAAAATAAAAAAAGCACGGTGTTGAATTCCGACACTCAACACGCAATGGAAAATTCGGCGGATAGTGTAGTGGAGTGGAGTGTTTTTTTCCATGTTTTATTTATTTAATAGTATTATTTAGCTTGTGACTATAAACACAAGTATTGTGGTTTCAAATTCTATAAAAAAACAAAAAAAAAATGGATATTGCATTATTTATAAAAATAGATATTGCATTACCTATTTATTGCCTTAAGATATTGCATTCCGCCACTCAAGCCGCAATGCTTCTTTCTAGAATTCAGCCGAAAGTGGAAAACAGACGATGGTGGTCAATGGCATCGGAGTGACTTAACACTAGGTTTCCGGGTTTCCTCTGCCTACACTGCTTTGTGCGGGATATAGCATGAACTTAAAAAATGATTTTATTCAAATCCACAGTTATTAAACAATAGTATGGTCAAATTTTGCAATTAACGAAGAATCAAGTCTGACTATATTTTAATAATGAAAAAAAAATCTTAATAAATAAGTTCTACGCCGTGGTTTTATAATAGATGTGTGTTATTCAGCTTTTCCGCAAATAGTAGGACGTAGAAGTGATGTGTAAAAATAATAAAAAACACGTACGTAAATAAAAAAACAATGTGAATCTTTTATTGCTTATGATTTTTTATATAAACAAAGAAAAATCAAACAATAGATTTAATTTCATACAAAAAAAGTATTTGAATATTTTTATGCATTGCTGAACTAGGCCTAAATAACTTCCCACAGTAGTTTTGAGTACGAATTTTAAATTACGAAATTTTGTACTAAAAATAGTTAGTAGTGGGTTTAGAAAGCGACTTTCTTTCTTCATTTTGCGCTAGTATTCCAGACATATGATGTGCGAGGTGAGGGACGGAACTGAACGCTGTGTTTTGTCCAGATCGACAAAATGAAATACAATTACAGCCTTATTAATTTTATTGCAAAGTAACATAATACACACTCGGCCTAAAGAACAAGGCGTAGCAGTAAATTAAGTTTAATGTAGTATTCAGTAGGAGCTAATTATTGAGGTGAACCCTCAAACATTAATATTATGATTGCAAAATACCACTTAATAGTCCTTTAAAGTGTGCTCGTTAAGATTTTTTTTAGCTTTACGTTGTGTACGTACTGAACATAGCAGGGTAAGCAGAGGGAACCTGGTTATGAATTAAGACACTCCGTTCCCATTAAGACATTTCCGTTCCACAATTTCGACCGAATTTAGGAGGAATTGTGTGTTGTGTGCGTGAGTTTCGCAACACGCAATAGCTTGAAATTTGGACGGAGATGGAAAGGGAGTGTGAAAGAACTTTTAGCCGAATTTCAAGACATAGATATTTTGCATATTTCTTATTTTTATATTAGGAATATAGTATAGTTATATCTACTGCTTGGCTTTAATATACAGACCACAACATGTAAACAGAATCCCCCCTCTTAGGGGATTTTTCCACCATTTGTCGCGGATTTAATTTGGAACCCCCGGATGACACAATTACATGGGGTATTAGGCATTTGTGATTTAAATGAGGGGTCATCAGCATAGTGTAGGGCTTCTCAAAGATATAATCCTGGTTTCTTTTATCATTTTTGATATTTGTATATTCATATATCAAATTGCAGCGTTGAGTTCCACTATATTAAACAAGAAAATTGGGTGAAAAATAGAGAACAGAGTATTGTAACACTAAGTGGAGAGGGACAATGGTGTGAATACCTTTGCTGTATATTACTTAAATTTAAAATAATCGTAAGATTTGTTTTATTTATTATAACCAATAACTATGTTATTCCTATTACTGTGTTATTACATTGTAAAAATATCGCTTAAAGCTTATTTAATATTTGTATTTACTTTACTTTGAGAAGCACTGTGGTAGTGCATCTGTGGGTCTTATTAAAGAGGGGGACACGTATAGGGGAATTAGTAGTGTACGAGGAATTACCTCACATCAGCGAATTGCATTGTATGAAAAAGAAAATAAGATACGATTTATTTTTCTTATTGTTGAGATTTTCAATGCGTTACGAATGAAATGTAAAATATTTTAGAAAAAAAATAATTTAAATAATTAAAACTTTGTATATTTTTACTCTGTGTGACACAAACATGTGATACAATCAATATTATTTACATTGACATTTTGAACATTGATTTACATGGACGGACGGAAGAAAAACTAAACTCTATTATATATAATTACATGAAGTTACTAAAGCAAATATCCTTTTATAATACCGCCATTCATTTTTCTTCATCAAAACATCCCTTGGAATAACAGGATACTCAATTAAACTTCATTCTCCACAAGTCACCGTGAAATAGCGTCATTTATTTGGGCCTCGAACTTATCAAACGAACTGAGAGAGATTCTATCGCAACCCTTTCAGGGCATATTTTCTCGTGGAAAAATAGGCATTTTCCTCTTTGTTGTGTAAGAAGTTATGTCAGATTTTTTGATTTTTTGGTTTTTTAATGTATTGTGGGCTTAATTTTAATATAAAATGTTAATGTTATAACGTATAAGAATTTAAATGGTGGGATTTCTAGAATGGAATAAATGAATTGAATGTAAGGAATCATATTGTAGGGTAGGTGCAGAAAGCACAGAGTGAACATTTCGTTCTTTACTTTCCGCATAAGTCATTGTGTGTCGGGCTAAAGCAACAAATGCTATATTTTGCATGACTATCCTGTCCCATGTACATATAACTTTTGTTTAGTTTACATTTAAATATAATAACAATACTTAACTTTAATAAAATTAAAATTTAATAATAATAGATACTTAACTTAACACAAGCTTCCCTCTGCCTACCCTGTTGTTTGCGGGATACAGCGTGAAGCTGATTTAATAATATTATTTTTTTAACCTTACTTGATAGTAATAAAGCAAAGCGCAGTATTGAACTCTGCCAATCAATATTACCCACATTTTTTTTTATTTCTATATATTAAATTGTTTATCACCCAATTCGAATATCAAACCCATAAGACTACCCTACCCTAGACTTAGCTTATACTCAACTACTGCACTCAAAAACATTTAAGTTAGTAGCGACTGGGTGTGGCAACCCCAAAACTTTTAAAGTACTACAGTCACGTTTCACGCACTTATCCAAACTATAATTTGAATAATGATATCTTTGAAACTTGGCAAGTTATTTGATTATATTGTTTAGAAACTGAATATATTAATTTTCTCTCAATAATAAAGAAATTAAAATATTAAAAATATTTTTTCATCAATTGAGCACAAAAAATGTCTTCATCTAGTAGTTTTAATTTGAATAATAGCTGAATTAGTTACAAATCTGCAGAATTAGTTACAAAGTATGTTAGTTTATTGGCTGAGCGAAATTATTAAAATTTTAAAGTGATAAATTATATGTGAATACGCAGTGCCTCCAGAATACGGCAGAAAGTGGGGAACAGAGTGTCTTAACACAAGCTTCCCTCTGCCTACCTTGCTGTGTGCGGGATACAGCGTGAAGCTAATAAAATAAAGTTTCCTCGAGTGGCGATCGAACCCACAAACAGTCGCGTTTACAGTCACACTTTCAGCCCCTGCGCCATGACTGACCCCAATGCTTATGAATAACACATTAAAATATTATAAAAAAAAAACATACAACTAGAAAAAACCTTTACATAAATTACTTTATCAGTACAATACTTGTTAGTAAATATGTACTGTGAAGGTGTGCTGATATCCCGTCACTTTGAATTACACGGTCGGCGGGCTTGGGACAGGCCGCACCTGTCGTGTCAGTCACATTCGGTCTGCTGGAAATCTAAGAAGGATTTTGTGAAATGGATGAGGTTTNGTTAGCAGAGCGAAAATATTTGAACAAAAATCATTGCCCCTAGTTGAAATTGAACCCATAACCGTCGCATGTTAGAATGTTTATAAATATATAAGTACAATTACCCCACAAATACGCAACTAATAATATTTATATTATAAATTCGTCTAACTATACGTCTATACATTGCACTTTAAAATATACATTTTATTTAGTAGATAATTTTAACATGTTTCAGTTTAAATGCATCGACCTTTCCCGCCATATTCAATTATGTACGTGTTTGAAAAGGCCCTGCTAAAGGCCGAAAGTGAATTATTTAATAAAGACCGCTGAGTGTTAGCGAATTTTTACTTCCTTTTAAATAACATCGTGTCGATATTTACATTTCATTTGTTAATTTAATTTTTAGTTTAAGTATTCGTTTTTCGATTTAGCAGTATGCTGTTGGCGATATGGGCCTCTACAGCGTCACCGGGCTTGGGGAGGCCGAGCTAGACGAGCTGTGACCTTGGGGTTTAAGTATAATTTTTGAAACATTAAGCATACAATCAAGTCATGTCGTAGGGGCAAAGTGTAACTGTCGACACTACAGGCTGTGGGTTACTACTGCCTACTCGAGGAAATGAAATATTTAATGTTTTCAATTCTTCGTCTGGTGTCAAGGCAAAAGTGTGGCGTTGCCTTCACATTCAAACACTCAGACAAAGTATTACATACTTTTCGATGTCATTTCTTGCCCAAATTTAAAGATTGAACCCACACCCATCGCGTTTACAATCAGATGCTGTAACAAACACGATTGCCTCTGCAGGGGGGGACGGGTCATACTTATTAATGGATTTTTAAAAACCAATTAATAAATACCAAGTCTTACTTTTCGTATATCTCGTGTGGGGTTGGTTTTCCAGTCGATCCGAGTTATACGACCACTTCGTATCGACTACTGGCGGGTGAGAGACAGTGGAGTTACCCAATAACTTTGTCTTTATTCGTACCTAACAAGTATTATAGACATGGTGTAAAATCCGAAGAAACATTACTCCTCGTTTTGTCTTGCTAGAGCGGAGAAAGAATTATTATACATCCCTACATGAGATTGAACCCACAATCATTGCCCTCGCAGTAAGATTAATGTCTTTCTTAAACAGAGAGAAGATAAATTTGATAAGTTTTAAGATACGAAATTGTGAATTTTACTTCGTGCTTGATTCAAATATTATATTTATAAAGACATCTCTGTCACAATAGCCTATAATATAAATCTTGATCAATTCACCTACACAATTTTATCTATCACCAAATCAAAATTGATATCAAAATTTCTTAACTAACAGAAATCCCTAGTGTGTTCCTAACATGAATTCAACTTTCTAATTAAGTAATTTCACAACACGAGTACTCTGTACATGTTAAACAACACTCGCCCTAGGGGGAGCCCTGGGGGGCAGGTCGTAAAGTCAGCTCTCATTACACGGTTATAACTCAATGCTTATATCGAAACGAAAATTTCAATATTTTACACACAATTATAGATAGATTGAGGCTATCGTGGCCTGGTGGTATAAAGATGTGATGTAAATGCGACGGTCGCTGGTTCGAGTCCCCCTCGGGAACATTACATATTTAATATTTGATGATTTGGAAAATAATATAAAGAATATGTTATGTTAAAAAAATCTACTTGTATATAAACATGTTACATGTAATTAAAATATATATTGTTTATAAGCCAATAATATGTTTTTTTAATCAAATTTTCATCTAAGTAGTAAACTTAGTCGCTTTCTTATATAGTTTAAAAATAAAAATAAAAAAATTAATAAAAAAAACGTTTGTCAGAAGTGGGATTCGAACCCACGCCCTCAGAGAGGACCAGAACAGCTCGACCTACTGGGTAGGCAAGGAAACCTTGAGTCTGGCGCCTTAGACCGCTCGGCCATCCTGACTGATATCTACCACTGTGAAATAATCAATACATAACTTATTAAATATGGAATTGTTTTTAATACATATATTTTTATCACTGAACTTTATTTTAAACAATTATTTTTATCGTCAGATTTGTTTTAACATACAGAATACATACATACTGTGTGTTTTTTTAATAAAAACTATTATTTCGTTATCAGTCTTATTTTATTAAAAAATATATTATCGTCACTAAGTTACCGAATATAAAACATTTACCTTTATTCGTAAGTAAAAAAATAACTTGTTACACCGTTGACGCTTATTATATTTTCTAGCTTTGCCCAGTATCTCGTACAGAACCTGGAAACCTAGTGCTAAATGAATACGATCCCATTAAAACACTTATGTCTTCCACTTTCCGCGGAGGAGTGTTCTAACACTAGGTTCTCAGGTTCTCTATACCTGCTCTGCTATATGTGGGATACAGGTGAACTTAAAAAAGAAGTACAAGTACTATTCAGAAATAAGTCATCCAGACACACATTATGTATTTATACGTACATATATTAGAATAGATAAGAGAATCATAAATTTCAAAGAAAATTTAATTCAAAATTAATATCATTTAATAAACAGTTTAGACGTGTCAAAATAACCCTTTCGTTATATCAGCCTTGGAAGTCGGGCTCACGAGCAGCTTCCTGGAGGAAATAAGCAGTACTTTGACGCCCATCTGTCGGTGACATACTACATCCAGTGGAAATTGGTATATTTGTTTAAGTGGATCAAGAATATTATTGTACTGGTACATGTTGAAGTTATAATTGAATTCTAATTTTGTATAATAATTGTGTTATGTTTATTTGAGAGATTTATAGTGTTTATTTAAGAGATTTACTACTATAAGCATTGTGAGTTGTGACACCAATTGATTGGAATAGGAAAATAATATTGCAGCTCTATCATTTTTTGCGTCATTGTAAAGTCTAGTTAAAAGAGTACATTTTATGTTTTTTAACCGACTTCTGTAAGAAAAGGAGGTTATCAATTCGACTGTTTTTTTTTAATGCTTGTTACCTCATACTTTTGACTGGGTGAACCGATTTTGACATTTTTTTTTCTTTGAAAGGTGAAGCTTCCCGATTGGTCCCACTTTTTTTGGTCCATGTCTGACAATGGTATCTATGAGCAAATCCCATAAGTCTTAAATTTGCATTAGGTATGTGCGTGACAAATAGACGAATAACTCAATGTTGCGCCAACCGATTTTGATGATTCTTTTTTTATTTGAAAGGATAAATTGGTGAAAGTTTGGTTAGGTTCCGGTTATGGGATCCGTTCAAAATTAAGAAAGTTTGTTTTTTTTTTTTGGTAAAAAAATAAAGATTATACTGTAATAGTTACAAGCAAAAGTTTTTAAATTGATGTCAGAAGTGAGACTCCTGATCGTTGCACTTCTTTTCAACTAACCTCAAAAAAGAGGATGTTCTCATTTTCAACCAACTTCAAAAAAGGAAGATTCCCAATTCGCCCGAATACTTTTCGTATATGTTCTTGTCAATATAACAAAATGTTATTTTCCACAAAAATAATACCTAATTAAATGAAGTTTTACTTAGGACAACCACAACCACTCGTTGACAACCACTACCACCACCATCACCACTCGTTTAAGAAGTATCATTTTAAGTACTTAAAATCTACCCATCACTTAAAATGTTATTCCACACTCCGGAAACAAAATGTCTTCTTTTGTTAACGTTGCAAAATTTTAACGCAATGGGAATCGAACCCACACTTCTTGGAAACCATCAAACGCGAAGCCAAAATTTCTGAACGGATGGTTTAGTGGTCAGAGCACTCGACGATTTCCAAGTTTCTTTTGTTTTTTCCTTAAAGGCGATTTTTTCGGTTTCTAAAAAGGTATAAATGTAGACTTTTAATGTTTATATATACCTAACCAATTTAATTTCATAACTTTAGTAAAGAGTTAGCCCTTTCGTTCTTAATTAAGGAACCGTGGCTCTTTTACAGATTCTTAGAGGAAATCATTGCTCATGATCTGTTGGTGAAGACTGGAGCGTCTCAAATCCCGAAGTTTTAGGTACTTAGAATTGATTTAATTAAACGAATTAAGGTAGCAAATATACCACTAGACAAAAGTCTGAAGGTACATTTCAAACTTTGCTAGAGGAACTTTAAGTTTTGTAAATCACTTATCAAATTGTAATAAATTTGTTAATATAATCGTTTTCAGTTCAGTTTTTTTATTCGTTCTTTTTAGTTTTTTCTTAGATACTTTTACTTTTTTTCTTTCACGCTTTATTTCGAATGTTATCAAATAATATCAAAAATGATACAAGTGATATATCTGGTAAGATTTTTCCATGACGTTTTGGATACTTTCCAGGTTGTAAAATGCTCTTTATTTTTTTGTATGTTCACGAATCGCCTACCTTTGAGTTTCTATCCATTGTTGCGAACATACATCTATCGTTTTTCTATACAGTAGACTCTGGAATCTAAAATTTGTAAAGTAATCTACGGATAATGATCCTCAATAATGATAAAATAATTTGTAACTCAGTTGTTTTCCTAAGGCCTGACTGTAAACGAGATGATTGCGGGTTCAATTAACACTTAGGGAAATAAATTATTTTTATTTCTTCGCCAAACACAAAGCACAGCGTTAAACTACGACAAAAATAGAGCGAGCGTCTTATCACTATTCTTCCTCTGCCTTGCCTATCTGTTATATGGGAAAAATCGTGAAGTGTTTGTTTTACAAACTTGAAACCTATTACATATTTTTAATATGTCGTGAAAATAATAACAAATTTCCTGAACAAAATATATTTAGCACTATCGGACAGTGTCGGTTCATAAACTACAACCAAGAAGCCATAACTCGTGGTTCACTAAACAACTCGTAAAATTTGATAACCTTTGTTTACGACGGAAAATAGTGACTGAACTGGTGAAACTGAAACTAATAAAAGTTAGTATTTTGCTTATATTATGGGTGCTCAATGGTATATTTTATATTTGTTAGCATGTATAGTCCAATAAGTTATTCTTTTGTGCATCTCATGTTTGTTATAATGCTTAATTTAGCCTTATTTATATTTTTTTCAGTTTCTTCCAGCGCGGTAGGCAGAGAGAAAGGAGCGCCAAATGATATGATATCTGCATACATCTTTAGCTTCGTCCACTATCATTAACTCGCTTTTCTTGACTCGCACACTTATGCTCACTTATATCATCTAATGATAAGAGGTCATGGTAGTGCAGCATCTATATTATTTAGATAAACGCAACGGCAGTGGGTTCAATTTCTTCTCTGGTAAATGTTGAATTTTACCACTCAACACGCTCAAGAGTACAGAGTGTCTTAATATTAGGTTGATTAGTTTCTGAAAATTTTATGCTTTGTATATCAGAATACTAGCAAGTATAAAATTACAGAAATATATATATTTTTTTTATGTTTGCATAATTTTACGTAAGATTTTTCCACAAAACTTAATAATATTAATGTGAGGGGGAAATCTGAAGCTTTCTCGTATTCTGTAATTTTCTAAGGGACAATGGAAAAAATGGCCTCGGGGCGTCCCGCACATTTGTCAAGTGTTTCTATATATTGTGAAACATTGCGGTTTCATAGTCGTATGAAGACAAAAAGTCATGTAATGTGTATGGTGCCCCTACTTAAGAGGAGAGAGGAAGGTTTTTTTATTTATTAGGTACGAAATAAAAAAAAATTACAAACAGAAACTTAACTTAAGCTTTGTATACAAGAGATGGGAAACAAAAATGATGATCATATAAGGTTTTCAGTATACCTGTCTATAATAGTATCCGAAATGTGTTTTAAATTTGCAACTGCAGAAATTTAAAGTAACTGTAAAAACTATGTTAATTAAGAAAAAATATTATACAATACAAGAATATTTGAAGGATAAAATTTTTTTTAATTAAGATGAAGAAATTCAACTGGAATTTCATGCGGGATAGCTACTATTGTATTATTGTACTAAGCAATAAAGTTGTAACTTCAATATTGAAAAGAGCAACTGTTGAGTTTCTTGCCAGCTCTTCTCAGCAGAACTATCTTCTGGTGGTAGTCTTATGTTCATTCGATGACTCAAAAGTGCTTGTAAAAGTCTATTTGAGTTCAAACATAATCAACACTTCCCTGAAAGAGGATCAAACCCGTAACCGTCGAGTTGATAGTTAAACGCTGTTCATTCATATACAAGCTTTGAACGAAAATCAAAAGTTATGAATAATCTCACTAATCTTACTCGCAAGGGAAATAACACATGTGCATAGGGACCCAACTCGCTTAAAATTAACGAACTGATCGTACGACACTTTGGGAACTTGTGCTCGCTGTGCTTACAACACTATCGGAAAAGCATTGTCTGGTTCGTAATATCATTTTCTATCTACGTATTTCAACTAATGCGATTGATTTGTCTTAGTCAAGTTACTAAAAATGAAAGAATTGTGACTCAAAGTTTGATTTTCAAAGCGTTGGGTGTGGATTTGATCCCCACTTGAGGAAATTAATTTCTTTTTGTGTTTGTTTTGGCTAGATTGAGTTGATTTCCAATAGTGAACAGTCAAGTTAAGACGGGAAACAGAGAACTGAGTGTAACTTTAGGTTCCCCTGGGACTCCTGAATAATATTTGTATCTATTATAATACTAGTTAAGTGCTTAAAATTCAAATTATTACTATTTTTGTTTCAAAAACGAAAAATAAATTAACTTACGACCATACCAACCAATATAACACCAAATAGTCGCGATAGAGAAACATGCCCTATCTAAAACGCACTCGCATTCAATGCATGTGCCATATCAGCACGTTTTGGATATTAGGCGGAATAGCTGTCGATGAAACTTGTACATTAGATTTGGAAGATACTAGGATAGGAACAATATGAAGTTCTACATCTAATATACATTAGTAACTTAAATAGCGTGTCAAATACATGCCTGGGGTTATACTGTTGGCTGAACTCTGGAGAAATTATGAAATTTCATATATTCGCATGTTATATAAGTAAGATGGATATAATACCTAATTTTAATTTATAATTATCTTCACATTGTTAATTAAGGAGTGCTTCAAAAAAGGGGAAAAAGAGGGGGAAAAATTCCTTGTAGGAATTGGATAAGATTTGTCCATTAATCTATGAACAGGTAGCTAAATGTTACTGATTTGTGATCGATTTAATTTGACCTAAAAATGAAACTGAATTTTAATTACTTCAATAATTACCATATAGCTAAAATACGTAGCTCCGAGTTCTGCCTTAAAAAATACAATATCCCAAATTACAACGAAAAGCGGACACTAAGCTCACACTCCGCTCTGCTAAGTCGAGTAAAGTAAATAAATCTTTATACCTATGTATATTATAAAAATGTAAGCAAGATAACTGACCAAACAAGTGAAGCCAGTAGTAAAAGTAGTTTAAAAAAACATTTTTATAAGGAACTACAGCTGCGGGTAAGCCTTTAAGTTATTGTGTATTTATGTCATATTATAGTAGAGCCTTTTCTTCTGAGATTTTATTATACGTTTTTATTCTGGTATGAAATATGTCTGAAATGTTTTCTTTTCCATCTAGTTCCTTTATTTCTTTTGAAACAATGTTGTTTTCCTAGTAAAATATCATTTGTTTGTATACAAAAGCGTCCTTAATATCAACTATGTGAAAATATTATTAAAGATGAAGTAATATATTAT
Source organism: Heliconius nattereri (assembly GCA_013403645.1). Classification (NCBI taxonomy): domain Eukaryota; kingdom Metazoa; phylum Arthropoda; class Insecta; order Lepidoptera; family Nymphalidae; genus Heliconius; species Heliconius nattereri. The sequence continues at coordinate 9,153,369 of JAAIXI010000229.1, read as the reverse complement.
TACACACGTTTACTGGATTGTTGGGATTCCTACTTGGGGAAATGAAATATTTAATATTTTCATTTGCTCGCTCTGGTATCAAGGCAAAGAGCGGCGTTGAGTTCCGCCACTCAACTCGCAATGCCTCTGGATTTTGGTGTGTGGGTTTGGTTGCCTATCCTGCTACATGCGGGATACCGTGAAACCGAAAAAAAAAAAAATTACTAATTAGTACTAACTAGAATTTGCGACGTCAAATTACTCTCGCAGGAGCTAGTTAAGTAGAAACAATGTATTACGCTTAGCTATATTAGTGTCGGGTCACCTTCTTAACTAAGGAGAGGCAGTGTGTTACTTTGAATTTGAATTATGAGGGTACTTGTAAATTAAGCGTTGAAATATCTAATGGGTTGTACGGTATGTCGTAGTTGGAATGTAAAGAATTGGATAGTGTAGCCTATAGTTTGATGTAAAAAGTTTTATTACAACAAGTCCGAAGCCTTAGTAGTCAAGCTCAAATAAATATTAAATGTCCAAGGTTCGATTCTTTGTAGGCGTGTTTTTACCAAATATTTACTTCCTTGCGTGAGTTCTTCGTCCATTGTGACATAAATGAAATGATTTGTTCAACTAGAATGGTCAGAAGCTATAACTAAAGAAATGAAGTGAACTGAACAAAGGAGGAAGATAGCAACGATTTTTCAATGTCCTCTTGCCTTTCATTGCTATCTTTGCAATAATCCCATGGCTATAATAATCAATATAAAAATAATGATAGTAAAAAATATCCTATTAATGTATAGGATGGACTTAAACGTAAAAACTACTGAACTGTCTAAATTGAAACTTTATAATAACACAACTTAGGCGTATCTAGATTAAAATAATACATAATTTAATAATAAAAATAAATGAAAATATTAATAAATAATACGCATTCATTCCCCCAATGACGATCGAACTAACAACCGTCGCGTTAGTCACACCTTGTGCCCTCAAAGCTATTATCTATTATAGATATAGCCCTCAAAGTTATTATCTATTATAGATATAGCCTATTTACCTAGTAAATATTTAATCCGTTTGAACTATAACTAAAATTTCAAACGATATCGCCATCCAACCGTGCGAACACTCAAGTAAACAGAACTCAGTCGGTCCTTAGAAGTCTAATGAGATAGAAATGTCTACTGATTTTATACTCGCTCGCTCGCTTGCTTATCCTGTAAGACACCTGTATGTGAGAGGCAGATAAGCTGAACTAATACCTTTGATGTTTTATAAACAAGTTCCGTAGTATAGTGTTAGATTTGCCTAATTTTGTATGGTTTTAGTCGTATTAAATAAAACTATTTTAACGGATTATTAGCGTATATTTTGGGATTTGTTACTTACATTAAATTTATTGGTGTCGAAGCAAACCGCGGCGTTGAAGTTCCCCACTCGACACGCAATGTCTACAGAATTCGGTGGAAAGTGGAGAACGGAGTGAGTATATACTAGCTTTGTATAGAAAATAGAAAATATGAAATATTTCATTCGAAAAAACAACCGTCGTACATGCAATTACACTGTGTCATTGCGCCACGACCTAATACATAGTGATCTGCAAGCCGAAAGAGCGAACTTACTTAATTTTGAGATAGATCTAGAGATGCCGTTTTCATTCATACGTTAAATCCAGGAATGAAGACGGCATCCCAAGATCGTTCTTAGAGTTGAGCGCACGAATTCGATTTAAGAAACTCAACTCGCTTTATGTTCTATTAATTACAATTTCTATTAAAAAATGCTGATATCAAAGTTTAAATGTTATCAATATAAATGCGGATATTTTAAAACAATGTCAAAAGTAGCCGATTGATAATTTCACATAATTGTGCATCAGTCAGGATGGCCGAGCGGTCTAAGGCGCCAGACTCAAGGTTTCCTTGCCTACCCAGTAGGTCGAGCTGTTCTGGTCCTCTCTGAGGGCGTGGGTTCGAATCCCACTTCTGACAAATATTTTTGTTCTAGATTTTTCCATTGGAGTAAGTTTTTAAAGTTTTCTATTATTTAAAATTGTTTTTATATTTGTTTTTTATTATATTACTTTATTTTTATAGACTACTTATGTAATACTATGACGTAAGTTCATAATTTTCAAACAAGCTTTTAAAAAATATATAAAAATTAAAAAATAAACCATTTTATATACATATAACACATGTTTCTTATATAAAAATTATATACTCCATGAAGAAGTAAATAAGTATACAGCGCCATCTGTGAGCAACATATAAACTAATCAATAAAAGATCTACAGTAGTTTTAGAGGGCGTCACTTGAATGAAGAAATTAAGGGCCATTGTGGTGCAATGGTGAATAAGTTAGTCGAATGTGCCTTTTGCATTGGTCACTGGTTCGAATCTTATGATAATAATTTTCATTATAGTTCGCAGTAAAACTTCTATTGCGTAGACCCATGTACATTTGATAATATATTAATAGTTTTGTTTTTGTTCTAGTGAGAAAACTATTACTATGAAATTTTAGCTCCTTGTAGAGAAAGCTTGAAATCCAATTCCGTTATTTATTCGAATTTAAATATTTTCATGTAATATGACAGCAACACGTGAAACAGGGTAGGCAGAGGCATTACTTGTTAAATTAAGCCCAGTTAGCAGTTACCATTTTCCCGAGTGGGAATCGAACCCCCACCATGTACAGCCGCACGCCAGTGCCCCTGCACCGCCACGGTCTCTGAATATTGTAACTGCTCGTAATTAAGAAATCAATTTTTATTTCCACATAAACCAATATTAACCATAAAATGTTATTGCAGAACTAAATTAACCATATAATAGCTATTCACTGTACGACTGAAACAGTCAATTGTTGCTATAATTAATTAGATTAGTTGTGATTTCACTCATTATGCTAGTTTTTAGTGTGTAAGCTTTTTTTATATATTTTTTAATTATAATATTTTCATTGTATCGCTATAATCTTCTTGTCATCGCTATAATAATTTTGTGTAAAATAAAAGTGGTATAATATAAATTTTATCGTTCCTCTTACTTTTGTTAGTTTATACAATAGGCAGAGGAACCTTGTGTTTGGATACCCCGTTGCCCACGCACCGTCAAATTTTTGAAACATTTGGTGTTAAGTGACGGAACTTGAGGGTTGCACTTTCTCTGAACTTAGCGGGGTAGTCAGAGAGAATGGAGCGTCTTCATGCATGCTCTCCGGGGGGTCCCCATGCTTTTTACGTGACCTTCCTCAGTATTTTTGAGTTTTCGAAGTTCAACCGAGGTCTCTCCCCACCTATCTAACCGCTCAATTTGCAGCTGAGCTGACGTTTCATCAATGCAGCTAAGGCTCCGTTAACTCTGTTACCGGTAGCAATACGCCTTTCCACATCCACCTCGTATCTTCCATCTTTACTGAACATACTTTCCAAATATACCATTTCACTCACTTGTTCTAATATATAATATATGCACAGATCTTACATTCCGTTCATTTTTCATTTCATTTAAATACTAGAACCTTTGTCTTACACCCTTTTTCAAAGTAATGCCTGCTACTCAGAATATTGTCTGCTACTCGCATTCTGATAATGCTATGACCACTGCATCATCTACGTGAATTACGTTCAAGTCACCTATTTTCACTCCTTGGAGACGATTTTTCTCTTAAACTTTTTAAACTAAGCCCATTACTTTAATAATAAATAGCAGTGTACTAAAAACCCCCTTTATTATTTCAGTAAACTATTTTATATATTTCTAATGATTAAAGAAAGTTACCAAAACGAGGTAAAAGATAATCTTCCAGTCTTAGAATACCTTGGTTGTGATGAATGCCCAAGAATATATGTACCTGTATGCGGCACTGATGGTAAAACCTATATGAGCTCATGTAGACTGAACTGTTTGAATAGTAGATTACATAAAAATGAATGGATCTTCATTGAGAGGTTAGAAATTGCGATATCTATTTTTAATAATTACTTTATTGTCCAATTATTAAATACAAAGATTATTTATAATTATAGATGAGATTTTTTAATGTCTTGAATTTGTAAGGCAATATAAGAACGGAATATCTTGTCACTAGGTTCCCTCTATTCTGGAATAAGGTTAGGGAAAAGGCCTTCTAAAGAGCAAAATGAAGCTAAGAAAAGTCCTTAATATTATTCTACAATTATATAATTAACTGACACGTGCTCGTGTAGTCTTTTTCATAAACCACCACCTAGCCTATGACTTACTGCCTCAACAACCCTTGACCAAAAGTTACTTAGAGCTTTTCACACTTCTTCAATTTTTTTCACAATATTTTTTCTCTTTCAGATATGGTCCATGTTTAGACTATGGAATAGAGCTCGCGTAGAAATAAGTAAATATACGAGTATGATGAAAACATATAAATATGTATTTATTATGGGTAATATAGAAAATGTATAGGACATGCGATTATTTGTGTTATGGCAGGGTAGGCAGGGGGAACCTGAGAACTCAATATTAGGTCGTATATTATACTTCGTTTCGTTTTCGTCATCGTAGTGTTTACAGCCACACGTTTGTGCACTTCCGGCACGATGACATCATATTTAAATTGTAATACTTTTAAATAATAAAAATTATATAAGTACGGGAAAAAAGCGGTGTTGTGTCTTCATCATCATCATCATCATCCACTGCCTAAAATTTGCAAAAAATGAAGAATGGAAAGATATTATATCGAGATATATTATATTATCTCTCGATATATCTTCCTCAACTGAAAAATTTATGGTTCTTCTCAGCAGAACTACCTTCCGAGCCGTTAATAGCTTCTTCTAGGACTCACACTAATTTACTTATCAAAATTTAAAAAATCGGCGGAAAGTGGAACGGCGTGTCTCATTACTAGGTTCCCTCTGCCTAACCTCTTGTATGCGGGATACAGTGGGAAGCTGATAATAATTCCATTTTGATTTTGAATACGAAATATGGCAAGAATATGTTATTAAAAGGCACCCAGTACTAAAAACAGCGAACGAGCATAAAACATAATACAGTACGTTTAATTTAATTAGTAATAAAGTTTCTCTAAAGTTTTAGTTCCAAAGCCTGCCATTACGCTAAACTTTACAATGCGGGTTAAAATTGTTGAAACCGTGTACAAGAAAAATAATTAAATTTATGTAGAGTTTTTGAAGCATCTAAGTTAGAATGGTATTGAAATTTCTGGATAAAAAAAGCAATAATTTTAATATACTTAAAATTTGAGTGAGGTATGGCTAGGTATGCTAGATGCTTATTTAAAAGGTTTTATGTTACAGTCTCACGTGTTTATCGCAGATGCAGATGGTAGACAGAGAGAATGGTGTCTCGACACTCCGTCGTCTACATTTCGTTAGAATTGGCGATATTTTGCCGAGTGGCAGAATTTAGGGTTGAGCTTGTCCACCAGAGCGTGAAAGTGTAATATAATTTGAAATTATCAGTAAAAATAGTAAAAGCGTGTCTGTAAACACGACGTTTGTAGATTCGATTTCCAATCAGGGAATGATAGTTGAACATTTTCAATTACTCGCTCTGGTAACGAGGCTAAGAGCGGCGTTGAGTTCCGTCACTCAACACACAATGTCTCAAGAAGAGTCTCTTTATTCTTTCTAGAGAGTGGGGGTCGAATCCACATTCATCGCGTGTATCCGCCCCATTGACCAACAACGGCCAAATCCTTTGCTTTGCTTATCTGTAAAATACTAGTATTATCTCCTCCACCACAAAGTCCGTAAATATTACTTTAAAATAACATTTTAGAAACAAAGTTGAAAAACAATGGCAAAATAAAGTTCACGCGTAAAGTGCAATGAAACATTGTTAGCACGACAGTTGCATTCAAATTCGGGCACTAGCTGCATATTTAATGTCCTAAATACTTTATAAAAATTGTTGTTTTTGCCTAGAACTAGTTTATACAAATAATTACATTATATTTGTATTTTTAAATATATGAGCATTGCGAGATTTGGCTGTAAACGCGGTGGGTGTAGGTTCGATTCCAACTTGCGGAAATGAAATATTTTCTTTCCCCCGTCCTGATAAGATGACTTACAAAGTAACGTTACGTAGTAAGTACGTTACAACTATTATTGTTAATAGTTTCTTATGCTAAATATGAAGAATTTTGTTTTCATAATTTTAGTACGAGTTAGGCTTGCACACTGAGGGTTTTGTATTGATTTCATGACCGTAGGTCAACTAGAAGTAAATTATATAGTATTTTTTTCTAATTTCATTGAAAAACTTTCAAAAATTTGGAGATGAATATTTTCAATTGTAAGTAGTGAAAATTGCGATCATTTACTCCCACTTGCTCTTACCGTATTGTGAATCTAGAACGTTACTCGTTAACGTCGCACAATTTGTCTCAATGCGATAATGGCTTGGTAGCGCATGTGAATTTCATTTATACATTTTGTTGAAAAAGTTTTTTAGGAGTAATTGGTTCAGGTATGGTGGTGTTATAGAAAATATATATCAATAGTATAAGGACATCGTGATAAGAATGTACGCACGGTAGTTGTGAATTCGATTCCCAATCGGAGAAACGGACATCTCACATAATGGCACTACTGCCTTTATAAATCTGAAATTTTACATGTGCATTACTTGGGGGATTGTAGGAACACTAAGGGATTCTCCCCAAAATTCCTACGGGAATGAAAAAAAGAAGTTTTACGTTTTTACGTTTTGTAGTCAACATAAACGAATTCGCAGGCTACAACTAGTTAGCATATATAATAAGGAAGCTAATTCGAACTCTTTTAAAAAATAACCATCCGTATAACAAGCGACAGCCCTTCAGAGCTTACGTAAAGTTATTTTATTGAAGTACGTACAAAGTTACGTAAAATTTTAAATTAGAGTTATCGGGCATACTTTGTTAGTAACTTCGTATGGGAAATGAAGTTGTTAGTGCCCTGAAGGTATTAGAAAAGTCCGTAAAACTTGAAATCTGTGAAAATATTTCCCAGTCGAAGTTTGATCGCGCGAGGAATGCTAATAAAGCTGAAATATTTAATCGTGCGCTTCTTTATTCTGTTTGTAGCGAATGTTTGTGTGCATTGGGTTATTTTTTATGTACGTTTGTATTGTATACTCGTATACATCAATACGTATAATAAAATTGTAATTATGGCTGTCCGTTCATGAAAGATTCCTTTTTTAAGCTTCACGATATATATCGCATATATCAAAGTAGGCAGGGGGAACCTATTGTAAGATAATCCGTTTCTCACATTCTGCGACGTATAGCTTTAATTTATTTTATTAATAGTGTATTAATAACATAAATTAAATCGATAACATATTAAATTACAAAAACAAACCTTACAAAGGACTATAAAAAATGAAATAAAGAAATTTTAAGAGCAATCTTATGAATACCAAGGTCAGTGGTATTTGAAGAAGTCATATTAATGTAAAGTGACTTCTTAAACTAATAGTCGCTCTTATCTTTAGTAGTTGATAAGCTGGCAACTTTTCTACCAGTTTAATATTAATTAAACAGTGATTGACATTTCTGAGAGCAGCCGCTAATTAAAGTATATATTTCAGGCAGGGTTCTGTTACTGTTGATGCAACAGAAAGGAAAAAAAAAAAAAATAAAAAAAAAAATAACACTAGGCTTTACCTCCCCTGCTAAATGCAGCATGAAGCTAAAAAAAAAATCAATGCTAAACAAGAAAACAAGAAAGAAGAGAAAACAAGAAGAATAAACTGAAGGCCTTAAATAAAAACTTACTTTCATATGCAACGTAAAAGACATTGCAGTAACGACCAACACATTTTAAAGAGTCCAAAACACGACGAATGAGACATTAGAGTAAAAAATAGTAATTCCCACCAGCTCTGAAGGCGCTGTAAAATAAATATACTTTTTGTGGGACGTCGCCTCAATGCGAAACATTGTTAGTGAAATGCTTTCTGACTTATAGTCCGAGAGGTGGTGGTTTTTGTTACAAGATGTCGACCTACATAAAATAATGTTTTATTTTTCAGCTTATATACAGCCTTTATGTGAGATAAATTTGATTCAACAACGCATGTTTTTTCAATAGAGCGGAAAAATAAAAATAATTGTAATATGATCGAAATTACGACCATTCTCTGCTGGTCGTTATAACACAACCCTTTCAATCGCTTGTCCACATTACCACGATGACGTCACACAAAGATCAAATCAAACGCAAAGTTTTACGTTTGATAATAATCGACAATATATCATTATTTTGTTATTCTGTAAGACGATATAAAGGCCCTTGTAAGGTTGTCTTTATTTCCATATTAATAACATAATTAATTACACTGTTATAATTGGTCAAACACAGCCGACCCCTAAACTATAAAGCTTACTATTGTTGAGAATTCGCATTCAAGTATAAGTAAAACTGTACTTTTATACGTCACAGCACTTGTTGTGCACATGGTAAGTATATCCTCACACTGTGAAATATAATGTGTAAGTATTTTAGCAATTTAGTTACAAATATTTCATTTTTAATTATACTAAAAGAGCAAATATTAACTAGGTTCTTCATCTGATTGTAAACGCAACGGTCGTGGATAACCTGCTGGAGTCTCCACTCGGCGTTTCCCATAAAAGAGTTTCCTCACGATGAAAAAGAAAAAAAGGTTCCCTCTGCCTACTCTGTAAACAGCTTGAATTAATTTTATTTTATTTTTATACTATGTATGTAATGTTATATTTAAGAATTATTATTATTACAAAACTTTTAAACAACCCATAAAGGCTCAACTTCACATACCAAATGACTAAAACAAAAAGGGTTATCACGAGACGTGAATTACACTCAACGAAGCACCACGCAAAAAGAAAAGGAGCCAGACAAAAGCGAAGTTCAAAGAAGAAAAATTAAGAAAATTTAACATGAAATAAAATTTTCCATACAGACTAAACGTAACGTACGAGAATACTTACCTTAATTCACGACCACGGTTGGTTAGTGGAAGAGTACTCAGATTTTTGAGAAAGGTTTTAACTGTATTTTTTACAATTTCTTTTACTTTTACGTAAAGAGATTTCCTTTACTTTTTATTCTGGCAGATACGTAGCAAGAAACAAGTGTTAAGACACTCTGTTCAACACATTTTGCAATTTTTTATTACCATTGTACACAAGCACTATATTGGATCTTAAATAGTTTAATATAAACCTCATATGAACCCATAAACAGCTACTACCTTATCTACTGAACCATGAAGGTATCAACTTCTAATTTCATCTGAGGTCTGTAAACGAAGAAAGTCTTATAAAATGAGACAGCAAGGTCGCAAACGCCATTTGAATTTGAATACTTATTTAGTCTTTCGAAAGTTTGAAAGTGAAAGAGAAAGTAATTAACAAATGTTAATGTTTTCGGTTTATATTTATTTAAATTGCAATTTTTGGAATGGAAAATCTAATGAAGGATATTTAAAAAACGCCTACAGTTGGTAATATTTTTTTATCGCTTTAAGGTTTAGGTAAGGTAGTAATGTAGTTGGGTAAATAGAGACGAAGATGGAACATCTCCACGCTCCGTCCAACTTTTGAGACATTTCATGGTAAGTGGCGGAGTTGACCTCCACCACTCTTTATCAACTAGTGCAATGAAGCGATTTTAATTAGAATAAGATTATACAAATTCTGTCGTATTGCTCTACGTATTTAAGCCGTAAACTCTCTGATTTTGATAAATTATAAATCACAAACACTTGTAATATATTTTATTTAATTTATTCAGTTCATATCCCAAATTAAAATTCATACGCCTAAACAGAAGTTATGTAAATGGTGGACGGCACCAAGTCTAATATAAATTTTAACTTTCACAAAGGGTTTACAACTTTTCGTACATATTTGTGTAATATTTATTAGTCATTTATATTTTTCATTTAAATTAATTTTATACTGAACATTACATTATCATATTAATATTGTAATGAAATTGAATATTTTATCCTTGAAAGAGTTTTCCAATAAGCTATATTATCCCGTAAACAGCAAAAGCAAGCAGAGAGCATCTACTGTTAAGACACTCCGCCTCCCTTTCTGCCGAATTCACGAGGAATTGTGTACTGAGTGGCGGAACTTAACGCCGCATTTTGCCTTACTACCAAATTATATTTGTACTTAAATTAATATATTTTATTATACGAGTCTACGAATACAAAATAAACAAAAGTTACGTATGAAGAACCCACATTTTCTATAGGTAATTAAGTGAACTTTTGAGCTTCATTAGCATTCCTTGCACGAAAGTTCAGCTTTTCACCCAATCTTTCAGATTTTCACGCTAGTTTTCTAATGCCTCTAGGGCGAGCAACTTTATCTTCCAGCTTTTCAGTAACGTATGAAGCTGTAATTGTGAAGTTTGCTAGTTTCAAACAATTGTTAGAAAATTTTAATTTGTTTTCGTTTGTTCTTATAGGTAACAATAATTATTTTTAATTGTATTATTTTTGCATAACATGCATATAGGCATTTATTACTTTAATAAATATTTATGTATGGCTATAATTAATTGCAATTACTTCAAAAAAAATGTATCTCATTTCAAAAGTTGACGGTTGTGAGTTCGATTTCCAAAGTACGACGTGAATCTAAAAAAAATCAATGACATCCATTAATACGACGTTATTTTAATAACTTTAAATAAAGTGGTGACAAAATTCTAACATATTATTATAATGCCAATTAAATAATGACTATTTTATATATATATATCTTTTATTATTTTTAAAAGATTAAACATTTCGCCTTACAGTTCAGCGATATATCGCTTAGAAAATCGTGTAAGCCAGACAGAGCAGATCTAATTCATAATGTATACACATTGCAGTGCTCTAGAGTTCAAGTAACTTCAACAAACTGATTACACGATTCAATTATGTAAGACTAGTGGGCGCGCGCAGTTTCGCCTGTTAATTTGCACCCTTAGGGATGAATTCTAAGAAATCACAAAACACATGTTCACTGAAATATTTTTAAGGCTGTAATACAGGCTTAATACAGGCTGTATTTAAATTTTTACAAACTTTCAACCCCATATTTACACCCCTAGGGGATGAATTAAAATAAACCACGAAACATGTGTTCAATGATATATTTTGAAGAGTCCAAATTACAAATTTTATTAAAATCTGTGGCGATTTAAAGATTTTCGCATACAAACTTTCAACCCCTATTTCACCCCTTTAGGGTTAAAATTTTTCAAAATCCCTTCAGATTGCGAAAGTAAACATCTGTCCAAGTTTCACGTTTCTATCATCAGCGGTTATGGCTGTCCGCGCGTCTTACCTCAGTCAGTGAGGACACGTCCTTTTATATATATAGATAATATAAAAGATTTAAGGTTTTTTTTATCAGCAGGGTGGAAAGAAGGAACCTGAGGAGCTAGTGTTAAGACACTCCGTTCCTATTAAGACACTTTTGTTCGCTGTAAAATATAAAATATTTCATTTTCTCAATTGGAAACTTGTTAAAACAATGTTTAAAATTCAAAGTTTTAAGATGAAAAAATAGTAAAAAATCAAGGACAAGTTATATCTGTAGTAGTTGCATCTGGTAACAAGACAAAGCGAGGTGTCGAGTTACACTAATCAACACGAAATATCTCAAAAAGTAATAAAAAACTAGATTTTCGCAGTCTACGCTATTATGTGAAAAAAAAAACTGTGAAGCTGAAAAAAAATAACAGACTTTTTGTAATAAACTAAAACTGAAATTTATAAATTACCTAATAACTTTTCACCAAGTTTAATCGTTCCGAAAGTGCCAGAAACATTTAAAGTTTGGCCTCAACTGAATCATAATTAAAATATAATTAGGCTATATCCACAAATACGAATCCGTTCTTTTGCTAATCGCCTCTAGCCAATAAGGCGAGCGTTGAAAGGCAAAATTAATTATTAACACCAAGGAAGCTAAGGATCTCAGTAATTAACCTTTCGTTTCTATGACGGCTCCCTCCAATCTTGCCTCGGAGTAGAGAGGAACAGGCAAGTAGCGAGTGATTGATGATAAAGCAAAATAGTCATTTTAGGCTGAAAATATTCTTGTTATTGAAGAAAATTCGGAAAATGTTTTAAAGATTTATTGCTTTTTTTTAGTTTCGCTTAGCTTTGCTGTATTTTGCAGAGTGTTAAGACACCACGTTCTGCCGAGTTAAGTTGCGGATCTCAACAGCCCGCCTTTAGCTTGTTACTAAAACGAGGATATTTCATTCCCCTGAATGGGAATCGAACTCACAACCCTCGCGCTTAGGTCGCGCGCACAAATTTTAGTAAAATTATGTACACTTGTTGCCTAGGACGCAGTTTTTTCTGAGATACTAGTAGACGAAGTCACTGTTATAACCAAAGTATTAATATTAAACCATTTATCTTATATCCAAAAAAAAGATAACCAATAAAAGATAATAGAGATCACATAAATGGGGGGGGTGCGTATGTATATATAAGAAACAAAAAAATTACTGGCTTTATCACTAATGGCGTCTAAGCATTACCTTCATTAGGATGAGGGATCGTCTTTATAAAGAGCTTTGATCACGTAACTGAGGAAACGACGTCGATTATCTTGTATGGAACAAAAATATTTTTTTCTTATCATTGGCTCGGCAGCCGGCGTTATTTGGGTGATCGTTGTAATAACTTATTAAGGATTAGAGTAGCACCGGACAATGTTTAACTGTAAGCACGATGGTTCTGGGTTCGATTCTTATTTGGGGAAATTCATATATTTAAATTATTTTTATTTACCATCAAACGCCCAATTTTTGAGACATTGTGTGTTGGATTGCCCAAAAGCGATTTCTAATATCTTAAACATAATTGATATTTATCCCATCTCTTCGTTTTTCTACAAAAAAAAATTGAACAGTGAGGGACGGAATTAAATGCTAGATATAATATTACATTAGTAAGCACGAACATTGAAATGGATACTTTTGTTCATATCTTACCCAATAGATAAAAATATTTCTATATGCTAAAACAAGTTACTGGTCAGTTGGGTCAGCGCCAGCAATGTAACTGACAAGCAATTTTCTTATTCTCTGAACCAAAAGTGCGGATCGTATAGAATTACAATTGTTTTGAACGTGACGAACATCTTTTGGTAAGAATTCTATATGAAAATGTTAGAATGAAGAATAACGAAATAAAGCTATAAAATGGTAGATACGAAAAATTTTGCTGATACTGAGAAATTAGTATTTTCATAACATATATTTATAAAATGCATGTATGTAGACAGAGAGAGCACTGATGCCCGCCGAAGCAAAGCGTGGCGTTAGTTCGACCACCCGACCACCACATCGAGGACAGATTGCTTCGAGAAGCCGGCGGCAAGTGGGGAACGGAAGAGTTTTAATGGGAATGGAACATCTTCTAGATTCAAAGGTTCCCTCTGCCTACCTTGCTACGAGTATGTGCGGAATACAGAATGAAGCTATAAAAAAAATATGCGTTTCCTAACCGTACTACAAAAGCGTTCATGAATAATACGAAAAATAGGTTAAAACTTCTGATGCGAAAACAATTTCTACATAAATTCATACATGTAATTTATAATCAACATTCGTAAGCGTGTAACTGAAATAAAATAAAATTTTTAAGCTTTTAATAAAAACCTCTCATTTTACACTGAGTTTTAAATTTTAAATCTGTAGTAAAAAAGGTTAATTTACTTTGATATTTAGACTCAACGTACGTTTAAGCCCTTCCATTGGCTGGAGGAACGCATTATAAATGCAAAAGGCAAGTACTGAGGCCGAACTGTAAAGAAGTACGGTCTACTGCCGTCTCGAGTGGCTGTTGTTGCAAACTTAGGGGTTAAATGTTGTAATTAAAACGATACTTTTCGCATTTACTATTGTGACACAATTTATGATTTATTTTTGCTATTTATTTTAAGTTTTTTGTTTATTTTATAGATTTTTGTTCTGGCCTTACAGTCTTTTGAAGTATTCATTGCAAGTACTTTTCTTTTATATTTGAATATGCCGTTTTTTTGAAAAGAAGTTTTATTTAAATTTCAATGAAAATTTTGGATATGATAATATATAATTGTCATTTATGAAAAGATTCAACACAGTTGTACTTTTATGTATGGACTGCCTTTGGAATGTGTAAATCTTATGTAATTCATCAATATTTTTTTTGTCGTTTATTATATAAAGATCATAAATATTGATTTAAATTTGATTTTTTAAAGATAGATAAATGGCATTGATTTAGTTACGAAAATTTATTAAAAAATATAATATCTTTTTGCAAAATCCTTTTTATATCATGGTGTACCTTGTATAAAGCAACGAAGAGTGAACCCAGAGTTAAGTCACTCTGTCGTCGCGTCATGTAAACAATGAGGGCCTCTTATTAAAAAAATGAAACGAATTAAATTCGTAGTGGTTACATTTCAAATGCAAGTATGTTGGGAAAGATTTTAACTCCAGACAGATATTTCTACTACGCCCTAACAGAAATACATACAAATACACCCATTCGTATATTTTTCTGTAGCAACAATAGTTTTTCGCTTTGTTTTATTTGCCTGAATGGAGGGAACTTTGAACACGCTGTATAGGGTTCCCGTCACCTTTATAAAAAGTCTTCACACTCGTTTTGCCAGACAGCTTTTATTTAGAACTTTTTTCTACAAATGTTCAACTTAAAAGCTCCTAACAGTCGCTGTGGGTTTCAATAGCATCGTATTAACGATGAGTTAAAAAACTCACGAGTACGTACAAAGTATATATTTTTTATTAATTATGTGATATTTTGCGTGTATTTAGTACCCTCAATGAACATTTGTGTATCTATATGTCTGTTTGTATGTACGTACGTAACGTATTTTGTTCTACGAGTAAGTTTTTCGTATAAAAGGTAACTTAAACGAGTTTGTTGTAAGCTATAATTCAATAAACTATAAACAGTCTCGTGAGACGTGTGTCTACAATAACATTTTCACCATATAAAGGATAACGGAAGGAAGCCACATTTATTATTCTTGCACAGATCTGCGAGTCAGTTAACTTTAAACCAAAGTTCTCTTGAGTATAGTTAAAATAACTACAACATTTTTCAATTTCAATCACGCCCGCATCGCCCCCGCGAGATTGCACTACCATTGATTACGTTCGAGGTGGCATCACACAATTGCACTCTGGAGTAACATTAGATCTTTTATTGCTAGATAAAAATATACTGTTTTCATACACTTTGAACTGAAAACTGGAATGATCAGTACGCTTTTATATATATTTTGTATTAAATAATTATTAAAAATAATTGTATTAATTTTTTTTATTTTATATAGTTAAATGTACGGACGCTGTCTTATTAGGCAATGCTTGCTAATGAGTAAGCTTGTTATATATGGTTTATAAAATGAATTTACTATAGCATGGTTTAATAAAATATAAAATGGAACAATTAAGCTCAGTTGCGACAGGGTTATGAGTTCGATTCCTACTGAAAGAAATGAAATATTTAATATTTTAAATTTTTACTTTCTGGTGCAGGTAAAAGTTACTAGCTTTTTGCAAAAACCATACTTTTATATATTATTTATTCTATAGACAAATAGACTAAGCCATTTTTATCAAACCTCTTCATAAAACAAAAACTGTGTCCAAAGACTAAGACGCTATTGTTTAACTTAAATTAAGACACCACTGTAGAGCGCAGCGTTGCTTGAACTGAGCATAGTTTTATAAACTTCTCAACAGGAAGATCCTTTTCCTGCTTGGTTTTGACTTTTGTTGTAAATATTTTCAAAGTGACGAAATGTTAGAGCTGTTAAAATATGTTAGTTTAAACGAAATGATTGTTGGTTTGAATCCATTTTAAGGAAAATGATAGTTCTAAGACATTTCGTTATCCAATTTCTGTTCTATTTTCGAGATATTGCGTGTAGAGTGGCTGGCGGAATTCAACGCCGCGCTTTGCCTTTGTCTACCAGAGCCTTTGCCTTTGCACTACGACAGTAATTAAGATAATCATTGTAATTAAATACACCAACGTTCTTAATTAAGCTAATTAAAGTTATAAAATAAAAAAAAGTTTGTGAAAAAGTTTCATTCCGCTCGTTGAAACTGTCACCTTTTATAAACGCTTATCACGTACAGTTCTAATCACCGTCTATTGCACTAATGGCCGTATCCATTACCGTACGTGCTATTGAATAATATATATTTTAACCGACTTCAAAAATGTAAGTAATGTTTGACATGTACGCATCAATTGCTATATAGTAGGTTTCAGCGCTACAAGTATTTTTGCTTAGGTAAAGATGAGTCTACATTCATCTTTTGGGGTTGATTTGAACGTATTAGTTTACGTTCGTCATATTTGTATTTGAATTTTTATATCTTCATGTTAAATCTCGTATATAGTAAGGAAGTAGGAGGCAACATAGAATGTAGACACTATTTCTCACTTTTCGCCCGAATTTCAGATATTTCATGATAACGACATAAATAAGTTGTAACAAGCGTATGAAAAGGGCGTATAAGAAGCGTATATGAACGTATAGCTTACTAATCAGAGCACTTGGAAGGTTTTCAATAGGCACAAGTTCAAATCCCGCTACGCTTAATTTGTTATACGTTTTCTGAATAAGCATTTTTTTGTTGTAAGAAACATTTTTGATCTGCCATGCTTTCTTCGACTTTCTACTACGCCAATAGGCTATTCATACAATATCAGGCTAAAAACATTTTACTCTATCCCTAAAGTATTCATGACGGTCGAAATGATCAAAGAACGAGAAAAAGTGCCTTTTTATATGGAAACAGTATGACGGTTGCCCGTTTGCTTACAAAAAGCTGTCGACATTATTGATTCAGATTTACTTTGCGTCGGCAACGTAAAATATTATTGGCTACGAAAAAATAGGAAATATTTAAATATATTTTTTTAGTTTTAGATTATATCCCTGTAAATAACATTGTAGGCAGGGGGAACACATTAAGACATTTCCGTTCCCCACTTTCCACCAAATTCTGGAGGTCTTGGTGTTGAATGGCGGATCTCAAGGCCGAGGCCAATATGTGATTTCCTCGAATGGGAATCCCACCCACAATCTGTCGTCCACTGCTTTTCGTATATCCAAATGTATATACGATACAGAGAAAGAAGCTCCTTGAGAAAGTCATATATGAATAATACATCGCACCCCTCACCGCAAAGGCCAATCGAAGGGTGCACTCTTAATGAATAAAATACTACTTTACTATTGGTCCATTTCGATTTGCTTAGCACTGCTTGCTTAACTGGCTTCTACTTTTTTAATAATTCATAGAGCAGATTTACGTTTTTTCTCTCATTTAGTAGGGTAGATCGACGGTATATAGTGGTGAGACGTTCTATACTTTAGGTCTTAATTTTAAGACATTGAATGTTGAGTGGAGGACCTCAACGCCACGCTTTGTCTATCAAAACTGAAAAATGAAAACAATCTAAGTATAATCAATCCTCAGGAGATTTATTGTCTGTTCACCATGTTCATCGCATCAGACGCCATGATGGTGTATAAATAACTCATAAAATTAGCTTCACGCTGGTCCTGCACATAGCAGGGTAGACAGGTGGAATCTAGTGTTAATATACTCCGTTCCTTACTTCCTGCCGAATTCTGGAGGCATTGCGTGTTGAGTGGCAGTGGCATACTTTTTTATTATATGTTAAAGGTATTTATTTTTACAACTTTAAAGGTGTGTATTTTTACAATAATCTTAAATTTTATTGTATTTTACAAAATAACAACATTTTCTTCTTAGCAGTTTCTGCTAATTTAATATTCGAAACGTTCTTGTACATGCACCTGTACCTGTAGAATGAAATATTCATAGAATCATAAACTTTTTATAATGCCTTAACGTCGAATGTCTCTTTATGTTTATCAATTTGTTTGCAATAACATATTTATAGTAGGTATGTACTGGGCCAAGTGTATAGACTTGCCGCCTGTACTCTTAGACGCTATTTTTATTAGCTTCATGCTGAATTCCACACATGGTAGGCAGGTAAACTGGGAACCTATTGTTAAAACATACTGTTACCATTAAAATACTTCCGTTCCTAACTTTCCGTCTAATTGTGGAGAAATTGCGAGTTGATTCGCGGAACGCAACGTCACGTTTTGCCTCGTTACCAAAGCGAAGAAATAAAACTGAAATATTTCATTTTCAATACAAGGAATCGAACCCACACCCTGTCGCGTTTATAGTAACCGCTTGTTTCCTGCGTCCATTACTGCGTCACTATGGGCCTCTAAATATATGATTTGCTACAACTTATGTATCATAAAACACAAAAAATATTATTACTTACCTCATTTTATAAAAAAACTTCTAAACATTAGCTTTAAAATAAAAACCCTCCATTGAATAGAACTGGACGTATTAAAGTTTCATCACCTTTGCGGATTGCCAATTATTTTCACGTGTTTTGCAAAGGTCTTTACAGACTTACCCTAGAAGCAAATAAAAAAAAGCCTCACACTGTATCCTGCTTATAGCCGGTCACGCAAATTGAACTTAGTGTTAAGACACTCCGTTTTATACTTTCTGTCTTATTTCTGAGACATTGCGATGTGAGTGGTGGCACTCAACGTAAAACATTCTTAAAAGAACTATTCGTAGTTACGGGTTACGTTGCAG
Organism: Heliconius nattereri; assembly: GCA_013403645.1. Lineage (NCBI taxonomy): Eukaryota > Metazoa > Arthropoda > Insecta > Lepidoptera > Nymphalidae > Heliconius > Heliconius nattereri. The sequence goes on along the minus strand of JAAIXI010000229.1, from coordinate 9,134,678 downwards.
GTTCGATTCCTTCTCAATAGATATTTTTATGGTTACAAATAATTATCGCTTTTTCTTTCTTTCTTCACTCTGATACTCCACCTAATACGCAATGCGTCTAAAATTTGGCAGAAAGAGAGGAATAGAGTGTCATATCACTAGCAGCGTAAAGATAAAGAAAAATATCAAATGAGCATTATCTTTGAATGACAATTTCACATTAATTGAGTCTAATGTGAGGGTACCTTAAGTATTACCTCAGAGACTTCTAGACAGGGTCGCTGAGCGGGTACTTATTTATTTACAGCTACGCATTGCAGGGACAGGTAATTTTTAAGAGAAGACACTATCACAAAATCACAAAACTATCACAAAACTTTTACTATCACAAAATTAATGAAATAATAATTAAGTTAATATTACTTGTTATATTATATTTGTATGGCATTTTTTTAAATTACACTTTTTAGCTGGATTATTAATAATCTTGAAAATCAAAGATCTTCCAACTTTTTTATGTTCAACACAGAAAACGGCGTACGGAGTGTCTTAACACTAGATTTATTCTACCTACCCTGTTGTGTGCGGGCTTTTTGTCGACCTGCTCGAGAAAGGCGCAAAATGTAATTTCTCTAAGTATCTACTTATGTTATTTAAAGATAATTTATTAACATTTCATTAATTTAATGTAGGAAAGTTAATTGTATGATATGGTATCATTGACCTGGTATAAAGGTCATGAGTCACGACCTGAATAGTGGAACTCTTCAGAGGTCAGGAAACCACACCAGCTTAGGCTCATGTAATTTACGCGAGCACATTCTATAGCACTCTGTAGGACTTTGACTTTGAACAATGAAACGTGCTTTTGTGTTTTTTTAACTATATATTATTAAGTGGTCGTGGCACGGGGGTAGAAGTGCTGACAATGACAGATTGTGGGTTCGATTTCCACAGTCTGTGGGACTCGAGGAAATAAAATATTAAATATTATCCTTTCCTCGCTCTAACGAGGAAAAGCGAGACGTTGAGTTCTGTCACTCAACACTCAAAGCCTTCAGAATTCGGCGGAAAGTGGGAAATGAAACTGTTTCAACGGAGTGTTTTAACTCTAAGTTCTCAGGTTTCCTCTGCCTATTCTGCTACGTGTGCAGGTTATAGGCTTGAGCTGAAAAAAAAAAATTAGGTTGGAATTATTATATGGAAAGGTTCTCTCTATCTACATTAGGTGTTACATTCCTGAAGATGGACATAAATTTATAGTTACTTTACGAACAACAATATCTATAACTAGATCATTCATACAACGCCATAAATAACCCGCATAAATTCAGTAGGCTATTCATCTCATGAAATTTATAAACATGTGTTGTAGCTTTTACGAGCCACTTTAACTGTACGGTTAGCATCGTAACGTTGGAATCGGTCGTAAAGGTGACTTCTGTGCGCCTATGATATCCTGGTACTTCATAAAGATTTATTATAGGTAGTTATTACGCCTTGTAAGAAAGGTCAAGTAGAAAATGTTATAGAAAATTTTTATGGAGTATAAAAAAAAAGTATGGATTGTGATTTTTACTATCGTTTTTATTTGTTGCTAACAAATATATGGAAAGGGTGTCTTAGAAATAATGTTTGTTTTATATTATTTTATTAGTTTTTGTTTTGTTTCTTTGTTTTATTTTATTGATTTATCACAATTTTACAAGTATTTTCACTATTTCTCCACTCTCCAACCAGATCTTATTTATCAAAATCGGTTCTCTGGTTTAACAGTTACAAGAGAACCAAGAAATGGCCATACATACAGACATACGCGCTAAAACATAACCTTCCTTATGGGCCGCAGTCGGATAATGAGCAAATATTGTGCTTAATTAAGGCCGTCGTAGCGCAGCGGCACAAGGGTGTGACTGCAACGCGACGGTTGTGTGTTCGATTCTCACTCGAGGAAATGACATATATATTTCCATTTTTGGGGGTTTATATTTCCAAAGTGGGGAACGGAGTGTCTTAATACTAAGTTCCCTTTGCCTACCCTGCTGTGTGGGGGCAAGTTGATTTTTTTATTGCTCAATGCTTAATTTACGCCATAAAACTAAAACAAGTAGCATTTAAAAAGTTTCGCTTTTTTTGTACCTATTGTCTTACTTATTATTTGTAACCATAAAAATATGGCGCTACGAAAATTTCAAACAAACTTTTGTCTTTATACCTTTAGAAAGTGAGAATTTGCATGTGAATGCAAGATATATTGCCGTTGTTAAACTTAATAACTTAATATTTTGAAATAATGTTAATTATATTACTTAAAACAATTACACTTTAATATCATCTATATACATTTGCATTTAAATTTTAAATATATATAAATGATAATTTACGATCTCGATATAAAGTTTATTACATATAAAGTTTGCTCTAAATGACAATTGGACTCTTAACTGTCATGGACTTATAGACAGACCCGTCCTAATTACCCTATTAAGAAAATGGCTTTCAATTATCTAAGTTATAGCTTCTATTTTCTTCTTCTTCCTGGCATTAATCCCAGTTGTTGCCATGGTCTGCCTTCCTACTCAACCTACTCCTCTTTTCACGGTCTTTTGCGTCCTTGGTGGTTAGACTATTGGCTCTCATGTCCTGCATCACGATATCCAACCAGCGCTTCCTTGGGCGTCCGGGAGGTCTCACTCCAGGAACTGATATATCAAGGCACTTGCATCCGACACAGTTCTTAAATTGGCGCGTAACGTGGCCAAACTATCTAAGCGACGCTCTTGGAGCTTATCCGCTACGTCACGAGACTACGTCCCGATAAATAGCTTCTACCCCGATGAACAGCTTCTATATTTGCATTATAATAAAATTTAGTTTTTCAGCAGAACTGCTCTCCGAGGCGGTGGTAGCTTCTTGTAGTTTTATTGACTTTACTAACATTTATAAGTAACTTGACCTTTTACACCATTAACACCACCACCATATGATAATATCATAATAATATTATAATAATGTAATTATTTTCAATATTTTTTCCAGAAAGAAGGTCATACATCCGTGAGCAAGGTGACAGCTTGATAAATCCCCATAATACTAGTAACAGGTGCGTATTCTTGACATTGACAGAGGATTATTTTGAGACGTCTCTGAGGACGCGTCTGAGTGGAAGCGAAATAACAATCTAAGAAAATAAATAATTGAATTTAATTCAAATTTGCGATTTCTTTGATGTAAGCTTTTATATGTTCTTTTATTTCTAATTGAAATAATGTGGAAATACTAAATATTATCTACAGCCTATGCTATAAAAATGTTCTACAACCTATGGCTTTGTGGCTATATCGCCTGGACCAGGTTCAGGTTTTCTACGTTCAAATTGTTTTTTTTTGGCGTTGAGTTCCGCCACTCAACACGCAAAGCATCCAAAATCCAACAGCGGAAAGTGGGAAATAGGAGTGTTTTAAAGTGAACAGAGTGTCTCACCCTACCCCGCTACTTGCGGAATACAGTATAGTAGAAAAAAAAAAATAATCTAACAACGCTCTCAATAGAACCGTACATGGATTAAGCGAGGGTAGTGTTTTAGAAGTGGAATTTAATGTTTAATCGTATTTACGCTCGCGTTGGAGATTGGTTAAATGTGCTTAACGTGTTATTGCTTAATGAAAGATATGTTAAAAGGTATTATTGTTCCCTTTTCTAATACCCACGCTTGAATGAACTTATACAGTTCATATGTAGGTATTATATTGTAATATATAGCAGGTATTACATTCTTCATTTATGCGTGAAGCAAATTTGTTAGTGGTGATCCTATAATTAATTGTTATTTTATGTAGACGTATAAAGATTTTCAATTTATATTTTAGTGTTGGAGAAAATAAATTATCAATATGTTTTTATTTAGTGCTAGCTTTTACTTGTGAGTTGATGAGTGTGGTCATATGAAAATAGCTTTGAATTTTGTATGATACATTTTAAGAGATGTAGGTGTTTTGGGTTACTGCGAAACCATTAGTAAGTGTAATATCTAGACTATAAAAGACTTAGCCGTATAACGCCCATAGCTGAACATAGACCTCCCCTGGGGATCTTCAAGGTCAGCGCGCTGTCCGCATATAGTGGACATGCCATCTAGGAACAATCAATTAATCAAATGTCTCTAACGCGATGGAACTTCAGGAAATCTTTTCTTACTGTTCCTCTACATTCCCCAACGAAAGTTGATCTTGAACTTTATATCCTAAAATTCGGCGTTCTACGCCGCAAAATACGGCAAAATAATTTTAATAATAAAAAATAGTCAGTCACTAACATAAGAGTTTCATGTATCTCTATTTAAACACACAAAGTACGACATTAATTCCAACTCCGCAAATATAACGTTTTTATACGTACAAACTCTATCAAAGTTCTCGTCTAAGCGTGTCCCCATTTGTTCGCATGAAGACTACAATATTCCGCGATTAACCTGGATTACTCTCTCGAAACCTTGGAACTACGCAACTAAAGCACTTTTCATTTTCTCAGCCCCGAGAAAACGGCAATCTTTGCGAGAATAAAGCTGGCATATTAGATCTATGTTGGGCCAATCCTTGGTTGTATGCCAAATTAGATTGTTTTGTTTTGTATGGGATTTATGTATGTTGATATGGGAAATATATGAAAGCTATATGGCTTGGAATAAGTTTTTTCAGTATATTGTTATTGATTATTTATTTTTTTTGGTTCACGCTGGGGTAGGCACGGAAACCCAGTGTTAAGACACTCCGTTGCCCACTTTCCGCCGAATTTTAGAGGCATTACGTGTTGAGTGATTCAACGTAGCGCTTTCCCTTATAACCAGAGAGAAATAAAAATATACATTAATAATAATTAATTCCCCCGAGTGAGCCCACAACCGTTGCTTTTGTGGTCGCACGTTTACCACTACGGCTCGACGGCCTCGATTCTTGATTAAGAAGATTTTTTTTATAGCATTGTTTAAACCACTTTATTTCTATAGTACAAATATCTACTTCTTAAATTATAATTCTATATTCCCTCATGCACTTCCACAATACCTACTTTATTTAGTGCTTGCTCAACATGATGTAGTGTGGGAAGCTACCTAAAGTGAGTAAGAGTATTGGCGGCGTAAATGGCGGAACTGAACGCCGCGCTTTGAGCTGGACGAACAAAAATAATTTAAATATCATTCTCCTGTTTCACATAACAATCACGCTTGTAGTTCATCTCAATTCACAGCCTCAAAAGTATGAATAATCTTAAAATTAAATATTCCTTTAAACATAAAACGTTAATTAACATGAAATATTTATGCAAACACAGCCAATATATAATGATAACAAGCAAAATACAAGTAATAGACGAAACGACTCAAGGTCGACGAAAATTAGACGCAAAACCTTATTTGTCTACGCGGGATTTGAATTTATTTTACTAAGCAACGCGTATTTGTATAATTCAATTGCTGACAGTAGGTACAAATGTTTGAAATATCTGTATGGGTAGAATTATACACTTATACAAATTTCGTTAATAAAAACTATTAATAAAATTTTATTAATAAAAACAAACTTGATAAAAAGTCCTGATAAAAGTGATGGAGGGTAGATGTAAGGAGTGCCGTCGTCAAATTTTACAGATTTATTTATTGAGTAATATTTTGTATAAGCTTTAGTGTCTGTCTATTTTAAATTATTTTTAATTAAGGACTATGAACTTTTTATTACCTTTGACATTAGTCGAAATAAAATTATGCAAGATAGAAGTTAAATTACTCAGGCGAAAAAAAGGCTTTATAAAAATTATTTATTTAATTTTAAAAACAACCTTTCTGTTTTAAAGCAAGTTGAAGACAGAGAATCTTTATTAAAATGTTATATACTTTAAAACATTTAAATCATCAAAATACACTAAGCTCTATTGTTTGATTCCGCGAGCTGCAAGTGCGGCGTCAGGGGAATGTATCCTTATGCCTTAACTTAGGTTGATAGATTTTATTGTAAGGAAATTCTTTTACTTTAAGACCCAAAATACTTAATAGAAAAAAAATAGAAAAAATATAACAAACATTGTCACTAGCAAGTAGATTTGCGTAAGTATCCACTGAGCTTCATCCCTGCATTTCGTGTTCGCAGCGAGTTAAATGAAATGGGAATTGTTTTAGGTCCTCGGTCTGCTTTGAAATTGTCGTTACTGGGACTTTTTACTCATTTGTACGGGCTACGGGCTACGGGCTACGGGCTGTTATGAGGCGGTCGGGAACAAAAACACAATAAAGACGCAAATTTATATACAATGTTTTATAGGATTTCTGTTGAGATAATATAGTAAGATATAAAATATATAATAATTTGCATGTAAACCATCTATTTGTAATATAAAACTTTTTTGTTATTGGGTAATTATATTTAATTTATTTTTTTTATCATTCTGGTAAGCAAAAAAAAGGACTATGCTGCGTAATTTTTCAAAATTGGGGACAAAGTGCAGAACGGAATGTTCTACCACTAGATTCAATTAGCCCTGCACTATTAATAAGGAAATAAAAGTGTTTTTTTAAATAACCTTAAATAGAAAAAGGTATATTGTATGTTAGCTTTTATAGTTATAAAGATAATTTATTCCCAGGCCGTTTTGGCTCAATGGTACAAGGGTGTAACTATAAACGTAACGGTCGAGTGTTCGAATCCCACACCAAGAAATTAAATATTTAACATTATGATATCCCAATTTCCAAAAAATGGAAATAGGGGTGGTTTTTAACTAGATTTTTCTTTCATTTGACTTACTGTGCAACAGTAAAATATATGTAAAGATAAAAACCACATATTGTATAATATAAATCCCACAGTTGACCTTCTTCAAGTGTCTCCAAACTCATGACCATCTTGCTTTGTGATAAGGGTACGTGTAAATGCTTTGATTACGATAATGATAAACTAATGTGGGGGATCTAATTTTTTTATTTCGATACTGTTACTAATGTTTAAAATCAATTACTTGTAGCCTTTTCTACTGTAACATATTTCTTTAATGTAATGCGAAAAAAATGTCGGGAGAAGTCACTTTTAATATTTTGAAGTTGAGGAAGTTGTGGAGCCACTGTGATTGCATCGTTAGTGAGTTCGATTCCCATTCGGGGGACTAAAATATTTAATATTTTCATTTCCTCGCTCTGGTAACAAGGCAAAAGGCGAAGGGAAGTGTGGTACAGTATGAAGCTAAAAAAAATCAGTCTACAGTTTGGAAATGTTAAATGAACATTCATTGATCCCTCGCGCTGATAACCAAACCTGTTAACCAAATCCTTCACTCAACATGTAAAGTGTTGAAAATTGAGCAGTCTGTCTTCTTTTTTATTCTTTATGCAAGATGTAGCGTAAAGTAAAAAATATACAGTATCAACTATGCCACGATTTTATCATTTAAATATATACGTGAAATAAAACGATAGGTCCGTGACACCCTCGGACTGTATAACTCAACTCGTGACTGACAGCCAATGTTAGATAGCTCACAAAAAACTCGGCGCGCAGCCAAATTGGCATACGAGCTAAACCACCAAGATGCAAATCGTCCCAAAAATATACTAGATACACAATTTTTTTTTAGTTTCACGCTATATCCCGCAAATGGCAAGATAGGCAGAGGAAACCTGGGACCCGTGTTATGACACTCCGTTCCCATTAAGACACTTCGGTTGCCCAGTTTGCAGGTTTATATCTATATAAATAACATAAATATATAACATACATTTTGTTTCATTACATGGAAAATGGAGCTGCTAATTATATTCTACTCATACTATAATAACTACTGGGTAATATTATAAAAAATGGTAAATTTTAAACGACTTTCACGACAAATGGAGAACAGAGTGTCTTCAAAATTAGGGTCTACCTACCTTATGTGTTATATAGAAAAAAGCCTTATTTTGTATCATCAATAACTTTTACTATTATAAGATGTTTTATAAAATATAGATATATCTTATCAGATATTTATTTCACATTTAGATCAAATTAAGAAAATAATATGTTCGCGTCTTGAGAGAAAGAGTGAACCAATTTACCTACCTATAGATACATTTTGCCTGTGAAATGCGAAATATGGGTGAAAAATCATCGAACATAGAAATTATTTTTGCGAGTTTTTGGATTTCATCATTTTTTATTTAGAACATTGTCAGTTTTTTTATGCATTGTCATCGAAACCAAACTTGCGTTGCAAAATTTCAGCTCGATCTGTTGGAAACAATCGCTTTAAAATTCAGTTCAAAAAATTGTCTCATACATGCTAACCAGCCTAGGTAGATTTATATATAAAAACTTGGGAAAAAACAATTCAATAGTAACATTCGAATTTGTTGTAAACGCAAACGTTGTAGGTTCGATTTCCACGTCATTATTTTCCTAGCTCCGGTAAAGACGAAACGCGGCTTTTACCTTCTCGTAAAGTCTTTGAATTTAGGCGTAAAATAGCAGTCTGTAATATGCCGGATACAATGCGAAAATTTAAAAAAACTGTACAACTTATGAATTTATACAGAATATACAGAGTGCACTCAAACTTTCAGCTTTAGCTTGATTTATTAAATTTTCCGATTTGAAAAAAAAGCGAGGTCGCGGTGTTTATTGGATTTTAAAATCCCGTCCCGAACAATCCGCAAAGAGACGACGTTTTAACCACAAACTGATTTTTATTTGACCTCTTTTACTATTTTCACGTCAGGTTTGGAAATAGAAAATTCTCGAAACTTCTTCAACAACTCCAGCTTCAATGATATTTCGAAAAATAAGGTGGGGTGTATTGAGAACCTTTAGCGATTAAAACTTTGCACTAGTTTCTTTACCTCTTTTACCTTCTCGTGAGTTTTTTTATGATTTTTTTATATTTACAAAGAATGAAAATATTTATCTTGATAAAATATATGGCTCCCAGTTCATTCTTCTATTTTAACTCATTTAATATTAAGAAAGAAATAAGTGGTTGGAGCAAGTTATAGGCTACTTTTAACATCTACCAGAGCGGTAATAGAACGCAACACCTGTCACGCTGTTCTTATATATGCGCTGGCTTTATAATATTAATAATTTATAAGTGAAATTAATAATACTATATATATAAACAACATAATTCTGGCAACATTTATTTATATTTTGATTTTAATTTGTTCATAGTAAATATTTGAAAAGAAAATTAAAATAAGGTAGGAAACTTACACACTCACTTACCTAAAAGCAGACTTAAACAATACGTCACTCCCATGACAACCGTGAAAGCCAATTCAAAGAGTAATCAAATCTATAATACTACCCTCAATTTAACTTACTGACAGTGTGAATACAAATTTAATAGCACTACCTGCCAAAATCAAAAACTACCTTAAAGGTTAGAAAATATGATCTAAAAACGATATGTCATATACATTATTAATTTTGTTCATAGAAAGGCGAAAATTACTTTAGCTATTTCCAAATGAATCTAACCCTTATAAGTTCCCTACATAAAGTGCAGTCCAAATCGATACAAGCACATAATTTTGGACAATGTTTTCGATACTTCGTTAGTATTCTAGTCACGAAAGCGTAGCAGAAAGTTGTTAAGTAAACTAGTTCTATCAAAGTTGTGCGTGTGCTCTACGGATTGGTATACATTGGTGCTTTACTATCACTTTATAGGGTTTATTTTTTTTAATTACAATGATTAAAAGCTTTACGTTTTTTCTGTGAAGGAGGCAGAGGGAACCTAGTGTTAATTAAGCATTACGTTCCCTAATTTCTGTCAAAATTTCGATGAAAACCAGAGCGGGGAAATGAAAATAATTTGATTATAATTAATGAAACTTTACAGCATTATAATATAAAAAGAATAGAATAGAGATTTCTTACTAAAACAGAGGAAAACTTGAATAAATCAAGACGTAGGAAAATTTTAAAGCCGTTAGACCCTCAAAAAATAACTGTGTAAATATTTTGTTCATTTTTACGCATCGTTTCCTTGAAGATGGGGTAGACAGATGGGGTAGACAGATGGATCTTAATAATTCATATTTCTGTTCCGTGCTTCTCATATATGTATGTTTTATTACAAAGTATGGAAGCCAAGAACGTTATATATACAAATACAACGAAGGGAAAATATTTTAGTATATATCTCAACGAGAACATTGAAATGAAAACTTGTTCTCGCTGCCTATATTGTGCAGTGCAAAAAACAAATAAAATAGCGCATACACGCCGTTTTCCGCCGGCAGAGGAAACTTAGTGTTAAAACACTCTGTTCCCCATTTATCGCCAAATTTTTGAGACCTGAGAAAGGAAATAAAAATAATTAATTATCGAGTGAGAATGGACCCCACAAAACAAAACAGTTTCAAAATAATACAAATATTTGTAATATTTTAATAAGACGCATATATATATATATTGTAAGGCACTTAATATTTTTTATACTACCCACTAAGTACTCGCACATATTAACACCCCATTCACTGCGCTCGAAGAACACATTTTTAATCAAGATAACATTATTCGATGCGTGTTTATTCATTAACGCATCTTTTGTTAAACATTTAGCTCCATTATAACTACCTTTCTATTGTCACCGTGCCCTTTTACGGAAGATTCGGCGAGAGAAACGTTTAATGGGTTTTTTATAACTAAAATAAAATTAATAACTATTATATAGGAAGCCATCATGGCATAGCGACACAGCTTCTGAGTGTAAACTTGATAATTGTATTATAGTATCACTCGGCAGCATGAAATGAAAATAATTCATTTTGCCCAAGTGTGAATCGAACCCACAATCGTCGCGTTATAGCCACACGCTTGTGCCTCTACGCGATGACGGCTTCAATATAATAATACAATTATATCATTAATAATATTATTATATATGACGTTGTTTCTTATTTATTAATTTTAATAGAGTGAATTCACTGTACGTTACTCTTAAGGCTTTCGAATCCATTATATTAATGACGCACGAACCCTTCTAGAGGACGTTGTTTAACGCTTTCATACTGATTGTTGAGGTTTTATTACTTTGGGACTTGGGAGCTCACGGTCGCGATAAATAAGTGATATGTCACTTCTGGGCATACAAGTGTTTTAGATATTCAATTAATACTAATAATATTATAGATGTGTAAGTCTGTGATAATGGATGTTTGTTCGACTTTCATGAAAAAACTAGTGAGCAAATTTAGATGAAACTTTACAGTAATATTGCCTATATATCAGAATAAGACATAGGCTACAATTTATGTAAAGATTTAATAATTTAGCTATGATATAATAAGCGGGCGAAGCCGCGTTTTGGTAGCTAGTTCTACATAATTTTGATATGGAAATTTCCAACTGAATGAAGATTATTCAGTATTTTTAGAAAAATATATTCTTTTTATGTTCGGTAAGCAGAATGGATATAGACTAAATATTTCATATCCACTGTTCCGTTTATTCGGACCTGAATAGAGAAATGAAAACATTTTTTTTTTAATATTAACATTTTAGTGTGTGTAGATCGAGGCTTTAAAACAGTCAAATACTTTTATAACTTTAAAATTGTGTCAAATACATTGATATTTTATTGAAAATTTATTTTTATATTTTATACAAAAAAAACTTAATTTATCCTCATTTACAGTTTTAAAAAATGTTAGGCTAATATAAGTAGATTGGTTATAGAATAAGTACAATTTCTCTGAATGCTCTGGACATAAATATACACTATCAGCAGTACAGAAAACTAGGTAAACAGTATAATTTTCGTATATGTTTCACTGCGTGTATATTGACGATGAATATTTTTTTTTGCGTCACGCTGTATCCTGCCCACAGCAGGGTAGGCAGAGGGTTAAGACACTCCGTTCCCCATTTTCCACCGAATTCTGTGTATTGAATAGCGGAACTTAACGCCGCGCTTTCAGTTCATGATTATGTGACATAATACATTTATTTTTTTATGTAACAAATACTTGGGAAATATATCAAAAACAAACAAAACAACCCACAATTGGCATCACTATGTACTTTGATTTAATTCATGGCGCACACGGAGCAGCGCTTGGCTAACAAGCGCCATAAATCCAACCATAGCTTGTATCTTCGGTACTAATGCTGTACAAACCTTGCCTGATACGAAAAGACCCATGTATATTTAGGGGAATTGATCGTTTTATATTGTGCCATAATTAAAAGACTTCAGTTGCATTGGTTACATTTTTTTTAGGATAGGCAGAGGGAGCATAGAGTTAAGACACTCCGCTTCCCGTTTTCTTCCAAAATATTTTAAATAAGTGATATCATTTAAGTTAGAAACAAAGAAAAATTCTGGTTAAAGGTAAAGGTTAAACTAAAAAGCTATGTCCCAATAAAGACAAAGATATTTCATTTGTTTATACCAGCCAGTGTTTGGCAACTTAATCCTGTAACTCATAAAAAAGAGATTTCAAGTAAAGTTGCTGGTAAAACGTGATCAAATCTCATTCGTATTTAAAAATATCTTCACATTTTTCCTTAGAAAAGTTGTCCTCACTGAAGGCACGTGTCAATGATTACTGAAAATTGGAAACGTTCACTAAGAGTATAAAACGAGGGGAAGCCCCGTCAGCGATTACCTGGCATTTAGACTTTAGTACGTATGTATATATATGTATATATATATACGTACATTTTTTTTGTACATTTTTTTTAGATTCACGCTGTACGGCGAGAGTAGGTAAAGGGAGTCTAGTGTTAAGACACTACCGGAACTCCAGGCCGCGCTTTGCTTGCTTTGCTTTATAAAATATTAAATACTAGCTGACCCGGCGAATTTCGTACCGCGCTACCAGTCATTGTTAATTTTTTGTTTTTTAATACTTACTATGCAAGGAAACTATACAAGGAAACAATACAGTAACAATATTTACAATAACACAATAAAAAAGTGCAATGGCGGGCCTTGTCACTAAAAGCGCTTTCTTACAGGCAACCATTTGAAAGAAAAAACGATACCAGAAAGGTGTTAATAGTAGTAATAAATATGATATCCTATCCTATCCTATCCTATATCTTATAAAACAAAGTCGCTTTTCGTGTCTGTCTGTTGTTTCTAACTCTTCTTCTTCTAAACCACCCAACGGATTTTTATGCGGTTTTCACCATNTCCAAAGTAAACGTGTATACAAAATTTCAGCTCAATCGGTTGAAGATATCTACTTCAAAATTGAGCTCCAAGATTTCACCCGAACCCACATACATACATTGCAAGTTAAATAAAAGCTTTTAACAAACCTTTTGCTCAGTATAAATAATCAAAAACTATATTTTGCTAAAGTTTTAAAATTAATAATATTTCTCACTTACTTACTATTTGTTGTCAATAGATCTCCAATATAAACTACTTGAAAACATTAAATACTTATATCTTTTGATATAGTGACGCGATTACTATGAAATAAAAACTAAAACTTACTCTGATTTACTTGTAATTTTTATGTATAAAAGTTGCTTAAATTTGTTGTGTACTTTTTACGTGATACGTGTTCACATAAACAGACAAAAGTTCCAAAAATGCTGGAAATGGATACTGTTAATTGTCCTTTAACACCCTAGCATTTTTTAAAAATATTTTCAATGTACAGAAATACTTTTGTACAAATTTATTAAAAGTATATTATGAGATTTAACTTACTCGAGTGTTATTCGCGGTTACAGTCACATGTCCAGCGCTATGCACTGGCCTCTGGTATGTAATTTAACTTATATAAGCGCTCCTAATCAACCTTCCCTTACAAATGGCTGTAAACAATCTAAATACCTAAAACATGAATATGTTCTGGCTGTTCATACAAAATATCCGTATATTATTTGGTGAGGAACCTAACGATCGTTTGACGCGCCGCAGCCGCGAGTCCACAAAGCGCCGGTGCGTCCCTATTTGCCTAATTAATTCCTCTCTACGATGGTAACTCGTGCATGTCATTGTTGGAAGTACCGATATCGACATTAATAGTGGAATTGAAACCTTTTACTGTATATAGTGTAATTAATTTCAATTTGAATGCATCATATTTGATTTGATCGTCATGGCGAAGGGGCACAAGCGTGTGACTGGCTGTGGGTTCGATTTTCACTCGAGGAAATGAAATATTTAAGAATTTCGTTTCTTAGTTTTGGTACCGACGCAAAGAAATTCAGTGGAAAGTGTTCGAATTCCCTTTGTGTGGGATACAGCGTGAAGCTGATTTTTTTTTAATTTATGAAATTAATCGAAAAGCTGTCATAATTTTAATACGTGAAATGTCATTATATACTTTAAAATAAATACATTTTACATCATAATAAGATTAAAGAGCTAATGCCATTATAATTTGTGATGAAACTTTTAACATTTTATTTTCGTAATTTGGCGCAGACCAGTGTTGCGAATATGTTACGTAATGAAAATTTAATAGTCGCAATTTAATTTTATTCATATGTGTCGTTTGTCATAAATGTTATCTTTATTTTTGTTGCGAGTTTTTTTCTTGATTATATTTTGGGATATATAAGTGCATTGGTATTTTTTTGAATTGTAAATGTTGTAATAGGTTACAGCGCGGCGTTGAGCGCCGTCGCTCGACTCACTCTCGCCGTTTCAATTTGGGGAAAAGCGGAAATCGGTATTATATTGAAAAAAAAAAACTTTGATTATCCTGCACTTCATAAAAAAATTAACTCCTTTTTAAATTTCCCCGTAAGTAATTTTTTTTTATAAATAATTTAAAAATCTAACGAACCTTATAAAGAGAAAATATATTTTTTTCACATAAGAGCGATAGTTGAGGTAAATATTTGTTTCCATTTCTGACATTGAGTTTAGCCACTGCACTCGTTTCTCTAATTTAGGTAGACATCAGGAGACGGAGTATTCTGACACTAGCGACTCCCTACTTACCCGTCATGTGGGCAATTTATATAAAATATACTTCAACATGCTCTTTAATTTATTATGTGATATATAGAGGTATATCTATCATAGTCTCTATCTGGTAGCTCTATCATCTGTTTTACGAGATGGCCACGTTAGTGCCGGCACAATAATGAAATTTCAGAGTAAATTTAGATGGCGGTGCTAATAAGTGACACACTGACGTTGGGTTGATGAAATAGTTAATTCAAATGCATTTTACATTTTAACGAAATATTTTGTGAATTACATTTGAAGAGAGTTTTATTATAAATCACCAATATTTATTAAGTTCATCGTATTTGCAGTGGTACAATGTGTAACTGTAAACGCGACGATTGTAGGTACGTTTTCCACCCGAAGGAATGAATTATTTTCATTTACTCGTTCTGGTAACAAGGTACAGAGTGTTTAGACATAAGGATCTCTCTGTCTATCCAACGACATTTTTATTTTATTTTTTTTAAAAACTTGACGCACGATATCATCTCACAAACGTGCAGAAAGTGGAAATCAAAGTCTTCTTACAGTGGAATAACCCATCTCTGCCTACCCTGATCATATAAAATTATGTATTCTTTATAAATTTTCATAATAAATATAAAAACACACCTACGCTGCATGTATCAAGGATAAGGTCAAATGTGTAATAATGCGCTTACGTGCCCTCGACCTGAGACCATTTAAATTGAACGGGGGCACTGGAAAGGTATTCGAATAACCGCACGATACAAGAATTATCAATTAGATGGAAATGCTTAAGTAGGATATGTTTGTAGCTTCACGCTGTTTACCGCATATTGCAGAGTAGGCAGAAGAAGCTTAGTCCATACGAAGCACGAAGAGAGTGGCGGAACTTAACTCTGAATTTTATCTAAAAACAGCAGAAACAATTAAATTTATTTAAATAAAAACCCCTCCTCTGAGCGAGGATTAAATCCACAACCATGGCATACCAGCATCATAGCCACTTAACGACACCATAAAAAAAAGCAAAACTAACTTACAAAAACATCAGAAGTTTCCTTAAAGTATCTAAAAAATCTGTAGGGGCATTGCACAAGTATTATTATATTCTTTATAAACACGCTATATGAGCGCCCTGAATTTATTCACTACAAATGCAATTGTGAAATTATGTTCCACTATTGTTTTGTAGCGTATAAATAACTAAATTAAATATATAATAAAGGAGTTGAATGTAAACTCTCGTCTCACCATATCTGTACCCGTCCGTCTCTCGTCATACCCGTAGCCCGCAAAGTTATTACTATTACAGGGTATATTTCTAAGACAAAACCTACATACATATTAGAATATATATTAAAAAAGGTATATTTGTGACACTACCGCCAGCGAACTGATAGCTGTCGCATTAAAGTCGCCTCAGCCCCCCGTTTGAGTGCCTAAGCTGCTTACCATCAAGTTGTCTCTTTAGACTTTATCACGCAAAGCCATGTTTTGTCCATTTACCAAGTTGAATTTTCAAGTTATTTTTAAGTGTCATGCTAAAATATTGTAAATGTACGTAATTTATTTAATCAGTAATTGTGGGTAAAGTATGGTAATAAGTACCTACGATATTCGTAATCAAAAATATATGTGTACAATTAAACTATATTTTTAGAAAATGTGTAAAAGTTTATAATATTCTATTTAAATCAAATAAAGTAAGAAAACGCAACGTATGATAACAAAATTAACTAAATTTTCAGAAGCTATCATGATAATGTAAAAGAATTTCATTAAATAAATTTCTTGTAAATTTTTTTAATGAAAAACCATGTAATTAAACATTGTATTTTCCGTCCAATTTTCAATGCGTATAGAGCGGACTTCCACCAGGAAGTCAATGTGCTTGGCCTTGTTACCAGAGCGAGAAATAAAGAAAATTCATTTTTCCAAGCGAAAATCGAACCTATAACGTAACATCGCGTCGTCACCATCACGTTTACAGGCAGACGCTTCTGCTGCTTCTTAAGATTTAACAAAATTGAAACTAAATGATTATTGCTAAACCAAAAAAGTACGTTACCTTGAAATTGTCATAAATTCAAATTCAAATTCGAAATATTCTTTATTCAAATGGGCAATTATTATAAGCACTTTTGAATCGTCGAATGAACATATGAACAAAAAGCTACCGCCGGTTCGGAAGGCAATTCTGCTGAGAAGAGCCGGCAAGAAACTCAACAGCTTTCAACTTTTCAAAATATATATTATTGTAAGTCTACACACTACTACAGTGTAATCTAATAACTCGTTACGTAACTAAATAACTATCTATCTAAATTTATTTCCTACTCCCACATAGCGGTTTCGTTATAAATTAAATTGCCCGCGTGTCCATTTTACCTTATTTTTCTCTTAACAAGATGGATATAATGAAAATAATAAACAATTTTCGACTCTATTTTACATAGTAATTGTGACCAAAATACACATTTTCGAAACAAAATTTTGATATGGATCGTATTTCAGGCAAATAATTTTGACGGGACCGTCAGATTTTAGTACAAATAATTAATTATTGTTGACTAACTTGCCGCTAAGATGTGGATTAAACGGGGATTTACTGCTGGTACGTTGCGTTGTCGTGGTTTAAGCTTGAAAATGTCAATGTTATATGAACTGAACTCAATTATCTAATACGAGAAATGAAAATTTGTAGTTTTTCTACATAGAAAAGTAGACAGAGAAACGTAGTGTTAAGATATTCCGTTCCCCAATTTCTTTGACACAGTTTATTCTTTCAAATTTTCGATCTATTGCATGAACACCACCGAGGTTGAAAATAACACCAGAAATGAAAATAACTCACAAGTATTATAAAAAGCAGGATACAAAAAAGACTTCGCGTGCCATTATTTTATAATTTCATAGTAAAATCCAAGGTAGAACTGTACTTAACACAATAAAGTGAACTTTCAAGTGTCCACTTGCTTTCAGCTCGGCGCGAAGCACTCCAGAGTGTAAGATGTCTGTCTTAATCAGTTTCACTTCAAACACTAGACAATGCAGGGCTATTTTACTGCATAATTACTAGCTTAGTACTTTTGTTTTTTTTTAACCTTTTAAATATAATTATATTAGGCCGTAGCGCGGCATAAGGGTGTGACTAACGCTGCGGTTGTACGTTCGATCCTCACTCGAGGAACTGAAATATTTATTTACGTTTATATTTCCTTTTCTTCGCTCTGCTGTCAAGGCAAAGCGCAGCGTTGAATTCTGCCACTCAACACGCAATGCCTACAGATTTCGATTTTTCGTAATGCCCATAGGAACTAGAAAACGATATATCTCATTTTACATATACAAGTCCACGTAATAAAAATACGGGCGACCAGTTGTTTATAAAAGTAAAGTGAAAAAAAATATAACAATCTGTCTTAATCGCTCTCACCTTGAACGTTCGAGACAATTCAATTAGATTAAGGATACAATGGACGGCGATTAAAGAGATTTTGGTTTTGGTGCAAAATGTTAAAATTTTGTAAGTAATAATCTTTTTTTTATGTTATTGTCTGTATTTTGAGGCTGATTGTAAATACGACAGTTATAGCTTCGATTTCCGCTTGGGAAAATGAATTAATTTCATTTCTCGCTCTGGTAGAAATGCAAAGGGTGGCGTTGAGTTCCGCCACACTACACACATTGTATCGAGAATTAAGTGGAGCGTGTACACTAGCAAACACTATTTTTTTAGGAGTAGAATGAACTTCATCCCTGCACGCCACCCATAGCGGGATAGGCAGAGGGAATCTAGTGTTCCCAATCCATTCCCCATTTTCCGCCGTCAATTAACATTAGACTATTTTAGTATGACACAAGCTGCACAAAGAGAATAAACCAAGAGCTTAAAAAATAGTTTATTAAAAACTATAGGCACCTAATGACAAAATTATATCTAGATAAGAAAATGAATAACCGCAAAATCAGGTAGGTAATATTTATCATGTGTGCTTATGACCGTAACATCGCAAATATTAAATGTGTTGCCTGTAATGAGGTTTGCGGCAACCACAAGGTTAAAGGAAAATTTGATTTACTAAAACAATTTATTATCTAGAAATATTATCGGTAAATCGCTTCTAATACCCTAGAGATTATTTTTACATAGATTTAATAAAAAGCACACATTTGATTTATTTTATTATTTGTTTAAAATTTTAGCGTTGCGTTAATAATATATTATTGTTAAAACGTAGTGGTGAATAAAACGATTGTGGGTTCGATTTTAACTCGAGAGAGTGAAATATTTTTCGCTCTGGTGGAATATTTCGAAATTCAGGTGGAAAGAGAGGAAAAGAATGTCTTAGTACGTTCTCTTTGCTTATCCTACCATAAGCGGGAAACAGGTTTAAGTAAAAAAATGTAAACGCTATATATGAACACTCACAAAAATGCAAAGCTCAGTTTAAGCATCACGATTCGCGACTGTAACCTTGTTTTCCTTCTTCGATGTCAAGTGGTGAGGAGGTTTAGTGGAAATTAACACCGCATTTTTTTGCATACAAATTAAAATAAATTGAATATCATTCTTCCCTCGAGACCCCTCTCTCGTTAACAGTAAATACGATAGCCTAAATTATAAAATATTTTTTATATATTCGTATATTGTTTACGCAACACCTCTCGAAGCTTACACCAAACACTCAAACGTCGTCTGACCAATTGGGTCAAGTGAACAACCCGTCACAGGGGAGCTAATTAATTTGTAGTTATCTTCTTCATAATAATTAAAAAGTAAATGAGTAAAGGTTTCATTTAGTTTTATTGGTGGACAACAGGTAAGACCTGTGGTATTACGGCACGAATGGTAGGCAGAGGAAATCTAAAATTAAGAGACACCCCGTTCTCCATGCACCTCTCAATTTTTGAGGCAATTCATGTTGGCGTGTCCTGCAAACAGCAGTTTGCCCACTTTCCGCTGAGTTCTGAAGGCATTACGTGTTGAGTGGCGGAACTCAACGCCACACTTTGTCCGCAAAACCAGAGCGAAGAAATGAAAATATGAATGTAAATAAATATTTCAATTCGAGTGGGGATCGAACCCAAAACTAGTCGATTTTATAGTCACACTTTGTGCCCTTGTGGCATGGCTGGATATTTAACTAAGTTACGAAATATTACTGTAAGCCCACTGTAAACTAACTCCGCCTTATAATCATATTTCAGAGTTAAAGAAAACCTTACAAATTTCTAAATAATATATTCTTCATTTTCCTTCTAGAATGTACAAAGATTTCTCTTAGCGTCAGAAAAATATATAGATCTTATAAGTCCTAATAAATCACGTGAAATAAAATTAAATATGGCGGATAGAGACAGCTGTTCCGTTAGCAAATATTGCTGGGATTGTACAAAATATAAGTTATTTAATAACGAGGTTTTAGTTGTATGTGTATGTATGTATGTATGGGAATAAGATGGGTATGGAATTGATTTTCTTTATAAATATTTTTTTGTTATAGTGCTAGAGAAAAAGTAGGTTCAATTTGAATACATTGTTTCTTTTCATTTTTAATATGTTTTTAGCATATAATTGTGACTATATTTGAACGTAGAATAATAAGACATAACGGTGAGATTCTCTATTGTCTCTTTTTGAAACAGATAGGTTTAGGTAATTGTACTTATAAAAATTGTAGACTTTGGTATTTATTTATTTTCTAACAAAATACAAAAGAAGAATTAGAAACTACTTACTGTTTAGTATCATATACCACATGAAATGTAGTAGTTTTAGCGTGCGAGTGCCGGACCCATCATGGTTCATAAATTAATATCTCAATATGGTCCATAAACTCCGAAAACAGAATTCATGACCCCTACATCTAATTAAAAAACCAAATTCCACCTCAATTCCCCTCAAAGGAAGTCAACATTCCTTGCCAAAGTAAACAATCATCTTAAGCAAGTAATCCGCTGGAGTATAATCAGTCTTTGCTGAGCTGCGAATGTGTTTTAACAAGCAAAGTGCATTGTGCCTCGCTGCAAATAGGTTCTAATTTTAATTAGGCGCTTTATGTTGAAGCGAAATGGTCTCCACTTACGCTAAGTTTTAATTTAAACAAAGTATGAAAGATAGCTGCTATTCTTCTTTTTAGCTTCGAGCTGTATCCTACATCCAGGGTAAGCAGACGTAATCTAGTCTTAAGAACTCCGGTCCCCATTTTCTACCGAAATATTGAGGCAGTGCTTGTTGAGTGGTGGGACTCCACGCCGCCTCGACACCAGTGCGAAGAAATGTAAATATTAATATTTAACTTGGCTGAGAATAGAAATCACAACCAGTCGCGTTTACAGTCACATGCTTATTCCCCTATAGCATAACTAGCTTCGACTGTTTAATATTAAAATTGTAATTTGGTATTGTAAGCTTAGCTTGCTCAACTGTAGAGTATCTCGCCGGCTCTTCTTTCACAAGGACTGCATTCCGGGCGGTTGGTAGCTCTGTGTTCATTCGACTATTCATAAGTGCTTGCAAGTCTTTTTGAATAAAGAACATTTTGAATTGAATTTGTGGTTATTTCCACTTTAAATTCCATTTGTGTTTATTTTTTGAGTGATAAAATGTACAATCATATTATATCTAATTATATAAGTTGGTTCATAATGCTAGTGGTTACAATTATTGCTATGGGGATCGGAATCAAATTTAGGACTCATTGAAAAGCAGTGAAGTAAGAAGCGCACCAAGGGTTCCGTACGAATAATATCATCATTGGAGGTACAGAAAATATAACTTATAAATGTTGACAAACGTGAGGCGTAAACACTAATTGATATTAATTTCAGCTTGTTATCTTTATGAGAAAATTTATTTCGACAGATTGACAGACAAAATATTTTTTTTTTTAAATAGTTACTTTATTTTACCTATATCAAAAGTTATATATAGATTTTCAAAGAAATATAAATATAATTAACTAAGGTTATGGAATAATTGAAAGCATCAACTTTTTCTAAGAGAACTTGGTCGAAACAGCAAAGCATTGTTCTAAAATAATTGTATCAATTTAGAGAAAATTCAGTGCAAACAAAAAACTAGACCGTTACTAGAACTAATCAAGTTTACTTAATGAAAGGGATTCACAAATATTTACAATGAATATGGTAGAATGGAACAACTTGAGGCATTTGTACCATTCAAATGTTTTTGTTGATATTGTTGATTGAGCCTTTTATAATAATTTTCATTGTATATAATATTATTTAATTATAATATTATTTTATAATATAATATTATTATTATAATAATATAATAATACTATTTTCTATAATTTATAAAGACATCTGTGTGAAAACCTAGAAGAAAAATAACCTTACATTATTATATAACAAGTGGGCCCGGACGCGGCTACGCCCGCGAAAATATAAGCCTAAATAATTAAAATAAGTTAAAAAATAATAATAAGTGGAGATTTATTATTAGAAAAAATGTCTGAGTAACCGAAATGAACAAACAAAAGAAGTAAAAGTAACTAAAGCTTGCCGTGCGCGCGTACTAAACATTTTTCTATATTAAATAATTAATAATTTTTGCGAACAAATATTAAATAAAATCCCAAATGATTCAAATTACGATATTTTAAGTGTATAACATCGGTATAGATAACCGAACTAAGATTAATTAATAATAAGCACAAGTAATTACATAAAAAAATAATATTAATTCGAAAATATATAAAAAATACAAAATCAACAAAGTCATCTGCCCGTTCGCGTCGGTCATACTATACCTACCACTCGTAGGCTAGGTCGTTCCGAATCACCGACATCTCCTTAATTATTTATTAAATTGTTACACAGTAAACTATNATAGGTAGTCTCTTTATTTTTAAAAGCTATAAGAATTTTTAGTTAGTAGCACCTTGAAAGTGTGTATTTCATAAAAATATTAAGGTTATTATTTTCATTTGAAATGCGGGCGAAGTCGCACGTAAAAGCGAGTTTTCTATAAATATGTTTTATTTTTCTCTACGTTGGTTTAATAAATAAGCGTTAACGAGGACAGACGTGACTTTTTCTACACTATTTAGAGATACTGGAATAAGTTGAGAACGTAAAATGTAGAATGTAATCACATACGAAGTTTTTTAAAATATATTTTATATATTTGCTTATCTAAGTATGTGTGAATGCTATTTTTTTTACTTTCAAATATCTTGTCTTTTCCTTTTGTTGATATGCTAAGTCTAGAAAATGTTTTGTCTCTACACATTTCTAATTTCAACTGATAATTGGTTCAAAAGTAACATATTATAATGTATACAGTGACATCGATGATAACTTCACCATTACGACGTCTAAGACGCTCCGTTTCCCGTTCCCCGTAAGAGAAATTGCGTGTTAAGTCACCGAACTCAACGCCGCGCTTTGTCTTAATATAAATTATTTCAGGTAAAAAACTTACAATAAGGAGAATATAACCATATCCTCTAGTAGGAATCGAACCTACAACCATCGCTTTTACAGTCATACGTTGTATTTTTTAACACTTGTTCAAGTAAAATTTTACTTTTACATGCTTACCACACTTAACTTAACATTTAAATTTAGTATTCATTGAGAAAAGAACAAGAAAGCCGCCGTTCAGGCCACCTTTATTATTTAAGCCCTACGGCGAGATCGCATGTAAGATATTTTTAGGTAATTCATGATAAGAATTTCATTTGTCTGTAATGGACGTAGAATAAACATTTCCTTTTTTTGTTAAACTTCATGTTTTAATTTCGCATATAAGAATAAACATATACATTAATAAGTTAGTGCAATTGCACTCTCTTCTAAAGCAAATGTCTAGTGCAGGCGAGCCACGGCGTTAAGTTGCGCCACTCAACAAGCTATTGCTTGTACCGCAACTCTATTTGTTTCTATATGGAGCGAGAAGTGAAAACGAATGTGAATCCGACTTAAGACGAACTCGACGGCTGTGTTTTTGTAGTAACAGACTAAAATTAAAATAACTTATTCTCCCGAGCGGGTGCGAACCTACATCTCTCGCGGTCAGGTCAGGTCAGGTCAGGCAGCTGCTGTGATACAAAGGCCTCACAACAAGAAATACATAATTTACATAATAAGATAATTAGATGACATCAAATAATGAAATTATAGTGAAATGAGACAAGCATGCGAGTTATATGGTATTTTCAACTTTAGAAGCGCCGCTCGAAATGTAGTAGTAGAGGCTCATTGCATAACGGGTCGTGATGCTCTACTCTTTAGAAGTAGCATCTGTTTATTACAGAGATTTAACTATGCGGGATATACTCGTAAAAACCAAATTAAGAACCGCATATAGCAGAATAGGCAGAGAGATCCTAGTTCCTCACTTTCCACCGAATTGAAGAATTGCGTGTTGATTGGCGCAACTCATTTTCGCGCCCGACTAAATACTGCTTTAATTTATCAAATCCCTGCGCTATATGTAATTTGAACCTAGAATCTTACAATATGCTTTATAAAATATTTACAAAACAAAATACAAACCACTTCCACACTCCCCAAGTCAAACTACGAAGTCGCTTTTCAAAACAGATGCGACTTTAGAAATTAACTCATTTCTTGCGGGCACGCCTAATTAGCGACCCTGTTCCGTAAGTACAGTCAGCATAATATGTTGAAATACAAAGACTTTGCTTTTCATATACTTATAACAATTGTAAAATAAGTTTATTTATGTTTTAATTAATATTTTACATGAGTTTTTAAGAAAAATACTGAAAAGATTATGAATTGAGTGAATTTTGTAGAAATTAAATGTAGCATACATTTGAGTAAATAAGTCTTCTCGCATCTGTGTAGGAAATTTTTGCATCGACATGAACATGGTATGTGATAATATTATATACTTAGTTTATAATTTTTAAAGTTTTTCCATGATAAGAATAGAAAATGATTATTACATATTACAATATGTATGGTATGGTAAGAAAATTAAATATTTTTTAATTTCATTTCCTCCCTCTGGTTCAAGAATTCCAAAAGTGAGGAACGGAAGTGTTTTAATACTAGATTCCCAGGTTCCCATTGGGAGGGTTATTGCAACAAATTCGACAAAAAATTCAGAATTATATTAATATAAAGACACAAAAACTAAAGACACAATAATTGCTGTCTTTCTTACCTTAAAGATTTAGGTTTAGGATTAGCTAAAACTATATAGATTATCTTGGAATAGATAAAAAATATTTTTGTTGAATTAATAAACATAATTTAAATTCATATCAAAACCAGAAATCGAGGGTTATTTTAGAATCTAAAGTACCTACGAGGTAACATTTCTAAATTTATATCTTTATCTTGGACGATGAAAATAATTACTATGCAAAGTAATTTTCTCCGAGGCTTCCAGTAAATCATGTTATTTTGGGAGAATATCCCAGTTTCTCTTGCCATTAATTTCTTGTGCAAACGTAGAATTTATTATAATACACTTACCTGCTAGATTGTGTCTTATTGTTTTCCTTTTAATGCACTTTGTGATAAAACTTTCCGTTACTTTAATATACGATAATATAAGTATAGAGCATATATGTATATAGAGCTCATATGAGTGTTAGGTTATAATAACAATAATCAATAAAAGAAAATAGAACGATTTTTCATTCTAAATTTGACTATACCCTCTTATGATAAGTGGATAGTCTACACATCAAAATGTCATGTCAATGTCATCAAAACTATGTAGAGAAAAAAATTCAAATTCCTTCATTTGTCCCCTTCTGTGGACTGTTCAGATTCGTAGTTCATAGTTTCAAACATATGTAATTTATGTTATTACGCCCGTGTCATCGAAATCACACATATTTTCAGCGTAGAATATACTTGAGTTAATTTTTTATTGATAATTTCCAAAATGTGCTTCAGCCTTTTTACTATAATTTCTAATAAACAAGACGTTACGCGTATATGACTCTTTTCTGTGATCCAAAAAATCTGCATTTAAAAAATGTCTACTAAAGATACCATAAATGTAATATCTTTTAATTTGGTAATATTAGACAGCTATAATTTGCTTACACCCATTACGCAAAACGGATGTGTACTTTTATATTCCAATAAAAAGAATCGTGTATTTTGTTCATTTTGTAAAAGATCAGTGAGTCTTTCCTATTTTTAGTGAATTTTGGCAAGTATGTGCTACTTATATCTGTAATTATACTGGCACAATGGCTTTAAAGGAGTATTTTTGAAATCTCACTTGCCATTTGACTATGCTAGAAAACTAAACACCATTGCTTATTTTCGATTGGAAAATCTTTTTCGTAGACATATTTTCTGTTACTCTAGGTGTCCACAGGAAAGATGTATGTCTATGTTTGCGCTTGTAAAACTAAACTAACAGCTTTTTTGCTAATTCATAATGACCAAAATAAAATCAATATATCGTATACATCTTGAAAAATTAAATGTAGACTAATGTTTCAGATTATACTAAATATATAGCATTTTACAAGTGTTAAGTGGTCTAAGATATTATCTTAAATAACGAAATCTTAGCTTAGCTAGCTTTTTTACATTGTTCCAGCTACATTGCCGTATTCAAATAGATCTGGGGTGCACTTAAGCAATGAAGAGAAGAAAAAACGAAGACGTGAGACAAGTAGAGCTAAACAAGATGCTATTATTAACTAATAACGTGCCATGATATCTATAAAACAAAACATTGATCAACATTGATCATCATCACCAGCAGATGATTTACATATTAACTTCTGAATTATCACCAGCTGCGAGGCAGGAGCTAATAACTGCAACACAGTTAATACTACTGCAGTTATTACCGATTAAAGTGGCTATTGTTATGTATGAAATATTAATTATCCTACGATACAGTTCCTACACGTAAAGGCCCTTAAGAGAATGTACAAATGTTTTACTGTGACGCGTCAGCCGGGATCTCAAACTTCAAACTTCATTTTATCAATTTTTTTCATTATAATTATTGGTCATTCATTATTGAGTAGATATTGTTTAGTTTGAATAGGACTCTTTCTTATTGTTTCAAGAGGCTGGTATTTGTTACAGTATCATTACCGTTATGTTAACATTGTTTATAAATTTATTCATTGTTTAAATAATTTTTGGCTTAGTTCCGTTGAGGTATGCAGAAAATAACTATTATGAACCTATGAAACTATTATGAACAAACAAATAATGATAAGAAAACATAGATTAATATGCTTGCTACTCAGTAATTTTAAGAAATTATATTTTTCTTCTATTTATTACCTTACATTTTTAAGACTGAAGTAATCTGCTGTATAAATCTGACATTTACTAGTTTTATTTAATTTTTTCGTGACAATATTGATGTCATATCGTAATCAAGGACGTTATTAACCAATTCTATTATTATTAGAAGTAGGAAATCAAGCAAATACATGTAGCACTAATACTTTATACCTTTCTGTAGAACTGTGTCACTTCTGTGGCCGACAAAAAAATTATGCATCGAATATCTTTCTCAAAAACGAATAATGATCTGGTCTCATATTTTTTCTGTATTAGGTTAATCTATAAGAATTAAATGAGAGTGATTTTGAACAAATATTTCACTTTTTTTTTCGTACACATTCAGGTCGCGATTTGTGTATGACCCTATAAAACATATAGAGCATGGGCACAAGCTTGTGATTGGTCGTGGGTTTAATATCCACTCCAGAAAATGAAATATTTAATATTTTTATTTCCTCGCTTTAGTAATGAAGAATAGTATTGAGTTTCGCCACTTAGCACGCAATGCCTTCCGAATTCAGCGAAAGTGGGAAACACTAGGTTCTTAGGTTCCCTCTGCAACTCTGCAAAGAAATCGTCGAAATGGTTTTGAACTTAATTTTATACACACCATCTTTTATTATTTACATTAAAACAAAAATTAAAACATTTCACTGAAACTACCAAAACATCAAAACCCAAAAAATATTTTGTTTAAAATAATATAGCCATTTGTATTTCAATACTTTAACAACTCCTAATCCAATTATTAATAACATTATGCATAATAAGGGTTTTATCATATGATATGTATATCCGAATAACAAAAGGGCCAACTAAATTAAAACATTGGCTTAAATGTTCAAGCTAACATAGGTAATCCCTAAGGAAATAAGAAAATTTCATAGTCAGCCAGGTGAAGTTCACCGAAATGGGTTAAAATATGATCTTCCTGTACACTTTGTATTCTGAACATGCATCTTTCGTTAAAATATGTATGCCTTTGAAATTATATAGCGGTGAGTAGCTTAAAGCTCATATACATACAAGCGAATAAAATATGCTCTTAATAATTCAATTGTAAACAATTAAATTATTATAAGCATTATTAAAATTATTAAAAGCATGACTGGTTTTAGCCAGTCATGGCACAAGGACCCAAGCTCGACAGGTTGTGAGTTCGATTCCCACTCGATGTAATGAAATATAAAATATTCATATTTCTTTGTTGTAACAAGGCGAAATGTGGATGAAAAATACCTTAATGAGAACAGAGTGTTAACACTAGGTCCCCAGGTGCCCACAAACAGCGTGATAAAAAAGCATCAGCTAGTTATATCGCATTTGTAGCTGGTGTTAAAAGCTTCTATTTTAGTTTTTCTTTAAGTACAGATATTTCTGCCTACCTTTATGTGAAGCTGAAAAAATCTTAACGACACAGAAAATATTTAATAAGATAATACATATAATTTGGAAAATAATATTTAGTTTATTCAACTTCTTTCTGCCTATTTTATTATAAGCTGAAGACATGGAAAATATAGAAATTTATACGAATTTTAGTTAAAAAATACGTTAAATGTATACACACAACTTTGTAGACAATACCTTTACTGAGAACATTTAATACTTTCTTCCAACTGCTTCTGAGAAGATGAAACTACAGTAGGCGAGTATGAAGAATATGTTATTATACTACCTGCATAGATATCTATAAATTCAAAAGGTATATTTGTTTCTTATACTTACATGTATATGTATAAATTATAAAATAAAAATTATTATATTTAACAGGTTAAGGCCAGCCGTCGCATTAAGGCACGACGAGAGTGCCACTGAAAACGCGACAAGGTTCGATACCCACTGGAGGAAATTAAATATTAAATATTTATATTTCTTCGCTCTGGTAACGAGAAAGAACGCAAAACATTCAGAATTCACCGGAAAGTGGAGAATGGAAGCGCAAAAACTAAAATAGCTTATAACAAATAATTCCGCTATCCCACTGTGATATTACGGCCTCATTCTCGTATATACAAAGACATTCTACGTATCTAATATTTAATTATGACATTATAGGAGTCTAACAGTTATTATTTAATAAGTAAATTCTTACCAAATCCAATACTGATATAAAAGCCTATAAACTGTCGAAATTTTTTGACAATAATTGTTCTACAGCTCTCTCCTTAGTGCATATTAACGCGCTGAGCATTCCAGCTCACTTTACTGATCTTCTCGCATCCTTTAGCTCCGGTGTAGTTGACTGTATACTTATTTCTGAGACCTGGTNTAGAATGTATGTATTTGCTATTATTAATTTATCTAATATTTAATTACAATCTTTAGATGTATCTGTAGCTATTTATGTATTGGAATCATTATGTGTCTTCTTTATTATTATTATAATTTTTAATTTTTAATTTATTTTTCTCTTTGTTTCAAAACTGCACTGTAATCTCTTCCCGCTGTTGGACAGTCATATCCACCGTCATATCCACCTCCTTTGGTTGGCTGGAAGAGATTTCTTTTAGAAATAAGCCCACCATTGTTAACGAATTTTTCAATTTTGTTTTACTTTTATGTAATTTCTAAGTGCAATAAAGTATATATATATAAAATCACGTTGATAGAATGAATATTCTATCCTACCTAGCCTACTGGCATATCAATGGACATGGCATATAAATACGATATCGATCTCAGCTACATTACACTTTGTCTTTTGTTTTATTCATGGATATAAGTGATTAATCATTGTCCGTTTCAGATCATTACGTTGGCGGACATTTGGGAAAAGTAAATGAAGTATACAATACAAGTTGTCGCCCGCAATTTTGGTTGGACGTTAAGACATATAAGGGAAAATCCCTGTTTTTCCCGTTACCATTGAAATTTAGAAAAATCCTCTTTTAATACTCCCAAATGTAAACTTTTCAAGTCGAGTACTTTCGTCTGAGCGTCGTCTGTTAATCACTCAATAATAGAAACAGTCAATCATTCAGTAAAAAAACAAATTTCGTGGTATTATGACAGCTTATATTCTTCTGACTGCAGACGATATAGATGAGGATTGAATGTTTGAAAAAAAAACAATATATTTAAATTATTTCCAGTTATCCACTATGGTGTACACATGAGTTTAGGCGGGTAGTGGACAGAGTATGCTGACACTAGGTTTCCTCTGTCTTCCATGCTATACTCGGAATTCAGTGTGAAGCAGAAAAAATGTGAAGATAAAAATTAAACATTACTAATTCTTATTTTAATGATAACTTAATATTGTCCTCAACAATCGTCGAAGAAAATTAGTAAGAAGTACTAATAAATATTCCCAGCAATCCCCATAGGAGTGGGGGATATTTATAAACATTTCTTTATTGTATGCCTGTTTTTGTAAAGAAGTTCTCTAAGGACCTCAATTGTAATTTTCTTAAAACAAAATATTCATTACCTACTCGGTTTATAAAAAATAACGATATATTAATTATAATATGTTAAATTTATGTATACGAATATTTTGCATTTGCCATTAATAATGTTTTTTAGTCCTTGTAAATATTTATGATATTTAATTAATAAAAAAAACTAGATATCTAGTATCTGATGTACGATTGTAAACGTGATGGTCGTAGGTTCGATTCTCATTCGGGGGGATTTTTGACGTTTTTGATTTAGCGACACGACAAAATGTGGCGATGTCTCGAAAATTGGTGTAAAACGTGGGGTACAGAGTTTGAAACGGTCCTCTCAGCCTACCCTGGTATATATGCAGTAAAAAAAATCATCTCTAGTGAAGACCACGAAAATTTTGTTAAATTTATTGAAAAATCTAGAATATTTACTATAACAACACATATTGTATCATACAAGCGTTTATAAAATGAAATATATATTCGAAGGCCTATAGGGAAGAGGTGTGAAATCGAATGACTGATGGGACTTCAGGGAATTGGTTTGGTTCGAGGGTAAAATATATTGGTTCATCGGCTATTTTAAATTAACTTTCCATTTTTGTAAGGGTGCAATGTCACGTCAAATCTGAGTCGATTCGATTTTTATGAAATATGTTAAAAGAAGTATTAGTTTTTGTTAAATAAAAAAAAGTAAAAAATCTAAACTATTTATTTCTTGAAGCTAGTCGTGGCTGAGGGGTAAGCTTGCGTCTGTAATTGCAACAGGTTGTGGGTTCGATTTCTACTCGAGGAAATTAAAAAATGGCAAAGCGCCACTCAACACGCGATTCCTTCAGAATTCAGCGGAAGTATTACATAATAGCTAGGTTCCCAGGACTCCTCTGTCCATCCTGCTATGTGTGGAAGCCACAATCTACTCTTACAAAAATTAAAATGTCTTGGTTTGGATGGTAATGCTTTCCAAATGTTTAAAACTTACCCCGAAAACAGATATCAAGTAATCAAAATCGATGGCATTCAAAGTACCAAGAGTCCAGTAACGTGCGGAATTCCACAAGGCTCAATATTAGGACCTTTGTTGTTATTAATATACATTAATAATATCAATGAAATAGGCTTGAGTGGATACTTATCTTTGTATGCGGACGATACATGTCTATTTTACTTTGGTTTCAATCAAATTACACTATTGGTTCCAACATAATCTACTAACAATGAATAATCAAAAACGTGTTACGTAATCTTTAAATCAAAAAATAAAATCATCCCTCCGCATAATACATTAAAAATAGATAATTTAAACTTACAACAAAAAGTCTGTGAAAAATATCTAGGCCTTCGAATTGATAGCAACCTAACTTGGAAAGTCCAAATCGAGTATACCTACACGAAATAAATTATCATCCCTCACAGGCTCACTTCGACGTATCGCCCGGTGTATTCCGCGTCGCTTACGTTATAATATTTACAATTTTCTAGTAAAGTCCAACCTGCCTTATTTAATAGCCTTATTAAATACGTGCCTTATTAAATACCGCTAATACCAAACTAGCTGATGTTAAAATTTTACAAAACAAAATTATTAAAATACTCGTTCATTATAACTTCTTAACTTCTAATTCAATGACATTCGAGTATAAAGAAACCAAGTTGATGACCCTTAAACAACTATATACATTCACAGATTTGTAACACAAAACTGTTTTGGATATCGAGGAAGTTATTTTTTTTATTTCTTCATTCGTCTGCTTCAATGAATTCTATGAAACGATATGCGCGTATTAATAAACGCTTACAGACTACAGATTAAATGGAGTCTCTAAAAACTTTAAAAAATATATTAAGTCCAGCCAAAATATGTATATATATATATAAATCTATCTAAAAATCACACATTAATTATTCAATTGTGAGTTTACAAAACTTAATTGAAATTAAAGTCATATTTATTACACAAGTTTAGCAAATTTCCTGTTTTAAATGAAAACAGAATAATACAATAAATATTTGAAACATCATTTTAAAAAATTAAGACTAATATACATTTCATATTAATTTCTTACAGTTTCATGATACATTCTGCATACATCTCGGAGATAAAATAGAATACCGGTGTTGAGATTCTCCGTTCTACATTTTCCCGAACGCCCACAGTCGTGACAGCGACAGCGTGTATTATTTAAGCTATTTAAGTGAAGCGTTGAGTTGCGCCGTTCACGCAACTCAACGCTTCACTTAAATAGCGGGTAAATAAAAATAATCAATGACCACAAATAAAAATTAAATCCACAACTGCGTTAACAGTCAGACGTTATTCTAATGATATGAAAGCCACAAACTTCGATAGGTATAAGTTTTAAACAATCAAAATTAAACAAGAACGACTCTACAACAATCGCTGTTCTCAATACTGCAGCATATGGTTTTTCATTTTATTAGAACGCGCGTTCCCGCTGAGATGCAAATCTGAACTAACTAACTTGAAGCTAGCGCACTTACATGTGATATTGAAATTTCTCAAATGATTTATTATTACCTTCTTTCGAAGAATCATTATTATTGTGATTTTATTATTTATATCCATAATTTATCTATCCCGCATATTGCAGGGTAGACAAAGGGAACCTAGTGTTAAGACACTCCGTTCCCCATATTCCGCTGGACTTTCGAGGCATTGCGTGTTTGGAACTTAACGCTGCGTTTTTGCCTAGCTATTAGAGTGAAGATATTTAAATATTAATAAATAATAATTCATTCCCCCGAGTGGGCTAGTGTTATTAGGATTTAATTGCATATTACATAAACCATTAGTGCCTTATCCTCGATTTTATCAAATTAATTCATTAAATATACATATATACTCTAATAATAATAATAATGAAATTTTATTTCAACATTAAAGTTAAAGTCCAAAAATAAACTTATCAAAAAGTAAATTTTAATTGCTTCCAACAAACCGACGACATTTTTAGCTAAGTAGCTATTAATTAAATCGTTTAAGCCGTAGAGGGAACTGAATGTGTTTTAAATGTTTTCAAAACATGATTATTTTTAAATTTCACTTTGATCTTTTAGATATTTGGTTCCTCATTTAAAATGGAATCCAAATACTTTGCTGTAGAATTTATGTGTTATTAAATTTGTGGGATGTTCGAGATGAGTTTTAATTAATTTATTATATGTTTTATAATGTCAGATATTTTTATATTTATTAAGCACGTGTATATAGTTGGTTTCCCTTGGCAGGAGATGCTGTAAATTCTGTTCATAACTGAGAATGTCTTCTCTCTACTTATTCTCTCTATCTTTTATAAGATATTTGGTTAGCTTCATGCTGTATCTTGCGCGTAACAGGATGGACAGAGAGAATCTAGGAACCTACTTTTAAGATATTCTGTTCCCATTAAGACATTTCCTTCCCCAAATTTCCGGCCAATTCTTGGGTTACGGTGGTTGCATGAAGTCAAAACAAAATCTAAGGTAAATATAAGATGTTAAATCACATAATAATTAATAAATAAATTATAAGCAAAAAATCATTTTTAGAAAAAGTTTTTATTTAAATGCTTTAAAAAGGAGAAAATAAAATTTGTCTCTTAAATTTTAACTATCAACTCATAACCTCATTGTACACAATTTATATGATCATAAAAGCTTGTCGCGCGATTTACTTGTGTATCTAACTAGTACTAATTGAATTATGTAAAATCTGCTAAGCTTAAATCTTTAAAGTTTCAATTTAATTAAATATTGATTAACTACATACATTGCAAGTTAAATAAAAGCTTTTAAAATAAGGTAATTCTATATTATTTTGTTGATTGCTGAAAAGGCAGTTTTATTATTGTTAGCTTTAATAATTAGGAGTGACGGTTAATCTGTAATTAATCACGATTAATGTTGGCTTGGTAACGTCGAGTCATGAATACTTGGGTCGAGGTTTTTCATTTAAGATTTAATAATTTATATATAAGTTGCCTTCAAATACTGAACTGATTTTGATGAAACTTGAAGCTCCACCCGCCGTGCACAGCATGTGGCGGATCCTAGTTATCTCAGCATCTTATAAATGAATTTCATATAATATATTATACTCTTTACGAAGTACATAAAAGTAAACAGATATTGAAAATCGTCCTTTCATCTTTAATTATATATTTGCCTATATAATTATTTGTAATAGCAGGAAATGTATACATGAGTATCATTTCCTCAAATTTACTGTATCAATAAGTCATATATAATTATCCACCGCCGTTTTTATTTTAATTGGAGCACGTTTTATTGGTATTGTATTTAGAATGTATTTTAGATATTTTTTTTCACTTTTAGACATTTAGTTGTTACTTGTAGTTGAATGAACGCTAAAAAGATTTTTAATATTAAATTATCACACTGCAAAGTTACTGAAACAATAATAATCTCATAATCTGCTTTTCACTTCATTATAAATTCTCTTTATACCTCAAGAGAAAATATAAAGCCGCTTATATATAAAAATATTATAATATTCAATAGAATTATCAATAACCGATGCAAAACGTGTGGAGGAGAAAATGTGAAAAGAACATACATACATCTACATTGTACACTGTACGAGTACTTACATGTTTATACGATCACGGTATAATATTCCCATCATAAAGATTGTACCGCGTGAAGAAATACCTTATTTATAAACTTGCCTTGCCTATGGCTGTAGTATGTTTGGTTTAGTTAGGGGACATAGATATAAAGATTTAAAAAAAAAAAAATTAATTTGCATCACCCTGTATCTCATGAAGTGTCATAACACTAAGTTACGTGCACTGCTATGTGGTATAAGTAATAATAAAACACTAGCGGCCTCCGCAAGGTTTTGCCGTTCGCCGTTCGTAAAATCGCCGTTTTTATCCGTTTACCGTTCGAGGTTCCCTCTGTCTACCCTGTTGTATGCGTGAAGCTGATTTTTAAGGAGCTCTAAACTTTCATGAACATGAAAAATAATACAAGTACAGGCTTCCATTGAAATTAGATCTTTGGAAATATTTCCACCTGTATAGAAATAGTAGCAACGTTATCCAAATCGATTTTATGTACGAATACCGACGTCAAGATTGACGTGTTATTACAACCTCGTCTCTTCCTTGATAATATAATAGATTTGTATCTATAAGCACATACTTATAAGGCTATATTAAAATGCCTGGAGGCACTACTTCTTCTTCTTCCCATATTAAAGGTAGATAATATATTGCGTAATTTAACATAGCTCTTTTAACACCACACTCAGAAAACGATTCCTTTAATCAGAAAAATAAAAAATAAACAGAAAATTTTGAACAGTTAACCTTAAATAACTTTATTGGCACTCATAGTATCACAAGTTTTACTCCACTAAAGCTCAGCTATGTGTTTTTTTTAATTGAAATAATTATTTTGACCGGACTATAAGTAATATTGAGATGTCAAAAAATGTATAGCATTAAATTAAGAAAATAACCAATAACACCACGCTCTTTATGCACTTTCTGCTTAATTTACGAGACATTGTTAGAACGTAACAATGAAAATAATTTAAATATATTCAAAGGGGTAATCGAACCCACAGCCGCCATATTTACACTCAGACGTGCTACTGTGCAGAGTCTGCGAGTAGCAACTATAATAAGGGATATAAAAACATAATAAACGTACATCGATTCAACAATATTTTATTGAAACATATCAATTGATTTTATTTATTTACTAAATATGGGATATAGGGGAGTTAGCTAGTAAATAGTAAGTGCCTTTTTTCCTGAGGGTCTCAGGACTAGGCATTTATTAAAACCAACTAGTAAATAAAAAAAAATGAGAATATAATAATAATATATAACACTGTTAATAATAGACTAACTTTCGATGAAAAGTATAGAAGTTAAGCATCTATCACGCTATAGAGCAGTGTGAAATGTGATACGTACTACACACACGTGCCTTTGCACACACTTTCACACCCTTATCGTATTCAATGAGAGATAACGGCCTGTTTGCCATCAATATTCCAAGGCTAAATAAAAAAATACATATAAATAAATAGACATATAGTTTTTACATTCGTACTATAATATTTTGTAGGGAAAATGATAAGACGCATTGAACATCATGATAGTGGTTTTTATCTTTAAAGGAATATGCCATAATTCGCCAATATGGAATTACGTGGAATTGAAAGGAACTTAACGCCGTAATTTTTCTTGAGAACCGGGCGATGGAATGGAAAATAAGTGATTTCCCCGAGTGGGAGTCGAATTCGCACCCATAGCGCTTATATTCTGTAACATTAATATAATATATTAAAGTTCAATTTGTCATTGGTAAGTTTACGACATCCGTGACTTTCTTGGATTGGATTTTATTGTTTGAGCTTAATCTTTAAAATACACTTTTGGGACATGCTTTTGCTTAACTATTAATTAATCTTGACAATATATATTTGAATAATATTATAGTTTTGTATTTGAATATATTTATTTTTGTAGCCCTACGTTTTATCCTGCAGGTAGATTAATGTTAAAACACTACGTTTTTCGAATTTTCTCCCACATTTTCGAGTCATTCGGTGTTGAATGGACTTACGGGGCATCTAAATAGTAAGTTTATAATCTTGTAGGTGTACACGCGCCTAGAACTAACAGTATAAGATTAACTTTGTTATAATAATATAACCTTTTAAGCAAGACTACCTGTAATAATAACTGTGTTGATATTACAATACGTTCATACTTGGGAAAGCTAAAATTAATTATTATGTATGTAACATTTGAATATTAGGATATAGAATTTATATAAGCCAAGGTACTATTCGAAAATTATAACTAAAACAGCATAAGTTGAGTTCTGCCACTCAACACGCAATGCCTACAGAATTCGACAGAAAGTAGGGAACAGAGTGTCTTAACACTAGGTTCCCTCTGCCTACCCTGCTGTGTGCGGGATACAGCGTGAAACTGATTTATTTATTTAGAAGCATGAATCATTTGAAGATCTTATTTATCGAATTCAATTTTAGTCATCAAAATGTATTAATATCGACTAACTCGATATATTTAATTGTAGAAAATAATCATATTATAGAAAGTAATAATTACATAATTAAAAGAAAATTTTTGTTTCGTATAATGAAAATCATAACATAATTAAATTATATCGAAATTACTAAGGTCCGTATTTATAATTCGCTCTCAATTCTGATATCTACATTGAGATGCCGTTTTTATCTATAAAAAAACAGGATCTCAAAATCGCTCTCAAGATCGATCTTAGCGATAGTGATTTTTAAATAAGGCCCTAAATGTTCTGGTGATGTCACAAGTTTAATTTAATATTTAATTTTTAAAAAAAATGTATGGTCTTACAGCTTACTTACTAATTACGAATCTGCCGTTTCTTTAGTTCATCATATATTTAAATATATCCAATATTTTTATAAATTTGTGTAAATACTTTCAAAGTTGAATTAAAACATATTTCTTTAATCAAACTAAATGGAGCCAAACTCCTACAAATTTGAACCACCCTTCACTGCACTGACACCGTAGTGAACTACATACATAAAGTAAAAAAAAAACATACTAGAGAACCTCAGTTTCATCATTTCAAAGGCGACACTCGAGATAGCAGATTAGATACGCAAAACTGCGAAATATTCGACATTATTTTTATAAAAAACACGTGCCAGCGTAATTTAGATACGCACTTTACAAGCTGACACAATGGCCTGAGAACGTGACAGTATAAGGGGACAAAACTATGGAAATGCCTTTGTCTTTTTATGACTATGTGTAGATTATGGAAAATATTCCATGCTTTAAGTCCCATGGTTAAAGCGTGGTCACATCTTGAAGTTTTATTTGAATTGTTATCCTGGAGATAAAGAAAATATACTTATATTTACATAAATAAGTTGTAACACGCCTATAAGAATTTCGACGTAGCTTGATGAGAATGTATGCCTTGGCGGTCAGAGTGAATGGGCGGTTTCCAAGACGTTTCCTTTTCTTCGCTCTAGTGTCGAGGCAAAAGCGCGGCGTTGAATTCTACTACTCAACACGAAATGTCTTCAGAATTCGGCAGAAAGTGGGAAACGGAGTGTTTTAATACTAGGTTCTCTTTGCCTACCCTGCAGTGTGCGGAATACAGCGTGAAGCTGATTTGATTTTATTTTTCTTAACCATTATATACACATCTTACTTACACAATAATTTTGACAACAAAATATATTTACATTTATAGAAAAAAATAATTATAAAATCTATATTAAATATGTTTTCTACTTTTCAGAAATCAGTTAAAATGTAGTCACGATCCAATTTTATATGAGCTCATCGACAGCAATTTGTGTTAAAAATATTTTATAGTGGAAACGTTTTAAAACGTTTGGCCACATTTGGAAATATAAAATTTTATTACATTTCTCTGTTATACGATTTCGTAATGTTTATTTTGAGCTGGTTTATTTAAATTAATTCGTCAAGTCTCTCCGCCAAGAGCGTATCTCAGCCAAGTATTCAATTTTACAATGGATAAAGGCAAAAATATTAATTATTAATAATTAGTATAAAAAAATGTAGAAATTATGCCACTGGGTCAATGTGGATATTTGACTGTATACCGTACAGTTGAGGGTTCGATCCCCATTTGGGGGAATGAATTATTGAATTCCGTTTGGTTAAGATTAAACGCAGCATTGATTTTAGTCATTCGACTGGAAAGGAAAGAAACTA
Organism: Heliconius nattereri; assembly: GCA_013403645.1. NCBI lineage: Eukaryota > Metazoa > Arthropoda > Insecta > Lepidoptera > Nymphalidae > Heliconius > Heliconius nattereri. The sequence continues at coordinate 9,095,362 of JAAIXI010000229.1, read as the reverse complement.
GAGTGTCTTTACATAACATAACACTAAACTCCTTATTTCCTCCTAGAAAATGACATAATTAAATTATAATTTCATACAAAAATATGTGAAAAAGCGGACTTATCACTAAATGAAATTATTGAATATATGAGAAAATTATGATATTTTTGTTAATAAATTAGATAAATAACTGTAACAAAAATAATGCTTAACACGCTCTGTTCCAATTTGCTACATTTTTTTAAATAAAGACAAAACAAGGCGATGCAAGCGTCAAGCAATTATCGCCTCTAAGCTAGGTTATGTCTGTCACGTACCAATAATTGGTAGTTACGAGGGGAGTGTTTCAGTGTGGTCCCATTTTGACTATTGTTTTTATTATTTTATAATTAAAAAGAAGTATATAAATAATTAAAACATATACTTTTATAAACATACATTTATTGTAGTTGTATCAATTTGTACATCACAGTATAATATTAGTTATATTAAACCATTATTTCTAAGAAGGAAACTGTTTTAATTAGGTCAGAGTATCTTAACACTGATTTCTCGCGTTCCCTCCACTATGTGTTCGATACAAACAAATATTTATTATTTTTAATAAACTTAAACTTTCTAAACGTTAGAGACTCTATACATTGACATTTTTACAAAATTACACCATAAAACTATTTTAAATAAGTTTTAGTAATAGACGAATAGGGTATATACCTTCGTTACACACCACTCGCGAACGTAATAACGAGGCAAACGGCAAAATTTGATTTATTGGCATTCGGTATGCGTGCGGTTTGACGCTGTCCCTAGTTTTTTGTTAGATTGGTTTTTTTTTCTCTTTCATCGCCGATATTTTAGTAGCTTCACGCTGTATCCTGATTTAGCGGGATATGAAGAGGAAATCTATTGTTAAGACACTCCGGGAACACATCACTCAAGTTTTATTACAATTAACAAAAAAATACTTATTGTCTGTTGTAGCACCACTCTATATTTTGTATATTCATTCTTTGTAATTATTTCCTTGTCATTAAGACAACTTCAGAAGGCACAGAAAGAGGAGAGGCAGATAAAAGTGAATTTTAGCAAAACATACGAGAATAAAAATAATTCTTTACCCATAAATAAAACCTCATACATACATTGTCCTCTTACTCCTATTACCATAACACTCATATTTATTAGATGGTCTCAACTTAAAGTTATCAAATTATATAATAACTGTGTGAGACATGTTCGGTTCGAGCAATCCAATTCAGTGTATTCCATCGCACTTCGTAGTACGTAGTTTGTGAATCCTCTAACTACGTACAGATTAATGTTTGTCTTCCACTGATCGTGATAAGATGGACTCGTGATACGGTGTGGGGAGAGTGGACTTTCGATTGTTGTGAATTCGATTTCCGCTTGATCTCTTAGTTTTTATTTTTGAATGTATTTTTGTTTTCACGATTTGATATCGGCTAAAAAATCTATGCATTTCGCCAAGAGCGCAATCTTCATTCAAATAAAATATATATATAAGGTACGAATCACTTCAAATATCGATATAGTGTCCTATAGCAGCAGTTAGATACATAATCTGTTAACTTCAAACTAATAAAAGTAATAATTAATTCTAAAAACAAATTAAACTAGCAACTATCACCAACCCACCCAGCTATACATAGCTTAGCATACCCACTTCAGTGGAAACTGAACTTTATAAACAGAAAGATGCAGATCGTTACGTTTGAAGTGCTCGGTTGTGTTGTTCTAATGCACAATGTTCGTGATGCAGACGCGCTTTGATTAGCGACGTCGTGGATTAACGGTGTAGCGTTGTTCACTATCTGTATATTATTTGCTTATGTAATATGAAAGTATATTGTGGCCAATGAAGCAGGGGAACAAAGGGAGTTAATACGACAGGTCGTGAGTTCGATCCCCACTCGAGGAACTAAAATATTTATATACGTGTCGCTGTCGGGTGGATTTCCCTCGCACATAGTTTTTTAGTACCCGGTCTACTGTGGGCTTCAGTGGATAATGTTGGCATGAGTAAACACAATTTGTAATCTTACGAATTAATTACAACACCGTAATCAATTCACTATCGCAAAGCAGCTATCGCTATCCCAGTAGGTAGATACACAGCACGGAACGCGGGACAGTTTCAGTGTCGTCTGCACCGGCCGACTGCCAAACACAAAGTGAGTCGATGTCACTCAGCCACGCCTCGACTCGCCGCTTCCATACCAGTGCATAACACTAACTCTGTCGAGCGCCAATAGATGGCGCTGGCGTTCCTGAACCACCTCAATACTACTGTACACCGACATACGTTAATGTTTCGGTCTGGTGTCGAGGCAAAGTGCGGCGTTGACTTCTGCCACTCAACACGCAATGAAGAATTGAGAACAGCATGTGGGGTACGGCGTGTCTTAACACTAGGTTACCATGTTCCCTCTCAAAAATAATAAATACAAACTCAATAAGTTTGTCTTCTCACACATTATTTAATATCGGGCGGGAAATACAGAACAAAGTATTTTGACACTAGTCACACACGTTTCTCTGTGAACATTGTTATATTTTTCATAAAACAGCTTAATTTATTTGAATATCCACATCCTATGACGTTTATAATAAATACTATTTTATAATAAGCTCTTTAATTGCCTCGTTAAAAGTGCTAAGTGAGAAATGTACGTAGTTTTTTATAAAAGTGTATTACGGCAGTGTAAAATATTGCTTCGCCAGACTTGAAAAAGCCTACAGTATAAATAAGCCATGGGATAATCAACTGGCACAAAAAGTGTTTTTTATTTATGTGTACTATTTTTCAGCACACGCTGAAAACGTAGGTATAATTTAAAATTTCGTAACGCATGAAAAATTTAAGCAATGCAAAGTTATAAATGGGATACGACTGTAATGATCATTTGTATGTACGAATATTATTTTTTTATAAATCTATATGTAGCGAAATCCTGAATGTAGGGTAGCGTGGGCAGAAACAATCTTTCCGTCTAATTTTCAAGTTTCTCTTCTTATTAAAGCGCGGGAAAGAAATACAATTAATTAAATTCGCAACCTTTGCGTGCAACTTGTGGTATTAGTGTCATGATCTACATAATTCCTTGTTGATGCATTGATCATATAGCTTCGTAGTTGGTCTAACATAGGTATTTATTCAATTCCATTCTGTTTGTCCGAGAAAAAATATATTACAGGCCAACACAATCTGGCTGATAAATGGATAGCGAGAAAAGAGTTAGATTTTCCGAGGAAATGATTTATTTTCATTTCCTCGCTTTGCTGACATAATAAAGCGCATTGTTAAGTGTCGCCATTCAGCACGCAATGTCTTAGAATTGAAAGGTGGATGGGGAACGGAGTGTCATAACACTAGGTTTTCCATGCATGCACCTTGCTTCGTACAGGCGGGATACAGCGTGAAGCCAAAAACAAAATTTGTACAATAGGGACATACAAAAATCGATATGAATTCATGGAGGTTTTACGTCTTGTACTGACTAACAATTATTGTCACTTATTTTGTTTATTTTCATTTTAAATATTTAAATAAGAAAACGACATCCGGTGATTGAATTTGTATCGCACCCAAAAGACTACTAAATTTATACTAAATAGGTACTAACTTACTCGTAATAAATTGCGGTGTTAAGTTCCGCTCCCTGCTACTACATGCAACAAAGATAAGAACAGCATTATCTCTAAACACCTGTTTATGCCAACTTTAAAATTGAACCTTGGAAATGCAATTTCCATTCTAATGCACCTTTCGACGCTTCCACAATACAAATCTATAAGGATTTGGAGCTAATACGTATGCATGAAACCAAATCCGATGATAATAGCTTCACCGAATAAACGCTGCTTTGGGGTGCATTTTGTTTGTAAGTCTGTTGTTAACATGTGTTGCTTTAAACTTTTATGTTGAACATATGGGTCGGTTGTTTATGTAAGGGGGGGATTTTTTATATTATTTTACAGATAAGAGGGAAATTAGGGTTGATTTTCGAAAACACAGTGTTGATGAGCTGAGGGAAGTGCAGTTTAAGTAGCATATGAGAATAAAATACAGTTATAGCAAATATATTTTTCTTAAAAGGTACGAAAAGGTAGTTCGAATATATATAAAAAGATAGTGCAGTAAGTCTCGTAAAAGACACAAGGATACTCTGGAGGGTTTTTTCCCTTCATAATGTTCTTTTGCTATTTAATTTAATGCAAAACAATATGTAACTACTGTGTAGTTTATGGGAAGACTGAAGCCCCAAAGTGAGTAGTGAAACTCAACGTCGCTATTTGTCTATTAGAGAATCGAACTCACTACCATTGCATTTACGCTCAGACGCCGTCCCAGTGCGCTATGATGGCTTTTTTATTTCTAGATTAATGGACAGGGGGAACCAGGGGAGGTCCTCAGTGCTTTTTGACTTTTTAAATGTAATTTGAGCTTATTTATTTTTTTATACTTTTCATGCTATCAAAACATTATATAGCCCGTGGAATTTTCAATAAATTATTTTATATACAGCCAATGGCTTAGGAATTTGTTTTGAAAATATCTTTCATGACTGTGGTTGTGCGCGAGCGAGGTTTATATGTCAGTTATAAATTTCCTTTATAATTTCTTCATGATTTTATTTAAAAAGATTTTACGTGACATTTATAATTCTTATCACTTTATATTAATTAAGACTCAACTAAAGAGTTAAACATGGCTGAAAGCAAACAATTTGAAATGCCAAAGTAGGGTAAACAGAGGGAATCATATGACACATTTTGACAAACCAGAACAATCGCTAGTAGTTTCCTGTTTGTCAAAATATTATATCATGTCCGTCCATCTTCATTGATTTAATTTGAAGGAAAAATGAAAATTCTGTGATTTTCTTATGCTTTACGCTATATTTTAGGTAAAGGGGATTAGAATATACTCTTATTAAATTAGTGAATCAATTTTACATTTTTAAATATAAATTATTATAAAAAAAACCATTCTTCCGAGGGCGGGACAAGGGTCCAAGCCATCGGTAGTTAGGGCTCCAGAGAGAGGAACCTCTGCACAATACGTGCCGTCCCAAGTACCACTGCCTTCTGTATCCGGTTCTTGATCCAACAGCTAAGCGATAGCCTCTTAAGGTGTTGGTCGAGGCTTTTCGCTATTAAGCCGTTAACCGAAACCACTATCGGCACAATGATAGTCGCAGTGACATCCTACATGGCGGTAATCTCATGGGCTAGGTCCAAATATTTAGATTGTTTTTAGGTAAAGGGGACTTATTATAAAGACACTCCATTTCTCACTTTCCGCCCATTTTCGAGATAATATAGCGTGTGAAGAGGCGAAACTTTTAGCTTTGTTTTGTTACAAGAACAAGGAAATATAAATAAGACATTTTCCCGAATGAGGATCGAACTCAAAACCGTCGCATTAACAATCAAACGCTGTACCGTTGCGCAACGACGCCGTCTATTTTTTGTTCATATTTTAGAATCTAAATCAATAAATAAAACCTTGTTGAAATTGCACAAACGTGATTTTAACGAGGGTCAAGAAGAATAAGATATTTTTTATCTCATATTTCTTAATTAAGTGTCGCGAAAATCTGATATATTTCAAATGATTTGAACGAAACTAAACTTTTATTTGTATGTATTGTACGTACATACGTATAATACATACTCGTATAAGTATTTTTCTTTTTTTTCAGTTTCACGCTGTATCCCGTACATAGCAGGCAGAGGGAACCTAGTGTTAAGATACTTCATATTTCCGCCAAATTCTGGAGGCATTGCATGTTGAGTGGCGAAGCTCAACGCCGCGCTTTCACCAAAGCAAAGAAATGAAAATATAAATTTAAATAGATATTTCCTTTTCTCGAGTGGGGTTCAAACCCTCAAGTAGTCGATTTTGCAGTATAAACCACACAGTAAAAGTGACACTAAATAATGAAAATATAAAAAAATCCCATCCTAACAAGATACTAGATTACATAAAATATGTAGGTAAAACATAAATAAAAATTGTAAATCTCATGTCATTCTTCTTTTGTGCATGCAAACAAGCGTTTAACCATTTGCGTTGTAGAGGTGATTTAAAATTAAAATAAGCCGTATATTCCCCTAGTAAGGGGTGCGCGCCCCATGTTATTTTATTAAAACTCGTCTCGAAACTTCACTAAACGTGTCATTTTGTACTGTAAAGAATAATTAATAGTATAATTTTACATTGTATATTAGCTTGTTCTTGGCCTATAAAAATAATAACGTTTTAAGGGTATTTTAGTTTTGCTAAATCTATGGAGTACTTAGATTATGAATATTGTTTCTTTTATTCAAAGGTATAAATCTTTTTGTTATGTATTTTTTTATAATATATCGGAAGTGTTATTCAACTGCCACTGGTTCACACTGCCTTTCACTTTATATCGCAGATAAAGCGTAGAGTTAATAAAAAACAAAACATATATATATATATAATCGGCACCGATTTTTATGAAATTTGAAATCCAGACTCTTAAAAATATTTCATTGAAAATTTGTTTTATCATTTTTTAGAATTCATCCCCTAAGGGTGCAAATAAGGGGTTGAAAGTTTGTATGGAATAATCTTTAAATCGCCACGGATTTTTATAAAATTTGAAACTAAAATTTGAAAGAGTCTATCTTAAAAATATTTCATTGTTTACATGTTTCGTGGTTCATTTTAATTCATCCCCTCGGGGTGTAAATACGGGGTTGAAAGTATGTACAGAAAAATCTTTGTATCACCACTGATATTTATAAAATTTGAAATTGAGACTCTTAAAAATAATTCAGTGAACACGTGTTTCATGGTTTACTAGAATTCACTCCTAAGGGTGCAAATGAGCAGGCAAAACTGCGCGCGTGCGCTAGGTATATATAAATAGAAAAAGAGTTATAATTCATTCCGCAAAATGATAATAGGAAAAGAGAAATATTTTGCCTTTTAAAAAAAAATGGTCGAAATTCAGACGGAACAATAAGTAATTAATTATATCTTTCAAATTGCGTCTATTTTGGGAGGATCCAATAATTTACATCGCATCGTTTTGTCGCCAGTAATTTATTTAAATGAAATCAGGAACTTCACTCAGCGTAATTTTAATTCGTTTTATTCATTGACTATTTCAATCCTATTTTACGGGATTTTTTTGGTTATTTTATATATTAAAACAGCGAAGAACACCATTTTAGCATAGAGATTATATGTTGGCTTCTGAAAAGAAAGTTGGTTCAAATTCTCTCGTATTTAGCTAATTTCCTTATAATGAGGCCGTCGAATTCGGATGAGGAATGTCTAACACTACGTTCTCTCTGCCTATCTTGCTTCAGCATGACACTGAAAAAAACAAGAAAATAAAAATAACTAAAGTATCTATGCAAAATATAGAGTAAAAATATTGAAAAGTTTTTAATATTAATACGACTTCCGCTTCCGCTATCGAATGTATGCGAAATATAAACAAGCTGCAACTTTGTTATAGCTTACTTCAGCTACTCGTATAATTGCATCAGTTGCTTGTTACAATCTTTTCAGATACTTCATATGTACAGCAAACAGCCTTCACTACTATATCTATAGAGGGAAAAAGCATGAAACTAAAAGAAATACAACAAAAAAATTGCATTCATAAATTTGTTTAAGTATATTTTTCTTTAATTCTATAATTAATAAAATTTGCGTAATAATTATTTTAACAACATATTCAAAATATTTATTACATAATTAAAATGACTATGTTACTTTAATGAAGTACACCCACAATATATTTAAATATTAAATATTTACTTTATTAGGTTAATGCGAAACCCAGTCATAATGAAGCTCTATTATATCACGAAACAATTAAGTACTTAAATGTAATAAAACACCCATGGGGGTGTGAGTTCAAATTCCATAAAAAGCGTGCCATTGATTTCTTTATGGCTAATGTCTTTATAGCAGAGAATATAGTGTCTTAACCCTCAGTTCTCACTATCTACGGTAGGTAACGAAAAAAATATAAATCAATAATCATCAGCTTCACGCATTATCCTGTACATAGCAGACTATATAGAAGGAACCTAGTATTAAGACACATGGTCCCCACATTCCGTCAAATTCTGGAGGCATTACGTGTTGAGTGGCGGAACACAACGCCGCGCTTTGCATCGGTATAAGAGAGAAGAAATGGAAATATAAATTCAAATAAATATTTCATTTCCTCGAGTGTTTAGTCATACTTTGTGCCCACGACTGGCCTCAAAAAATAAGAAAGTAAAAGAATAAATATCTCCTATAAAACTAACTTAACACCATAAGAAGTGTCGGACTCGTCGCTATGAAAAAGATATTACTCTCGCTACCAAGTACCCAAAGAATAAAACGGACAGCCGTTCTCTTTCATCTCGATAACTTATCTAAGGGTTGAATAATAAATGAAAAGTGCTTGCCTTGACCATACGTTATCTCTCCGTCCATGCGGGCTGGCAAAATGCGCGGACGTAAAGTAAATGGGTATATGATGAAACTATTATTTTATTACTTCCGAGTGAGGGAAGCCCCTTACTCTACTTTTAGGGGAAGCGTTTGTTAAAAATGTTGGCTTTGTCTTGTTATCAGAACGAGGAAATGAATACGACTCAGTCCCAAGAGTGGGGATCGGCTCTCCAACCGTCCCGTTTTAAAGTAAGATTTCTTAAGTAAAAAATGTCAAATTATAAGTCCAGGCGTGGCGCCAACCTTGAGTAAAAATCAAATTCACAACCGGTCGAGTGTACTACTAAGCTAAGCTGTCATACTTTTTGCCCCTGGGCCACGACTGGCTAGGTCAAATTTGATATGAGGTACTCCCTAAGAATGAACAGTTCCAGACAGGCCGAGATCTTTTTTATAAAAAGAGGAAAAAATAAAACTATTTATTTAAACAAATAAGTTTAGCTTTTTGAGTACTCTGTCTATTCCTGGTGTAAAACAATGTACTTTATTCACTCGGTTTTATATAGAATTATTTATTGGACAATCTGAATCTCACTTTGAAATATTTTCTTTGTAACGCAAGGATAAACTAATAAAATATGATGCTTATGACAGTATAGGAATGTGAATCTCTGGCAAGTGTTGTTTTTTTTATTTTCAAGTACGCCCGACTTAAATGCGATTATTGTGAGTTTGATTTCTACTTTTTAAATAAATATAATATATAATTTAAAAATATTTCAATACTTTATTGAGAATTTTATGTCAAGTTTTTAGGATAGTAAGTCTCTCATGCTCATTTACGTTGTGTGTTCTATCCCGGAAGGACGTCCTTATTTAAAATTGTATCGATTCTCTGATGTTTTTATTTTAAAATACGAATTACTTCATTTACTATGGACATAATTGTGATTTTATATATTGTTTATTAATTTTTATTTAACAGTTTATCCTTGCTTTGGCATATACCAAAAGTTTTTTATTTCGAGTATAAAAATACACAATAGAGCAGGTAACGCAGTGGCAAAAGCGTGTGATGCGAGTTCGATCCACATGCCGGTGAATTAGATAATTATATTTATCATTTCGTTGCTCAAGGTAACAAGGCTTCTTAAGGGTTCCGCCACTCAACACGTAATCTCTCATGAATTCAACGAAAAGTAGTGAACGGAAGTATTCTCTTAATGAGAATAGAGTGTCGTAATACTAGGTAGGTCCCCCAATGCCTACTCGGCCATGTGCTGAAAACAGCGTGAAGCTGAAAAACAAAATCAGAAAATCATCTGATCCGTTAAATGCGAGAATTTGCGGGATATTCCAATAATATATTTAAAAATATGCTATATTTAAATGCAATATGGCTTAGAATCATATGGCACATGTTTTGTAATTTAGTCCCGTATAGGAATCCCGTCCCTCTGAATCTTGACAGCATTTTGACTAATGATATGACAGGTCGTTGCACCCGACTGGGATAAATCGTTCGAAATATTCATAATATAATTCCGATTGACATTTTTAAGGGCTCTCCGTACCTATATGAATTTTCAGTGGAATTTCTAACTCATAAATCTTTCAACGCACTCGTTGGGTACGGATGACTGTGGGTTTGATTATTTATGATTAATGTTTGCCTTTTGTTATTAGAAAATAATGAGACACTGTGAAGCTGTGGGACAACATTTGACTATGTATGTTTCTATATATCGCAAGTAGCAGGGTAGATAGAGGGAGTTTGGAACTCAAAGAGGCTTTTTTAATAAATATTTAATTTATACCACAAAACTTACGTTTGGTGTTAATTATCTAAATATATATAAATAAACTATGCAACTAAAGGACAATGTCTAAAAGAAATTATAAAACGAACACACTGATGTCTACAGACATGTTGGTGTAGGGAACTAAGACATTTCTCAAATTTGTAATGGAAAGAGAAAAGACAATATTTAACCATTTTACGTCTTAAAGCACACTAATATATTATCTTCTTCTTCTTCTTTTTCCTGGTATTAAACCCGGCTATTACCAGGGTCCGCCTTCCTACTCAACCTACTCCACTTTGCACGGTCTTTTGCGTCCTCGGTACAAAGTACACTAATTTATATTATATTTTATTAAAATATAAATATTTGTTACAAATATAAATAAGCTTTGTAAATTTCAAAGCGGAAATTCGAAATAAGTTTAAGCGGAACATTGTTTTAGAAAACAACTATTTTATGATTGATGATGCCTAATTAACTTTGCTTCTGTTTCAAATTATACAAGGAATTATATTATATGTTTTTCTCATTATTATTTGAAAATTAATGGGATTTTACTATGGTTTTTTTGAGCATCCATTAAAATTAAATTAGCGGAACCCACGTTTTTTTCCTACCAAAAAAATTTGAAAAGAAGCATTCCCCCGAATGGGGATTGTAATGAAACCTTAACTTTACTTATACTGCAAAATTACCAGTAATTTGAATTCTGGTTATGTTTATTATATTTTTTATCTTTTAGGAACTTATTCCACACCTAAAGGGGGCGCAATTTATTCTTGCGTATTATGTGAGTGACTGAAAGAACAAAGAAACGAAAGAATTTACTTATTAATATTAAGTTCTCTATATTTTTCCCCATTTAATATTATACATCTGAGTATGTTATTTTATATAGCAGAAACAAATACTCAGCGCCTTAAATTGTCCTATCATTTTAAAACTCAGCGCACAATCACTGCATGTATTGAAAATTGTACCATGTTATAACGTCATTATTTAATTATACCGTCCATATATAGCTTCACAACGAAGAGCAGTGTCTCAACACTACGTTCTCTGCTTGTACACTGCTATGTTAAAAAAGCGTGAAGTTGTTTTTTAAATTCTTTATAACATTTTCGTTTGAGACTTCAACCCACGGCCCTAAAATATAAAAAATGTCTGCCATAAATTTAAGCCTAAGATATGAATTCCTAGCGTTTTTCCGGGGTAACGACCCGACGCTCTCAATTCATCAATTTACATAAGTGAATCATTAGTTCGCTCAGCTCCGCGATAGGTGGATGAGTTTTTTTTTAATAATTGGGGTTAAAGTCGGTTATGTTTTAATTTTACAACATAGAGACGACAGAGAAAAACGTTAAAAAACTGTATTATTCAAATTACATTTCATATGTAAGATTAATTCATAAAATACACGGATGTAATGAATTACATAATATATGCGTTATACTAGTTTGTATTAGAAATGTTAACAATAGCTCAGCGTTCTAACAATTAATGGCGTCACCTCATCCATCACAGCCGTCATAAATACCATATAATGTGAAACACAATAGATTCAATTTGTCGATTGTCGCCTTCGCCATGTGCAAATTAAATAATATAATATATAGGTACGTATACTATCAGCTTGCTCCTGGTTTTGTCTGGATATAAATGTTTTTTTACATTGACAAATTTTGTACGGAAATTATTTTTAAATTTTTTTAAAGATATCATGTTGTGATATTGAGGGAACTGGAGTTTTATATATTTGATTCTTTAGGGCCTAAGCAAAATAAAGATTGATTTAATATCGGCATCGGCATCACCCCAAAGAAAAATGCGGACATAATACTACGAAAGTAGTTGAAGTAAATAAGATGAGCCGACAGTTAAAATTAAGATTTTTTGACCACGAAACCTGTTGAGCTAAGACTATTTACCAATTCTCCAATATGAGGTCCCCATTGTAATTTGGAGTCAATTTAATACTGAGAAATACCGTAGAATCAACAGGATCCGCGTCTTCATCGTTCAAGTTAGTTCTTTTACTATTCAATATTAAGTTATTATCAAACGCGACAGGTTGTGAGTTCGATTCTAAAATAATATTTTCATTTCTTTGCTCTAGTGTCGAGGCAAAGCGCTGCATTGAATTCGGCCACTCACACAATGGAGGGCGGAGTGTCCTAACTCTAGGTTCTCTCTGCATAGGTTGCTGTGTGTGGGATACAGCTTGACGCAAAGAAATATATAATGGGTAGCTTGAGCCATTATTGTAATTTGGGATATAAATAATTAAATTATTATACCCCTTTCATATCACCGTAACACATGCCAGAGTTTTCATGTAATGACAGGGTTTGTTTGCTATAATCAACGACAACTTGTTATTATTGTACGTGACCATTATGCTAGCTAAGCCCCTCTAATGGTCGATTACGCTGTATATTATATACCAAAGCTAGTGATAATAATAATGTTAGTATAAAAGTCGATTTAGTTCAATAATAAATAAAATATATTTTTTAGCGTCCTTTGACCGAAGGATCCTAGTGTTAAATCTTTCTTGTTGAGTGTCTAGAGTATCGAAAGTGTTTCAAAACTAACATTCTTATGAGCGGGAATCGAACCATTAACCATTTACAATTACTGTCTCTACGCCACGAAGGATATCCCCATAGATATTTTTCATAGATATTTTTTGCAGTTTAACTAAAAGCTGAATAGATTCATCTTATAATTGAATCTGTGGACTACTGTAAACTTTCCAGAGCGAGTAGAAGTTTTAAGTATTCATTCGAATATCGATTTGGTGATGTGACATGAATTTTAATTCGTTTAAAATTTATTTTGTACATGCAAATTGTTCTCGGATTATTATTTCTGTATGAAAGTCGATTAAGATTTTTTTATTAGAAATGGTAATACACTTAATACAATACAATATAAAAAATAATAATGTTTCATAATTATCAATTTATCATTTCCATTTCTCAACTTTGCTTAAGCTTAGTAAACTTAGTAAATTAATCAGCTTACGTGTAAAAATGTACGTGTTGAGTGGCGGAGCTGAACGAAGAGCTTTGTCTACCACAACTATCGCATCTACTAGATATTTTGGACTGATTTTGAAAATAACATGAAATTTTAGACACAAAGACATACATTGTTCATAGAAGCCCGGTGCTCATGAGTAGCACGAGAGAGCCAAAATAATTAGAAGTGCAAACGTCACACGTGGCTTGGTTAGTTTGTTGCTGGAAGACGAACGAATGACTTTCTTAATTGCTATGACGTGTTGGAAAAGTGGACTTGTACTTGACAAGCAAAATGCTGGTGAAACAGTGAATTTTTACGTTGTTTTTGACATTTTTAGCTTGAAGCAGGGTAGGCAGAGTGTAAGAACTCTCTGGTTTCAGGTTTCCACCTATATTTAAGTTTATATGTTACCTATGGTGGACTGGCCAAATATAAGGAGAGGTCATCGTGGCGCAGGGGCTTAGGCTTCCATTAGACTGTAAACGTGACGGGTGTAGGTTCGATTCTCACTCTGGGAATGAAATATATACTTTAATTTACTGGATCTGTCACCATGTGCGTTTATTACCAGAGCGAGAAAATGAAAAAAATAATTCATTCCTCCGGGATTGGAAGCGGGATACAAACCCGCGCCTATTGTATTTACAGTTAGATACTATCCCATTACACCACTACGTTCTCCTTTTAAATGCTTTGCATCACATTAGCTCAAGGCAAATTTTCATAAAAATAAATAAATTCAACTTAATTAACGAGAAAATAATGTTCCTTTCAAATAACAAAAACATTAATTTTCTCACCGGAAATTACCATAAGACGTATAATTAAACAGTTGTATTAATTATGCTATTACAAGGCGCTGTTAACGTGGTAACAGTGAGTATATTAGCATTATACTAACAGTTACAAAAATAACGTTTAATATTAGTTTTTTTTGTATAATTTTTGTTTTTACTTATTTTTCAGCTTCACGCTGTAACCCGCACGTAGAAGAGTAGGCAGAGTGTTAAGACATTCCGTTTCTCATTTTGAACCGTATTTTGGAGGCATTGCGTGTTTGCTTCGACACTAGAGCGATAAAAATACAAAATATTTCATCTTTAATATTTCACAATAAGTAGATGCTTATCATATAAATGTCGATAAATAATATTTCCATAAGAAGTCGTAAAAGTTTTCTTTTTTCTTACAAAACCTTTTATTTCGTATTCCAAGGACATGTAAATGTCAACGCAGTTAAATTAGTTGTGCAATAAGTAGAACAGAACAATTGAATTAGAACTGAGATATGAAAATAACTAAATATATATTTTTTTAATTTAATATTTTCAAAGTAAACATTTTATTTTGATCTGATATATTTTATAGAAAAAACTAATATCTGACAAAGAAAGAAAATATAAATATTGTTACAATAGGAAGAATAATTATATTTATTTATCTTCACTTTGAGGCCAGTCGTGGCGCAGGGGTAAAAGCTTAAGGCTGTAAACGCCACAGGTTGTGGGTTCGATCCCCACTCGAGGAAATTAAATATTAAGGCAATAAACACACAATACCTCCAGCATTCAGCGAAAACTGGGGAACGGAAGTATCTTAATGGGGACCGGAATGCCTTAGCACTAGGTTTCCAAGTTAATATCTTAATATTACGTATATGTTAATTTGATCTTTATATATTATATATAGCGGTGGCTCGCATTTAGCAGTGTTGTAAGGACACCTAGTGATAAATTCATAGCTTTCTGTCTCATCATCAATATATTGTCTTTTGAGCAAAGGAACTAAAGGCTGTGCTTTGCCTTGTTACCAGAGTGAGAAAATGTTAATAATTCATTGCCCGGATTGGAAATTTACTCAATAACAGTCGTGTTTATAGCCAGAGGACGTGCCGCTATGCAATATATTTTCATATAAAAAATTAACAAAAACTATATAAATATAAAATATAAACCATATTTATCCCTTTAATCTGTCCCTATTATAAGATATAATACAATAAATAAACCGACAACCTACAACGCTCACGTATCTTGTTCAGAACAAGGAGGAGATTATCTCTACCATTACTCAAATATTCCGCAAAATGAGTACCTACCCTTGTAAGCGTAAGGGGTGTTTTGTATGCTAATATTGAAAATATTAATACATAAGTATTACATACGTTAGTCAAATTATTTAATACGTTTTCTGGTATCTTTGACGATTTCTGAATAGTTTTCGAAAGTCGGAATAGATGGATGCAGGTTCAAATACAAAGTATTTTTTAGATTCCGGCTGCATCCCACACGTAGCACAGAGGGAACCTGGGGACAGGTCCACGTTCATTCTACTAAAAAACTCACTTTTATAATGAAACTTATGTATGAAGTATGAAAACATCATAATATTATTATTTAAAATCCATTAATTTTAAGTGCAACGGCGTAATAAATTGGCAAAATTAATACCGTGTCGATTCCGCTGACAGCGGAAATATAACTTTGTAGGCCACAATTAAATGAGATTATTATAATGTGAATACTAAATATAAAATTATTATATAACATTTTCATAGTCATTAAAGTTAAATTATGTATGTATGAATCATAAATCACAATATTCTGATAAAAAAAATGATAATAAAAATATATAAATAAATCCAAGTATCAAGACAGTTCTATTCTACTGCTTTTGATGAACAAAACTTTTGTTATCTCTTAAGATAGACATCTTTCTTTGTCCAAAGCAGTTTAATGATATTGAAGCCAGGAAATCAAATATCCTTTATTTCCATTTTATTCGCTCTGCTGTGTGAATTGCGGCGTTGACTTCCGCTACTCAATATTGTTTTATTACAAATCTCCATTCCACTCTCCATAACACTTCTAGTCACGTTCAAAATTATATCAATTCAATAATACTATTTTTAATTTTATAATTACAAATTTGTACTACACTCAACTAAATAAATAGTTAAAATAGAAAATTCCTTAATAGATTTTCCTCACCCAGTTTCCTGTTAACAAAATTTCAGGCATTAGTGTTTTAACATGGCAAGTTTCATCTGAACGGCAATACGGATTAAGGTATGACATGAGGTCGACACGATACCTCCAAGTAATCTCCGTTGGAGTCTCTGACATAGGTCTTCAACGGGACTGCCGTAAGCTTTTAAGACCACCGACCGCACTTAAAACGGCAGCATTAAGAATGGGCTTAGTGAATTGATTGGCTTTGCTTGAGATGTTTATTTTTCTTTGGCGAATTAGAAATAACAATAACATAGCTCAGCGGTGCAAGTGTGTGGTAAAGAAAGAGGGGTAAAGGCAATGTGCGGTGTTGATTTGTGCAATGCACGTAATGTTTCAAAAATTTGGAGGAAAATGGGGAACGGAGGATTTTAACACTAGGTTCCCTCTGTTTATATGTGTACTGTGTTTTTATTCTGTCTATATGTGGTATTGAAGTATTAAGTTGAAGAACAAATATAAAAAAACATGTGATTTTTTTCTTCGATGGTAGGTAGACAAATAAGCGTACTGTTAGATATTGAGTAATATTAATAAATGTAAGGAAGAATGTAAAACAATTGAAATACTGGTTATGAGAAATAAAAGTCAGTCTTGGTCGTGAGCTAGTTGTTTTACTACGTACAAGGCTAACGATAATGCTTAAGCTTTGATTTTTTATCTATAGAAGCGGTTGTGGTGGGACAGCCTCGATGCTTGTGCTGTGCGATGGTTGTAGGTTCAATACCAATTTAGGAGTGTATTATATTCATTACCTCGCTCTGGTAGACAAATATAAAAGTGGCGTTGAGATCCGTCACTCAACACACAACGCCTTAACCCATTTAGACCCATACTCAAACTAGCAGTAAATAAAAGGTTTTTTAGGTAATAATTGACAGATATCGATGTAAGAAAATAAAAAACGTAAAAAAATATATCTTTTTTTTATTTTAATATAAAAAAGTGCCGTCCTTAAATGGGGCCACTGGGCACATGTAGTATGTAAACTTTCGAAACTATTTTTGAGACACGAAATGTTTTATAACACTTTTTATACTATCAACGCGTTTTTTTATGGCACATTGCACGTCTCAGTTGCTAGCAAAATTTTTGGGAGTAGTGGTCTACCCCGTGGTGCTACAGACTTGGTACTGCAGAAGCTGCTGGTCGCATAAATACGTTGATGTTTTCATCTCTTAAATCGTGACGAGCGATGTATCTAAAAAATCAAGCTAATTTATCCTGTTTATATTGGTTAGCGAGTGTAGGTGCCGCGAATTTGTAACAGCGAGATCCTATGTATATGGATAAAACCCACCATCATTTTTGCCACGTACAGCATTGCTATACAGGTAAAAATATTGATCAGCCTGATCAACCCCGCCCATACCACAGTGTCAAACCTTCGCACTAATAACATTTGGTTTTTTATTTTTTTTATGGTAAAAGGACAAGGCAAATGAGCGTTTGGGTGATGGTGGTGATCACCGCCGNGGACAAGGCAAACGAGCGTACGGGTCACCTGGCGGTGATCACCGCCGCCCACGACCCCGTGCAGCACCAGAGGTGCTACAGGTGCGTTGCCGGCCTTTGAGGTGGAGATAGACGCGCTTCTTGAAGGCACCCATATCGTACCGACCTGGAAACACTGACGCGGGTAGGCCATTCCACAGTTCGGTGGCGCGTGGAAGGAAATTTCTACGAAACCGCACAGTAGTGGAGTGCCACATATCCAGATGGTGTGGATGATATTTAAGTTTGTGACGTGCTGTGCGGTTAGAAAATTCGGCGGCAGGTAACAGGTCAAACAGTTCCTCAGAACACTCACCATGATAAATGCGATAGAGAACGCACAGCGAGGAGACGTCTCTACGCAGAGCCAAAGTGTCAAGCCTTTCACAGCTTACTGGGTCCTTAATGATTCGAACAGCTCTACGTTGTATGCGATCAAATGGGTCAAGCTGATACTGGGGTGCACCAGCCCAGAGATGAGAACAGTACTCCATGTGTGGCCGAACCTGGGCCCTATATAGGGCCAATGTTTGGCGTGTTTTGGCGTGAAGTACCGTCTCGCTCTATTGATGACCCCCAGTTTCTTCGAGGCCAATTTGGCCTTGCTTTCCAGATGATCGCGATACTGGCAGTCACTCGAAACATTAAGGCCCAATATGCTAATCCTAGGCGCGGCTGAAAGGGGCTGTTCTGAAAGACTGGTGATACGATAAATAGGGACTTTTTGTGGCACAAACTTGTGTCTTCAGGGGGTTAAATTGGACCCATGAAGAAACATTCTCGAGGGATGCCTCAACAGAAGACACAAGTTTATATCGGCACTGTTTAGCGTTTTCCCGAGAGAGACTTGCGCGGCCGGAGTAAACAGCGTCCACCGCGCTATGATCTGCATAGCAATGAATGCTAGAATTCTCCAGCATGTCATTGATATGCAGAAAAAACAGCGTGGGGGACAGCACGCAGCCTTGGGAAACGCCTGCATTTACGGACATATGATTGGAACAAAATCCGTCAACAGCGACCTTGATGCTGCGCCCAGTGAGAAAGCTGGCGATCCACCTGCATAAATTCTCGGAAACCCCATAGGATGGAAGTTTAGCAAGGAGAGCCCCATGCCACACTCGATCAAAGGCCTTCGCCATGTCCAAACTAACTGCCAGGCCCTCTCCCTTGCTTTCGATAGCTGCAGCCCAATGGTGGGTTAGGTAAACCAGAAGATCACCGGTTGAGTGACCATGGCGGAAGCCATATTGACAGTCATTAATCAATCGGTGATCCTCTAGATAAATCAAGAGCTGGCTATTGATGATGCTCTCCATTACTTTTGAGAGTAGGGAGGTGATGGCAATAGGCCTGTAGTTAGATGGATCGGAACCATCGCCCTTCATCGGAATCGGGTGGACAAGAGCGCTCTTTCACGAATCTGGGACTACGCCGACTGAGTAAGAGTGCCGAAACAAACGCGTTAGCACCGGTTTCAGCTCAGGAGCACAAGAACGGAGCACTAAAGGAGAGATGCCATCTGGCCCACTCGACTTGTGGATGTCCAAAGAGGACAGAGCTCGCCTTACAGCTTTTTGGTTGAACTTAACCTCAGGTATTGAGCTCTGGCACCGCGGAATGGTCGGCGGCGTTGATCCTTGGTCATCCAAAGTCGAGTTCGAGGCAAAGAGAGCACCCAGGAGATCGACTTTCTCTTTCACCGTATGGACCAAGATGTCATTCCTCTTGCATAAAGGCGGAAGCGAAGGCTGGCTGAAGTTGCCGCGTGCCGCTTTTGAGAGCGCCCAACACTGGTGAGTTCCGGACGGGTAGCTCTCAAGTTTCTCACCGATTTTGATAAGATGAGTAAAATATACGCATCCCATGCCAATCTGCTGACTTGTAGTACCAGACGCGATGAATTGCGGGTGTTCTGCTACTTCTGCGCTTAATGGGCACGACACTCAGTGGTCAGAAGACCCCAAAGGAGCATCGACGACCACCGGGTTCTGGATGTGAAGTCAGCAGAAAGTCCAATAAGGATGCATTGTGGTTGTCCACGTCCAGGAGTCGCGTGGGCGACTCATTGGGACAATTCATTCACCACAGCAAGATTAACAACGACCCTCCCTGTGTGGTCGGTGGTGCGTGATCCAAGCCAACTGGCATTGTGCGCGTTAAAATCGCCAAGTAACACGACCTCTGCAGAGGGAATCTGAAAGCATATCGTCGATGGCCGATTGCATGTGCTCCTTGAGCCGATCCGTTTCGGCGTTGCCACTGTGGGACCTGTACAGGCATGCGTAGACTCGGGTACGATCGTCCGAGTCCACGCGGAGCCAGATAGTTGACAGGTCCAGACCTTCAAAATTAGCAAGACGACGGAAACTTAGGTCCTCCCTTTCGAACACAGCGACCCCGGCATGAGGCAGAAAGTTGTGTTCTATTTTGTAGCCGGGGTATTGGAGGTAGGCTGTGTCGCTTGGTCGGATAATTTGAGTCTCCGTCAGAAATAACAAGGCCGGCCGTGCCGTCTCAAGATGGTAGTGGACGGCATTCAGGTTGGAATGAAGACCCCTGATGTTACAGAAGTCCACGTTTAGTGTGGAAGGGGTTGCCGTGGAGCGTATGTCTCGTTTGCCTTGTTTCCTAATTTGTCTTGTGCGCGGTACTGTGCCCTCCCCAGAATTCAAAGGGCAGCTTGAGTTTGAGGACACAGGGAGGGATTCTCCAGCACCGGAGGTGCTGGTACTGTCCTGGGGTAGTTTCTCTTTACGTGTCGCTTTTATATTCTAGGGAGGGGTGGGGGTTGGGTTCCGGACCCCGGAATTACCTGGGCGCAACGCAGTGGCATAAAGCCACTACTTAACGCCGGTTATAAATGCCGGGGGTGGTACTGATCCGGTCGAGCCTGCCCATGTGTGCTGCCATTGCTGGCAACGTGGCTCTACCATCAGTAGTAGACACCGTCAGTACTAGGGTGATCCTATTCTAGGCCGGTATCACACGGCAAAAAAACGGTTGACTTGGTAAAAGCAGTAATCAAAATCAGCTCGGTTTTTCTTTTCATACCCTTTACTGCTGAGTTTCATCTCTTAACAATTCTTACAATTTCTCAAGGCGACCTTGTATATTTGTCGTAGTTGGATCACTTTTACACTAAAGGGGTTGCTCGAGATTACGGTTCCTCTACGTCTCTTAGCAAAAGGTTAATAATTGCTACTGTCTCAATTTTCATTGCTTCTATTAGTAAGCAGGCAGATTAGCAGTGCTTTGTATATTGTTATCATCTCCTTCTTCGTCGATTACCACACCTGGATCTAGACGCAGCGCAACTAAATATACGTCCCCGAAGTCTTTTTCTTAAATAATTACAACTGCGATTGATTCTTGATTGACCCTTATATTCATTGCGACCGCTAAATATCATAAGAGTCATTATGAACTTTGGATGGACATGCGTATAAAAACATAAAAAATTACCTCTGATCTGTCCATTGGCTCCAATTGGGGAAAGCATCGTAAAAGTTGAATTTGTCTTATTACGACTCTTCTTTTCTAATCAAATGTAATTATATTATATAGAATACTAAGTACTTAAGTATGATTTGTACCAAAATAAATGTATTTAGAAGAAAAAGTTAAAAATATAAATACTTACATTATGCCTTCACTGATTTTTGAAATAGCTTTACAAAATGCACGAAATGAACGACTGTAAAAATTATTTCATTGGATTTGACGGCTACAACATAAGGATATCCTATTTATCTTTACAATTCTAGACATAAACTGCATAAAAATAAAAATATAAAAAAAACAAGGGTACTATAGGTGTACCCATTTGGGCACGGCGGGTCTATATGGGTAAAATTCGGGTGGAAAATGGAGAATGAAGTGTCTTGACAATAGATACTCCTCTACTGCTCTACATGCGCGATACAGATCCAGCATGAATATGAAAAAAAGAATCTAATAAAACGAAATAGCTCCTAAATTATGGCGTATCTATAATTGTAATAAGAACGTTATTTTTAAAAGGAAAAGGTCCCTTTTTGTATGTTCTTCTAATAACAAAAAATATTGATGGTTCCCCACACAATCGGAAATTCTATTATTTTCAGAACATCTTAATTTCGCAAGCTACAATGGACGGACGGAACAAAGGCTTGTCCTTCATTGTAAAATATTAGGTACATATATACCAGATAGCTAGGGTTGCTCTGAATAATATTTTTTAGCACTGCACATTGCTGGGAAGTTGCAGAAAACACCTAAGAACCTAGTGTCAAGATATTAACTCAACTCCGCGCCTTGCTTCAATATTATTTATATTTATGTGACTTATTTATGTCTTTAATTACTTCAGTATTATTAAGAACATAAATTATTATATATATTTATTTATTTGTTACAAAAAATAAAAAAGAAAAGATGTTTGAAAATAAATTTTAATAAGAAAAAAATTAAAATTTATTATATTCGGGAAGAGAGTGTGGAACGAAGTGTTTTGACTCCAGATTTTGCTCTGCCAACTGCTAAACGAAAAGAAGCGTAAGGGTACGGAAGTTGTTTATGTTTTTGTAATCTTGTATGATTTTCTAACTTAAGATAATAAGTTATAATAACAGTAACATAACCCTGTGAACATACATTGTACTTGCGTGATAAATTGAGTTGGATCTCTACCAGCAGAATCAAGAAAGCCGTCGCAGTTTTTGATAGTTATTATGTCTCCAGTTGCTTATTGTTTAGGATAACGGATTGTCTTAACACTAAGTTCCCAGGTTCTCTCTGCCTACCTTATATGTGTGGAATATAGCGTCGACTGGAAATCGAACCCACGACCTGCGGCGTTTATAGCCTCTGCTACTGACTCACTACTGACCTCAATACATAAATAAGTATCTAATATTTACTTGAAACGAATTAAATCGTTTTTGTGAATATTTCTTGCCTAAATTCGTAACTCTCAATATACATTCTTCGTCACGTTTCTTAGAATCTAGTTTAAACAACTTTTCTTTGCAAATATACAATTGATTAGAACAATATTAGATTAAGTAGGTATAGTAAACGTTTTACTTTGTGTGTGTATGTGTGTGTGTTGCTAGAATTTTTTAAATCAATCAATCAACCATTTTTTAACTTGCGGCTTCGCCGGCTTGTACCCACTATACAACTTTTTTTCTGAATTGACTTTGTAATTTGAGTTTATTATTTTAATGTCAATATACGTACATTGATTGATAACTAATGTTTCAGTCAATTAAATAAAACATTTACTTTGTAGCAATATTCTATAATTATTTTTTTATTTATGAACCCATTGAAGTAAAACATACCTTAAAGAATTGTCTTAACATTACGTGGACTTATACGCGGGATACAGCGTGAAGATAAAAAAACAAACTTAAAAGATTCAAACTTTTTGGCTCCAATATTTCAACTACAAGATTAAACTATAAACGTAAAACGTAAAGTAATTATAAATTTTCTACAATCATTCGAAAACAGTACATAACTTCTAATTAACCGAAGGCTTTATACCAAATAAATCTCAATGGAAGATTTAAATCTGTGCTATATATCTTTCTTGGTGCTTGCAAAGATTAAAATTTAAGTTTTACAAAATTATCTTTTACAGATATTAGAGGTGGAGATTTTTGATTGGTTTATGAAAATTGTTAAAAGCCATTGTGGTTTATTTTGAATTGTGTCTAATTGCTTTTAGACTTAGTATTGTAGCTAACAGTTTTAGGTTAATAATAAAACCTATTATACCTAAGATATAAATAAAGAAGACGTTAGTGACTATAACAACAAATACTAAAAAAACTAAATAAAATAAATATTTAAGGAAACTCTCGCTTGTGATTTTGATGATGAGTCTATAAATAATGGTACGGGACACTTCGCGCGTCCTATTTTCTCTATGGTTTCTGGTGTGTGTGACAGAGACCAAACAAGATTTTTTTGATATTCTTACAGGAACGAGAAACGACGTTACAGGGAAGCTGCGAAGCTACTAAAACAACTTTTAGCTTCCGTTCATATATTGTATACGCATAAAGCAAGATTACACCTACACAGAACCTAGTGCTACAACACTTCGTTTCCCACTTCTCGAGATATTGCTTATTGAGGTGGAGCTAAATACCACATTTTCCATTTCCACCAGAGATAAAATGTAAATACATACTTCAATCCCCCGAGTGAAAATCGAACCCATAACCGTCACCATCACCACGACGGACTTTAAACTTGCTAAATTTATTTACACGTACAAAAATAAATTTCAATATTTCTAATTGAATACAGAGGCTCTGCAGTGACGCTTTTAGTATTACCGCTTAAGCCATAAGTGAAAACATAACAGCTATAAATAACGATAGTGGAGACTCGGTAATTATAGAAAATCGATACATAAGGCTTGTATGCAGTAACGTTGTGGTAAAGCGTTTTATAATAAAACAAGCTTAATAATATAAAAAAATTGAGGCCAGAGTAAGGCCAGTCGTGGCAAAATGCGGCGTTGAGTTCCGCCACTCAACACGCAATGCCTCCAGAATTCAGCGGAAAATACAAAGCAGAGTGTCTTAATATTACGCTCTCTCTGCCTACCCTGCTGTGCGCGGGATACAGCGTGAAGCTGATTTAATGTCATTTTACTTTAGTTCTGTGTTTGTGATATAATTATTACATGCATAAGTACCGTTGATATCACCTGCACGAACTATGTTAGTTCAGCTTTAGATTTATAGCCCACTTATTGACCTCAATGTTGATATACTATGTTTAGATTTGTTTATCTTCAATTCATATAAATCTTGGTAAATGTAGAAATAAAATTATACTAAATTCAAAAAATTTAATCTATCTGCTTCACGGTATATCCCGCACACAACAGGATAGGCAGAGGGAACCTAGTGCTAAAACACTCCGTTCTGAACTTTCCGCCGAATTGACGTAATTAAATTTATATTTACATTTCTTCGCTCTGGTGTCGAGGCAAAGCGCGGCGTTGAGATCCACCACTCAACTCGCAAAACATCCAGAATTCGACGAAAACTTGGGAACGGAGATATATATATATATATACGAGTATATACAGGAGATATCGATTTTATAAAGTAGGTATATATAACACGATCAAAATTAAAGTAAACATAGAAAATGAGAAAATGACTTCGCATACGGCATTTAATCAAGCACTTTGCTTTTCAATCCACTACAGCGATGGTCGATAAAACGATTTGTTTCGGCTTCTGTCAACCACATGTTATACGTAATAGACTTTGTATTGCTCTACGAAAACAGCTCCTAATACAATGTGATAAAGTAGAAAATTGTTGATGCGTCAGGTAATAACAGCAAGGGGTCGAGTATGGACAGATTGGCGTGTATCTTTCAAACAATAATTCACATCGTACGATACGATAGCGTAGGTGATGTAGGCGGCGATATATTTAGCGTTATTTTAGTACTGGAAGTTCAAATAATTTTGTTGGTACGGATATAGATGAATTTGACAGTGTTCATAGTTCAGTCAGAATGTTTTAGGTTGACAAATTCTATGCAAAGGTGAACAAATTGTTGTTTCATTTGTATATGGCTGTCGTAGGACATAAGAGGTGACTTTAAAGCGATAATAGGATGGTAAATCATTTATTTTGTGAGTACAGAAACGTTTATATTTATATTGAAATTAAATGTTAAAATATAACATAGGAAAGCGAAGTGGGATTTGAGCGTGGATTACATGCATTTGGGCGTCGGGTCATTGATCTGCCCAGTATTTTCGGTTTTTATAATATTACTAGCGGACGCGCGCAGCGTTGCTTGCTTATTTGGGGGTGAATTCTAAAAAACCACAAAACACGTATTCAATGAAATCTATTTAAGAGTCTGAATTTCAAATTTTATAAAAATCGGTAGCGATTTAAAAAAAAAGCCATACAAACGTTCAATCCCTATTTCACCACTTTATGGTTAAAATTTTTAAAATCCATTTTTAGTGGATGTCCAGATTACGAAAGTAAACATCTGTCCAAATTTCACGTTTCTACGCACAGCGGTTACGGCTGTACGTGCGTCTTACCTCAGTCAGTGAGGACAAGTCCTTTTATATATATAGATAACAGAACTTTAATAATCTTCAAAATGGAAATATATTAAAATTACTACTACACTAAATCGATTTTTTTTGCTTCTGTTTCTTCGGCGTTATGTCAGACGTTTTTATGATTTTTTTTACGTTTTTCATTTCCACGCAATTCTTCGTATCTGCGCACTTAAAGTGTTACATACGCTACTTCTATATTTGACCACCCAGACGAAGCCACGAGTAAATTTTAGTAAAGAACAATTGTTGTATACGTTCTGACAAATAAATATAATATCTTGAAAGTCTGAAAATGTTTTTGTCTTTCACACATTTCGTGTGCTGGTACTATATTGTGATGAATGACAGGCTCGCTGCCATTGTTCGCGTGGTCTTATTGTATATTTTAAGCTATATGGGAAAGAATGATGGAATTTAATCTATGAGTGAGTATACAAATTCTTCCAAGCATTTTTATATTTTCCTCTATCTTACAAAGAGGACCTAATGTAGAGACCATCGTGACGCAGCGGCACAAAGGACTGCAACGCGACTATTGTGGGTTCGATCCTCACTCGAGGAAGTGAAATATTTATTTACGTTTATATTTTCATTTCTTCGCTCTGGTGTCGAGGCTAAGCGCAACGTTAAGTTCTGCCACTCAACACGCAATGCCTCCAAAATTCGGCAGTAAGTGGGGAACGGAGTGTCATAACACTAGGTTCCCCTCTGCCTACCCTACTGTGTGCGGGACACAGCGTGAAGCTGATTTCATATGAAGATAGTCTTTCGATAAAATTATTAGAATAGATACACAAATTTAGATAATAATTTTTTAAACGCTTTGGTCATTTGCTTGTTTATTCGGTAAATATGTTTCGCAAATCGAATTTCTGTAAATTGGAAACCATTATGTTATTATTAACACCTGATACTAGATAAGCTTTTGGGTCTGATAGGATCGAAAGGCAATAATATCTATTAAAATTTTGAATTTTAAATGTGCTGTAAAATTTTATTATTTACCATATTTTATATGCGGCTACGCCCGCTTGGTTGAATATAAATAACTTAGAATTGTGTGTGACACATTCTTAGTATAAGAGCTAGGTGTGATTCCAGGTACTGTGAAATTATAATATAGCGATGTTTGAACCCGCGCCTCTTGGAAAACGTTTATGCGCTCCCACCAACAAAAAATTAAAAGTAAAATTTACACGTTTTCTAAATAAGCAGGATATGATAAAAAAATAAATTAAAAAAATTAAAAGAAAAGTTATTACTCTAAATATAATATATCAGTAACGGATTGGCTCAGTGAATCAGCCACTATCGTTTCAATATAAATGTAATAATTACAGTTACACAGCGCAGCGTTAAGTTCCGCAATGATCCGAACAGGATACCTGAGTATAAACTGTCTTAGCACTACCCTATCCTAATATACGTGAAACAATGACTATTGATAGTTGAGCTAAAAAAGGAGAAATATTTTATTTTTAACAGTATGTAAGTACAATGTACTAGCTACGCTTTATGTCCCAGTTGACGGTCTAACCCGACAATTGAATTGAAGTGTTCACAAGCAATACAAATTTTACTTGCAAAAGAATAGATTTTATGGGCACTCGCGTCGGTTTACACAACATGGTATAGTAGGAATAAAATATTAATTTTAAAAAAAATAGTTTTTAAAAACAAGCTTCTTAAATTTTTTTTAAGGTCTACGTTACATCTTGCATGTAGCAGAGTAGGCAGAGAAATCCTGGTGCTAAGCTTTGACACATCGCTTTGTTTCCTGTTTTATTACACGGTATATTGTATTTTATAAATCAAGGCCATTTATTTGGTACCCATATGTGGGTATCAAATAAAAGGTGGTAAAATGTGGGTTGTGTAAAAATTTGTAATCCGCCATTTTGTTTTCCATTTTGAAAATAGAACAACAATTTTGATTATATGTAATTTTGACATCAGAACTGAAGTCATAATCCAAAGTTTAGCTCAAGCGGACACTGGAAAGTGGATGAAATGATAATTTGTTAAAACTAATTCAATTTTTTTTTAATATTTGATAATGTGTATTAATATATTGCACCTAAAGATATTTTTTAATAAAACAAAAGGATAATAGATAACCGTTACATTTCGAGAAAAGCTGATGTTGTAAATAATAATTTTGACAGTGTTGCGAGTCGGAAGTGCGTAAATTGTTATTTATTGCCAACGGAAGCACAAAATTGTTGGGAATTTAGGACAAAGTCCCTTCATACGTGAATTTGTTATACGATTAAAATGAGTTTTGAAAGAAAAATATTAAATAAGTAATTATTATTTTCGGATAATATACTTAAACGAAGTCATCGTGGTGCAGTGAGAAAGCGTCTAGTTGGTTTAGGATCAATTTCGGATTGAGGCATGATTGTATTTTTTTTTCATTTCTTCGCGCTGGTAGACCAACTGTGGTAGTTTACGGGTTCCGTCATTCAACATACAACTTCTCGAAAGTGTATTACAAATATTTAGGTTCCCTCTTCTAGTTAAACGGCGCTGTTTTACCAAATGTCAAAGGAAACCCAAAACCCAATGTCTCCAAATTAGACTAAAAGTGTAGAATTGAGATAATAATCACTAAGCTCCCTTTATTTACCACAAAACATAAAAGAAAACGCGTTAAGTTAAAAAAGTAAATACAAATATAACATCAAAAGTATTCTCAAATAAAATACTATACGGAAAAGGGAAAAAAGGCCAAGGCCGTAGCGCGGCGCTACGTCATCTGACTGTATACGCAACAGTTGAGTTAAATTTAGTTTGATTTCCATTGAGTTGGGGTATTAAATATTTTAATTTCCACGCTCTGATGACAAGATATCCTGCTATTCTTGAAAAAGCATGAAGCTAGAAAAAAAAAGATCATAAAAGGAAATAAACTTCCTTCCCACGTACATATGTGGAAGAAATGAAAATATAGAAATAATTGAAATTCACACTGCCTCTTATTAAAATGATATGTGTATATAAAATAGTTTTTGTAATATGTCATATAAACGAATTACTTCTTTGAGAAAAATATAGCCTCAATCTTAATAGGATTCGTCTTTTTCTTTCTTTGGCTTTTTAAAGTTATAATATATATTTGGGTAAGAAGAGGATTTGTTTATAATTAAATGTCATGTTAAAGTGCAGTTTAAAGGATAATGGTTATATTATTCGAAAAATTATGATTAAAATATTTGATCTTTTCATAGATTATTTAATTTAGGCCCGTTTAGATCAATTTCAGCGTTGTGTTAAAAGAAATTCGTGACTGAAACAATTTAATGTATCTTTGTTATTTCGGCATTCTCTCTGCCTTTGAGGAAAGAGCGTGAAGTTTTTTTTATCTGTTGTTGTATATGTAAATGGAACCCCAATAGAAAGACAAGTTTAAATATTTCGCCATTTAAAGTTTCGATGAATCTGATTATACTTTATTATTAGTTGGTCAATTATGACCAACAAATAATAATTCAACAAACATTCAACATAAATAATTAATAGTAATTCTTTCATTACTAATATCCCATAATAATCTACGTACAGTCCATTTTACTGAACATGTAGGTCTAAAAATCTAAATCATAATTTTCAAACACTCGCGCTACTCTCAAAAAAAAATCTAAAATCATTCGCACGATATACAAACAAAGGCAGTAAGTGGAATTGGCATTGCTGATATTAAATTTCTATCCATTTTTGCGTGATGTACAGCTCGATTGATTTCATAGCTGAATTGCTAGCGTTTTGTAAACGCTATTCGAGCTCTGTTCTATTTTACGTTGAAGTGGGAAGATCGTGAAACTTGTTGGTTGACGCGGCTTTTTTCATGTAATAATAATATTTTATTTATACCTATAAAGTGTTATTTCAATAGATTGAATGCTCCGATACGTTGAAATTTTTGTGTAGTCTAAAAAATGTATAATTATTATTTATATATCGAGTTTAGGGATTACATAGGCAAATTTATAGGAAAAGATATTTTGTCTAGTGGTAAATCACTTCATATTTTACTGTTTTCAAAATTGCCAAATGATAGATAACTACTATATAATTAATGAAAGAAAACAATCACTGCGTTTGAACGGCCTCTTACTGTAATATAAATACATAATATACATATATTTCATCTATATTATATTTGTCAGTACAAATAAATATACGGTTACGGATTTATTAAAACAGTAATTTATGTCAATTTTATCGGACAACATTCGTTAAGTTAAATGTTAGTCGAAACTTTCTAAAAAATCGGCTGAGCCGTTTCTGAGATTAGCGTGAACGTTCCAACAAACACACAAAAATATAATAATAGTTTTTGGTTCTATTAAGTTATTAAAAGCCACCATTTTTCTTATTTATCTCCCATACACAGAGATTGATCCCTTACAATTTTATTATAAGTATAGAAAAAAAGATAGATAGATAATCTATTTTCATGGGTGATTCATTAATATCGCTAAGATGCTTAATATATACCTAGCGTAATCTGTTTCTTATCTTAGCCGCAGCATCCCTACGATATCCGAGATTACAAGTTATTTATGGCGAGGGGACAGTGTTTTTGAGAACTAGCCGCAGAGGGGCTGGCTTAGGCTGTGTGCTGCATATTGCGTTAACTAATTATGTCTGGATAATGTTTTAGCTAGATATTTTACTATGTGCTTTAATATTCTAATTTTACTAATTAAGACTAATAGTTAAGGATGATATTTTTTGTGTGTTTGGTTTTTAGAATTTTTCAATTATCAAATGAAATAGGAATTTCAAAATATATATTTTTTTATTGATATGTATCTTTTAAACTTTTTTATGTATCACTTATAATTTCTGCCAAACTTAATTTTAAGACATCCTATACTACAATATCCACTTATTATAGAGACATTAAATATTATTGGAAGTATTAAGTGTCAAATTAGAAAATGGATGTGAAAACAAAAAAATCCAAATACTTTATTATTTTTTTAATACTAAAATAATTTTCTTTAAATATATCAATAAGCCAGCAAGGAAGGCAATTCAATTATAAAGTACGTTAAACGCTCCATGGGAACGGCGCCTTAACGTTGTTAAAAGTAACAGCGTCGTTCAACCGTTACCTCTCTTTTTATTTCTTCTGCCGCGAAAAAGACACCATAAAATTGGTTTAGCTTTACTTAAGAGTGTTGTCCACTAAATATTTGAGATAGAAATATACTATAAAAATTATGATATATAATATAACAGTCCGCTTTTTAGAAAACGTATTAAAAAAATTATATGGGATTTGAACTCTCGCTTTTTTTGTAAAATCTGTTTGAAAATCTTTTTGTAAAGTCTGAAAATTATAATTATTATTTTCAGCTTTATCAGCTCCACCAGATCCTCACTTCAGCTTTCTCTCTTCTTCAACTTTCAGCGGCATAGCACTTGATTATAAACGCGACGGTATTGGGTTCGATTCCCATTTGAGGAATAAATTATTTTCATTTACTTGGTAACAGAACAAAACATGCCATTAAGTTCTGCTTCTACATATCTCTTTTAAACAATAATTATTAATTATGAAGAAGAAAAAAATATGGAAGACAAACTTTAAGCTCTCCACCAATAACGGTCGTTCAGTGACGGGTATATTTTAATGGCCAGTTTAGGATGCTTAATGTTTAGTTATTGTTTTGGAATAAAATTTAATATCATTATAAATAGAATGAAATATTATTAAGCTAATATATATATATATATATATATATATATATATTTTAATTTCCTTATAAAAAATATAAGAAATATTATAAATATTTATTGTATGTCATGCAACATTGAATTAGAATATATTAGAATTAGAATAAACATTGATTTTAAGATTGATCTTCTATTATATAATATTTTACTTTAAAACAAAAGGCAGACCGCGCATTTCACCGTCTATTCTCATAGTCAAACGGAACTGGATTAAAATATTTCAAACGCTGGCAACCCCAGTTTGCGGCAGGAGTTTTCCAGGCAACCCTGTTTTACAGTGTTCAGAAAAAAATAAGCTTTAATTTGATATATAATTCATTAAAAAAACACCATGAGTGCAAATTATTAACATTTAGTGACATGTTTAAACCAGGCAACCCTTGACCTGCGGCAGACTGAGAGCTGGCAACCCTTAATTTTCCAATTCCTTATGCGATTATCTTTCAAATGATGTGCGATTCATATAAAAAACGCATGAGTGCAATTTTCTCCAAAAACGAGTTACGAAAAAATGTAATTTAAGGCGATTGCGGCAGGATTCTTCCAGGCAACACTAATCATTATTCATTAATATAGGTTTAATTAAGAAAACTGGTATATGCAGGATTCAACGGTGGGATCTCAGTCTATATAATAAGACCGCTATGGTGTGGTGGGAAAGCCTCGCGTTGCACAATATGGACTACCTAGGAAACTGGCAAATATTTCATGTCAGTCTTTTTAAAATTAAATGATATCAGATTCCCGAACACAGCCGGATAAGCAGAGGGAACTTAGTGTTAAGACACTCCGTTCCCCACTTTCTGCCGAATTTTGAAAGTCGCATCCGAGTCGAGTCGAACACGCAAGTGTTGAGTAATGGAACTCAACGGCGCGCAAATTAATTCAAGTCGAGCCATACTTCGACTTGAATAAATATTGCATTTCCACGAGTGGGGATCGAACCCACAGCCAGTCGATTTTACAATCACACTATATGCACCTGTACTTATTTTTTACAATTAAAATAAAATAATTTCTCCAAGTATTAATTAATACAAAAATCTTGTATTACATCTAAGTCAATAAAATTGTTCCATTAACTTTCTAAAGGTATCCATTGTAAGGTTTTTGCACAGCATCCATTCTTTTGTTTCTAACCGGTCAAATTAAATTTACGCCTGATTTGTTGTAAGAAGAATCTGAATTGTAATCTAATTAAATATACTATACATTTGATGTATTCAAAGCTTTGTTTATATATGGACTTAGTTATAAAAAGACGTATATCTATATCTGTTGATTTTTTTAAGCTTAACGCTGTATGTCCATCGGGGTAACCAGAGAGAACGGAGCGCCAAACACACCGTTCCCCACTTTTTTTTAATATACTTTATTGCACATATAAAATAAATATATAGAAAGAACAACACAGATAAAATGGAAAGAAAAACACGTATGCAAAGGCGGTCTTATTGCTTTAAGAAATCTCTACCAGACAACCTTTGAAACATTACGGATAAATTGTAATGAGGAGAAAGGGGACAACGTCTCAGTGCAAATTTTATCAAATATAATTAAATATTACATAATATATAATAAAATAAGTCAATAATATAAAATAAACTTACATGAAATGTGTTTAATGTTTATATACATACATACATATATTGAAAAACACAATATACTTACACATATATACATACATACATAAAACGTGTTCAAAAATATATACATAATATTAAAAAGATAAAGATAAACTACTATACTAAATTAAATAAGTATTCTTTTAGACGATTTTAAAAACTGTATAGAGATTTGGAATGTCAAACTTCTCTAGGAAGTTAATTCCAAAGTATTGCAGATTTCATAGTAAAAGGCTTGTAATAAAATAGGGTATGGGAGGTTGGTAATTTAAGGAGATTAACACAAATTTCTACTTAATTTCGAGATATTGCGTTGGAATTCAACCCAGCGCTTTGTCTCGTTAGCAGAGGGCGTAAATGAAAATAATTTATTCCCTGTTTGGTAACCGAATCTATGACGTTACAGTGTCGAGACGTACAGCTAAGCACCGCCGCTGCGCCCACGGCAGTGACATAATTTAGTTCTACTTACTCGTGTATACAATAAAATATAAGAAATAGCAAGCGCTATGGTTTTTCAAGAATCGTTGTTTCAGCTTTTTTCTCAGTATAACAAGTAATTAAACGCAAACTGAGTTTTCTATTTCATTTTTTAACATACCGATAAATTCTGATCGTTCGCTTTGTTCATCATTTTCCGTTTTAAATATAAGTGGATAATTGTCTTAAAATGTATTTGATTTAATTTTTTTCTGTCTATTAAAATACTATAGTTGGTGGTATAGATTCCGATTCCGATTGTTATTTCTTTTTTCATCTTCACGCTGTATCCCGCGTGTAGCACGGTAGGCCGAGGGAACCTCACGCCCCACTTTCCGCCAAATTCTGGAGGCAGTGCATGTTGAATGGAGTCATTACCTGGTTTGATAAAACAAAACACGAGTCCCGGCATCTACTCTAGAATTGCGTGGTAAGGAGAGAACAGAGTGACTTAACACTACTTTTCTAACTACTAAATGCTGAAGGAAAAATGACGAAAATGATTAAAAATATTAAAAGATTCCTTATTCATATAAAGATTATTTGTTTCATATTATTTTGTTCATCTCGTATGTGGAGCTTTAAAATTTTAAAGCGTACGCTTACAAGCAGTGTTAATTAGCGTACAACGTATTTAACTAGAACAAAGGTATGCAATGTTTAATTTAACTTTTAATCTCTTGCAAATAGTGTTTCTGGTATGTTTGTATTGTTAAGTACTGAAATGAAATTTATGATTTTTTATTTGTTTTTTAACATCACGCTGTATAGGGTAGGCATAGGGTACCTGGGATACTAGTGTTGGGACACTCCGCTCTCATTAAAACACTTACGTTCCGTTCTTCCTGTGACATTGTGATTTGAGTGGCGGAACTTAACGCTCCGCTTTGCATCGTTAACAGAACGAGAAAATAAATGTTGACTTTGACTTTGTCAGAGGAAGTACGAATCGCCTACTTTCATGATTGTTCATCAACGGGAAGTACGTATAACCTTTAAAAGCTGCCTTATGAAATGGTTCACAAATTCTCTGATTTACTTACCTGCGCCAGTTGTGTTCGTGGCGTAGTAGCATAAGTGGTGCAAACATTCAACACGGAATGCCTCCAGAATAATGCGGAAAATGAGGAGACGGAAAATGACGGAGTGTCTTAAAACTAGAATCTCTCTGCCTACCTTGTTGTATCAATGTGTGCGGGACGCGTGAAAAAAGCTGAAAAAATCACTCTGCCGATGAAAAGCGCGGCATTAAGTTCCTTTAGTTAACACACAATACCTTCAGAATTCAGTGGAAACTGGGGAGTGGAGAGTCTTAACTAAGTTCTGTATACCCTGCTATTTTGGATTATAGCGTGAAGGTGCGCACATTAGTAATAATCTTGTATATTGTACATACATACAGAATTCTTACTAATACTTATAAATAATAAGAGAATTGAATCGACACCTACCTTCTCTGTTCCGATAACAGTTTCCAACAACCTATGGATACAATTAACGTTAAAACAACATCGTCGCTCACACGGTATAGTCAGTAATTAGCGTTCCCGAGTACCGTCAACAATAACATTTGCGTTTCATTTTATTTTATACATATATAGTCATCTTTACGTAAAATGTGTGGGCGCGTTAATTTGTACTTGACTGCAGAATTGAGTAGTAATTACTTATGTTGACTATTGAAAGTGTTTTTTTTTCACATTTAAGAATGATAAAATATTTTCGTTTTGCTGCTTATTAAAAAGTAGTAAAGCGGCGTTGTGTTCCGCCACTCAATACGAAAAATTGGACGTGTGTGAAGAGCTAAGTGTTTAAACTTTACATTTTCTCTGCCTACCCAACAAATATCAATGCTTAATCAATATCTTAATGAATATAATAATCAATGACTGTAGCAAAATCTTTAGGTGATATTTTCATAGGAATAAACATACATGCATACACAGACTGACATTACTCTCATTTGCGCGCAGTTGGGTAAAAATCATATAAAACTTCCATTAATGAGTATAAACATAAAAATAGACTTCCTTATATCATCTTTGAAATATGATCATAAATAAAAAATTAGTACAACCAACTTCCCAAAGTCGAGGAAACCCGAACCGTCTTTGTTATTTGATACACAATTAGTTCTGTTACTTAATTGGAAACTATTCCTTATAAAACGAATCTGTCGGGGACGTCACTCACAGTATTATAACTTGTTGCTAACCAAATTATATTCTATTACTTAATTATAACTGTTTTCGTGTTAATATAGATAATAATAGCTTTTAATGATGATAATAATAAACAGATCTACGTGGCGAAGAGGCATAAGCGTGTGTCAGAAAAATGATAGTAGATAATATAAATAAAGATAAATTAGAATAATTGTCGAAATGAATAAGAGGATTGTCATATCGAACAAACATCAGAAGCAGATGGTATGTGTAAGTAATGTTATTTTACCTTTTAAATGATGTGAAGCTTGGAGACTTGTGACCATATCTGTAGGCTTAAGGAATCCCTTTACGGTACTAACACTCGCCTTCCACTGCTCCAGCCCAGTATAATTACATATAACTTACTTGTACTGTACTTACCACATTTGCAATTACAATAATAATTGATTATATTAATGATAAATCTATTAACATTTATAATTAAGATAGCCGAGGATATATAATACATTTGCAATAATACTATAAGTCAAATATATTCGTAATTCCGTTGTTTTCTATCACCAGCCAGCACATCATAGGCAGATGTATCAACCTACAAATCCTAGACAAGTGTCAAATATCAATTATAAAATATTATTTATTGTAATTATCATATATGTATTATTTATTATTTAATGACAATTAACTTTATAAATTTATTAAATATAATCATAATTCTATAGTAATCCATTACTTAACTACCAAATCATAGATGGATATTTTAACCGCCAAATCAATGACAAGTATCAAATGTCAATTACAAAATATTATTTATGTTAACAATCATATATATATTATTTATTATTTAATTACCATTAATTCTATAAAGCTATTACGTGCGATCGTTAACGCGACGGCTGTTGGTTCAATTCCCATTCTGAAAAATAAAATATTTTATATTTGTTCGCTTTGGGAACGAGTTAAAGCTGGGCGTTGAGTTCCGCCACTCAACATGCACATGCTTTGAGAATTCAGTGTCTTACACTAGGTTCCCAGGTTCCCCATAGTGTGAAGCTAATAAATAATAATACATAATCCATCATGGCGCTGAGGGAAAATGCTTGACTGTCGTTAAGCACGCCCACCACTCTGTGGGAAATCACACAACCATATATGGGTATCGGTTCTATATTTACTTGGAGGAATAAATGCTTTTCTTTCCTTTGAATAATAAAAGCGCGGAGTTAAGTTCCGCCATTCAATAAGCTACGCTATACGCTAGATTATCTCTGCGCAAAAAAAAGTGTAAAACAAAAACAAAACATCGATATCTCTATTAAAATAGATACATAGTGACAAGACATACTTTCTATTATTTCCAATTATAAACAATTGTCTATTTGTCTATTAAAATATGACATGCAATAATAACATGACATGGTAAGAATTGTAAATCAATTCTAACGTAGTACTTTTATTATTATCATATGTGTTCTAGTTGTTAGTTTTATATGATTGGAAAAATTCAATTTATTTTGCTCAATTTTAACCACATATTGAATTTCTGGATTACACTAATAAAGAAAAAGTAGGCAGAGGGTACCTGGAAACGTATTAAGACACTTCCATTTCGCGCTTCTCACCGAATATCTAAGGCATATACTAAGGCAAAGCACTCTTTAGGTGGTGGAACTTAACACCGCACTTGGCTCCGTTACCAAAGTCCAATTTCGATTTCATTCGAATCAAGCTCACAACCTTTATGTGTGTGCCTATCCACCAAGACGGCCAAAAATGAGTATAAAGTTTTCCTTTACATATTAATATAAAGATTCCACTGAAGGTTACGAACATAGAGGTATAATCAGAAGCTAGTTCTATATAAAAGTGTACGCAAAGCTTATTTCAAATTGAAAGTTACCAAGTCCTAAGCCAACTTTGTGCTCAAGTATCCCAATTCAGTAGTGAGAGGGAAAACGGAAAAACAAAAATAAAGTAATAGATTCTTATCACATTTGAAAGCAACTTGCAGAACAACGTAAAACAAAGAAGTAATAACATAAATAATTAAATCAAAATATGCTTTATATATATATACCATATAATATATACTATAATAGTTTAAATTGATTTTATTAATTGTTTCGCTTCGCTTTTATCGCTCTAGAAAAAAATCTTCTGAAAAAGAAATGTAGCTTTACGTTTGTACCTACACGACCGGTGTAGTTAAAAGAAGATGTAGAAAAAGATAGATAAAAGGATTCCATTTTAATTTAGTGTTAAGGCACTCCGTTCCGCTTTCTGCCTTATTACGGACATATGGATTATTGAGAGACGAAACTTCACATCTCGCTATCTATGTCTATCAGATCGAAAAAATAAGCCCCCCTGAGTGGGAATCGAACTTACAATAAAATTATTACAGTTAGATGCTTTATTTAACTGCACTAGTCATCCCTAAATCTCATTCTCTCTTGTCTCATTGCATTAACTGAATACATTATCCTTTCAAGAGACATGCAGTAAGGCATATCTGCTTAATAGTAGATATGCTAATGCGACATTAAGGACACTGCCGAGCACTCTACCGAAGTGAATGTCTGTCACATCGCAAAAATCTAGGTTACGGTACATTTTATAGGGTTTTAAGTGATTTTACACTTACTTTACTGCTGAGAGCTGCAGTAATCGTCCTTTAAATGCTTGATTCCATTATTTTTCAAGAATAGTTACTGGTTTTATAGTTTAAGTTATATTTTTCTTTTTGTGGTAGTCAGTGAAGGCTTTGTGGAAAAGCGTCTGATTGTTAACGTCGCGGTTGTAGCTTCAATTTCCACTTGGAGGAATTAATTATTTTGACTTCTACACTCTTGTAACAAGACAAAGAACGCTATGGAGTGTTGCCTCACTCGTACGTGCTGGACCATACTACGTTTCCTTTGCCCATCCTGCTTTATACGGCTTTGTACAGTGAAAACAAAAGCAAAAGAAAATGGAGATCAGTGAGTCATCAATGTCTCTCTCTTTCTCTCTCTTTCCACCTAAGTACTTTGTTTAGAACAAAACACATAGAATTATAGTAAACAAACTAATAATAGAAACACAATCTTCTGTATATTAATAAAGAGAAATCTCAACAAACGTCAGCTCTATTCACTGTGCACCAACTTAATATATTGGATTTACAAAGCTGAATTAATTATAGGGAACTTGGATGGCATCTTTAGTTAATTTAACAGTTGAACAGCTTTTAATATAAATACCTATTTCCCGAGTTTGTAGATAAGCATGATGTCGGCTTAGAGTGTAAATCTGCTAAATCCTTTTAAAAGTTACTTGTTTTTTAAAATTTTTTTTTACTTTACCAGTCATTAACGTTAAAATACCAAAATAGGCGTAAAGTGCGTCTTAGAGTTTTGCCGCTCAACAGGCAATAGCTCGAAGAATATCGCAGAAAGCGGAGAATGGAGGTATTTTAATACGAATGGAGCGTCTTAAGCTTAGGTTCTCAGGTTCGCTTTGC
Source organism: Heliconius nattereri (assembly GCA_013403645.1). Taxonomy (NCBI): domain Eukaryota; kingdom Metazoa; phylum Arthropoda; class Insecta; order Lepidoptera; family Nymphalidae; genus Heliconius; species Heliconius nattereri. The sequence continues at coordinate 9,055,955 of JAAIXI010000229.1, read as the reverse complement.
TTCTCTTCCTAAGTGCGGGATATAGCGTGAACCTAAAAAAAATTTACAGAGACCGCTCGGGTATTTTAAGTATAACCATTTTCTCGCTGTGACGATACAAAGGGTGGCGTTTAGTTCCACCTATACGCACTATAGTGGCATTGGGTTCTTTCTGCTTATAAAAATATATCTCTAATTCGATTTAGGTATCCACAAATTAATAAATATCGCAGCTTCCTTACTTTAGTTTATAAGCTATATGGATCTCGGTTCACCCTTAGTCTATCTCTTTCGTTCGCGCGCACCCTACCCAGTAGTGTTTAAGCGTTAGACGTGAAAGGACGTGTTGACATCCTATGAATATTTACTAAGAATTACGATAAATTAAATTATTATTAATATATTAATAATTATATATAAGTGTATGTGAGAGTGTAGTGGGTTCGATGCTACTTTAAGTAATTTGTGTTTGTGTAAGTGGCGTGATACAAGTTTAAAGGGGAAAAGGTAATTTCTTTTGCTTTAAAAGTTTTAGTCTTTTAATTATATAAGGAGTTTTTTTTTATAACTGTAATTTGGAATTTAAAATTAAAATTTACTTTTTTTTATTTTGTAATTAAATGTCTTTTTAGGAATACAAATATGAGGGACATTTAAGAATTAAATTAAAAATTTTAAAAATTTTTAAATATGAAATAGGCTTATTAGGTTATCTATTTTTAACTAAATAAAATTATCTTATTATTTTTGATATTCATTATTTTTTATTTTATTTGTAAATTAATTAATAACATATTTTCAACTTTCTTTTTTAACATATACATTTTAATTCCATCCCGACTTGAAAAAATGTAATATTTTTTTAAATTTATATTTCCATTTCATTGCTCTGGTATCGAGGCAAAGCGCGGCGTTGAGTTCCGCCACTCTACACGCAATGCTTCTGGAATTCGGCGTAAAATGGGGAACGGAATGTCTTAACACTAGGTTCCCTCTTCCTACTGCTGATTTTTTTTTTACTAAGATAATATTAAGGAAATCATTCTCTATTCTCTGTTTGATTCTCTGTTTTTTACTTTCCGATCTTTTGGAGATGTTTTGAGCTTGGCGTAAATAAACGCCGCGATTTTTATAATTACTTACAAAAAAATAGTAAGAGTTCAGTGTCTGTACATGGAAGATGTACGTACATAGAAGAAAAAATATATTATTATCATTAGAAAATAAAAGTAATGCAGATTAGTTTTTTTTGTAAATATTATGGTTATCGCAATTTAAAAAAAAAAAATTCTATATAATAATCCCTTTGAATAGGTACCCACTAGAAACACTTCAAGTTGTCGAACAATCACGTTATAGATATTTTCTTAGAACAGTACTTTACTTGAAAAATAATTAAACAAAGATAACTAAGAGAAGTAACTACTAAAGGAAAACAGATTGAAATTTTGCAGTGGCTTATTTTAGGTTTCGCTGTTATTACACAGATATATATACTTTATTGCACTTTAAAAAATAACATATAAGTAAAACAAAATTGAGATATTCGTTAACAATGGTGGGCTTATTTCTAAAAGAAATCTCGTCCAGCCAACCAAAGGAGGTGGATATGACTGTCCAACAGCTGTAACTATATGCATCCAAAGATGTATATGTAGCTATTTATCTAGCTGAATCCAGTGAGTTAATTGTTCACAGCAGTGAGTAAATGTTTTTTCAATTGGGATTTAAAAGACAATTAGGGAAGGACTTCTTTGGATAGGGATGGGGTGATAGTTCCAAAGTGATGCGGCGTACACTGTGAATGATTTCTGGAGGAATTTGGTATTGCTCCTAGCTATGTCGAGCGCCGGAACGACACACGACCGCCTAGAACGTGAAGGACGAGGAAGAATGTTGAAGCGGGAACGTAGGTAAACAGGAAAATTGTGGTAATTAAGGATCTTGAAAAGTAAAGTAAGGATGTGCATATCACAGCGAAGACGAATTGGGAGCCAATTAAGTTGAGCACGAAGGTGAGAAACGTGGTGGATACTTACGTAGATCGAAAATGAAGCGTATGGCGAGATTTTGAAGTTGCTCTAATTTATTAAGTAGCTCCAAATAGCAAACATCAGCGTAGTCGAGAATTGGAAGAAGAAGACATTGCGCTGGCATAATTTTGGTTTTTCGAGGGAGGAAGTATTGGAGACGCCTAAGAGAATGGAAGGAGAAATGCATGTGCCTAGAACCTAGTGTCAAGGCACTACGTTTCTCCATTTTCCGCCCATTTATATTGAGGGGTTGAAGACGAATTTGTTATATCAAAGCGAGAAAACTAAATAAACCGTTCACAAAACCCAACGGTTGTGGATTTAATTTCCACTCGGGGAAATTAATTAATCCGCTATTCAACATTAATATGGAGAACGGAGAGTGAAATAATGGAGAGTGTATTGACACAAGATTCTTTCCACTTACAATGCAGTAATTCATTGAGATTTTAACTCAATGTATTGCGTCTTCATTTTTTTTAATTCACCCTATATTCCGCATGTTACGCAGAGGGCACCTGAAAAACTACTGTTAAGACATTCTGTTCCCATTAAAATACTTCTGTTCCCCACTTTACGCCTGCTTCATCTTTTCCATTTTAGAGGCATTGTGTGTTGAGTGGCGAAACTCAACGCCGTGCTTTGCTTCTTTACTAGAGCAAGAAAATGAAAGTCTGAAATACTATCCAAATATTTATTTTAAATTAATTTTACTCATACAATATATATCGTGTAAATAAATCTAAACTATGCATTGTTTACGTACAGGATGCGGGTCTAACGTGTATAGAGTAAATATTTGTATTTAAACTTAGTAGAGTATAAAATAGATTTCAGTTCCCTGTAAAATAATATGGAGAGCAAAACAGAAAAATTTTATCTTCACGATGTATTCCGCATATAGTAGAGTTGGCAGAAGAATGCTAGGACACTCCGTTCTCCACTTTCCACGGAATTCGCAAGTGTTGTGTGCATTACTGATCGGAGAAATGAAAATTCCTCTGAATAGAAATAGAACCCACAGCCGTCGCGTTTACGGTAATACAGCCACAAACACATTATTTATTTATTATTCATATATTTTTCCCATATAGATGTTGTTACGTATGCTTTTAAAACGAATGCTTTTAAAATATTGAATCCAAATAGTATTCCGATGATTTGCGGCTTCATTTTAATGCATTATACCAGAACATTTCTATGTCTGTGGGAAATTTTCACACGATCCACTTCTCCTATATTGGAGAAGGTGTTTAATTTAGTATTTTAGAAATAAACATTTAAATACTGTAAATATTTATTTAAATCTACAACATATGTAGACATTAACATACGAACCGTTGAGGCCGTCCTGGCGTAGTGGCACTAGGGTGCGTCTGTAACACAACGGTTGTGAGTTCGATCCCCACTCGAAGAATGAATTGTTATTTATTCATGTTTTCATTTCTTCGCTCTGGTAACATGACCAAGAGCGGCGTTGAGTGCAGCCACTCAACATAATCTAATCTTTTGAAATTTGGGCGGAAATTGTAGTGCAATAGGTTCCTTCTGCTTACCATTAATAGACTACAGCGTGAAATTAGAAAAAAATATAAGTCAACACTATCACCGTATTACTATATCACCATATCACTATTTACTATTTTTCATTAATTATCAGTTATGTGGGTTTTAAAGTCCAAAATAGTATTTTAATAATGAAATCCGTGTATATTACAAAAATAAGCTTTCACTTAGATTGGAATCCATATGCCTCATGTGCAGTCTGTTTATTAAAAATCAAATAAAAGTTTATTAAATATGACATATCCCAAATAGAGACAGCTAACACAAACACTTGAGCTATTGAACAAAATTCAACGATAAAACAAAAAAAAAAAGAACTAAAGAACGGAAAGAGCCATACAATTTGAATCGCAGCGACTTTTCAGCGTCACTAGACTTGTTTAATTCACAGGACAAACTGTGAATAATTGGTTTAAAAACATTGAAAAAGGATTTTTCTTTCCAACTTTTATTTGTATCACACATATAGTATTAATTATTTGTAAGATTTTCTTCATTATCACGCTTTATCCCGCAGCAGTAGGGAAAGGGAAACAATTGTTATGATACTTCGCCACTCGTGTTGAGTAGAGTGAGTTGTGGTTGAGGGTTCGATGCCTCACATCGTCATAAACGGAAGGAAGTACGGGCGGTTCGTGGGGAAACGATTAGTCTAACAATAGATTTCCTTTGTCTCCCTTGCAATGCGGGAAATCGTGAAACCGCTTGTATTTTGATATTATGCAGTATATTCAGAGAGAATATAGAATATCGTCAGTTTAGAGTGTAAACCAGCTGAATCCATTTTTTGTTTTTTCGTCATGTATATTTTTTATATCATTCGGAAATGTAAAAAATATACGAAGTTGATCTTTATTTTTTTTCATATAGTAGAGAAATTTTCTAAATTATGACTTTTTGGTAATACAGTACTCAAAAGTGTTTACTCAAATGTCTTTAGTTTTCGAAGATGTCTTCTTCTGTCTCTACTGATAACTTGCTTAATAGATTTACACTCTAAGCCGACGATATGTCACTTCTTCGTCTAATTTTGAAAAAATTTGTATGCCATACGCTAAAACATCTTTCTAGTATTTACATTAAAATATTTATATAGACAGTATTGATACATTAGCTACTATGCACCTGCCAAAAATGTTATAATAATAATAATAAAACATATTTTTCATCATAAATTTCAACGAAATTAGACACACATCAATCTCCCGTTTATATAAAACCGTAGGCAGTAGCTAGTATTAAATATATAAGTAAGAAATATATTTTAAAATTTTGCACTCAATTTGCCGTTCACTATTCATAGCTAGCTAGTATTCAAAACTTCAAATCTCTTAAAATAGGCCTTAACTCTTCAGAAACAATACCAGCAATTATTTTATTCACGAATCACTTGTAGTGAACCGTTCTAGACTATAATACTACACAAGTGCCCGATTTTAATATTTATTAATATTATTTTTAAAGATTACTATAACCCGACTGGTTGTGGGGTCGATCCCCACGCGAGGAGATGAAATATTAATTTAAATTTATATTACTATTTTCTTCACTCTGGTGTTGAGGCAAAGCGCGGCGTTGAGTCCTGCTACTTAAGACATTCAATGCCTCTAGAATTTTGGAACGCAGTGTCGTAGCACTCGGTTCCCTCTGCCTACACTGCTTTGTGCGGGATACAACGTATATATATTATACTAGCGACCCTCTTGCGGCTTCGCCCGCTTTTACTACTGGATTATTCATATAGTGTATGTTTGCAAAGCACTTAAGATAATGTGAAAATTAATTAAACCCTAATGCAACCCGCATTTTCGTAGTTTCAATAAGGATTTTCCAATTGTTTTAAACCGCAAGGATTTTTTAGTAGGTACCGTAATTTTAAATCTGTGCTACTAATCTTTTCAAGTACTTATTAAAATATATATTGAAATGACTATTTTTAGATAGTTAAATGACTATTTTTAAACGGAAGAAATTATAAACAAAAACCCACCTACTAATAACTACTACAAAAAATATGAGATCAAATATATCACGCTGAAATAATACATTCAACTCCAATTATCCAATACGTGCAAACGCATCTAAATCTTCGTTGCCATAAAGGCAGGCGGGTTTTGTTTTTCGAGCTTGTGGTTAATGCTGAAGAGGGTATTCTGTCCCTGATGAAAAGCAAGCACAACGTGGCTGTGAGGAAAATTAAATAGAATGCATCGGCCGGGAATTGAACCCGGGCCGCCCGCGTGGCAGGTGAGCATTCTACCATTGAACCATCGATGCGTGTAAGTAAGGCAGGCGGCCGCGGCGGACTCGCTTGTATAAGCAAAACATTGCGAGGCGCGTTTCGCAGCAAGGATTTTTTGATATTGTAACAACTTCTAAAGTACTTATTAAAATGAAAAACAGTAAAAGATAGTTTTGATCTATATTAAATGGTGAACGTAACTAATATACTTATTTATATGCTGAGAGTAAGGGATAAGTGAAACTTGAGTAACATACAGCTGATGTGTCAACGGCGTGATGTGTTAACAATTAAATGCGTTTTTCTCTAAAACTATTCGCAATTTCGAAATAGTGTAAAAAGCAAATTTTATCTTCGCTTAACGTAGAAAATTAATAAAGTATCTTAAAGGATAAGGATTAATACCATTATGGAAAAAAATCCCTCACAATAAAAAATATATTGAAATTACAATTTTTAGACAGAAATATGATCACTACACGTTATTCTTAACAGATACGAATATGCTGTCGCGGACTTTTTTTGTAGATCTTATTAAGAGGAACAATACTCCAGTACATTATTTTCATGTAGTACGTACCATTAAAACAGCGCATGCGCGAAAGTGTCTTAACGGGTAGGACTTTATACACATTTGTCGTATTTATGCTAACATACATAAGAATGTACAAATAATTAACTATATATAAACCTTCCCTGAGAAATACTCGACCTAATGGTGAAAACCGCATCAAAATCCGTTGGGTAGTTTAGAAGAAGAAGAGTTAGAAAGTTCAGACAGACACGAAAAGCGACTTTGTTTTATAAGATATAGGATGTGTATAATATTATATCTATTTTCTTATTAATACTTTTACTTCGTGTATTTCATGTTGTAAATATCAGAATAATTAAAATTATTAAAAAGCTTCCAAGTATCTCCTATTAAACGTCAAAAGGTGACCGAAAATCATATTCAAGTCTATACTTTTACTATATATTTTTACCCGACTGAGATGAAACCCTAAATTGGTATGGGATCCCACATTTGGTAAAAGATATATCGCTGGATTTGTGTTGATGACGCGAGTTATTGTATACATTAAATTAGTAAAGTCGGGTTTTTTGTTTTTATTATTTTTTTGGTTATTTGATTTCTGATCTTGACTGGCTTATATTTTTATATCTGAATTATGTTACAACGAAAGATACTAAAATATAATCGTAGCTCTGATTTTTTTCTCGACTATTCACATAATACATTTTGCATATTTTTATTTTGTACATTTTTTATTCAAAAAATAACCTGAATATTCACAACTTATAGAATAGACTAAAACTGAATTCAGTCGGCCGCAGCTGGAGTATATTATATTGCGAAATTTTCGACCATTTCTATTGAAATTTTTAAACGTATGAAGGTATAAATTTGTAAATTTCTCCTACAGAAGTCAGACGCCAATATAGCAGAGGTCACAAGATGTTGACCTAACTCTGAACTTGGCAAATCTAGGTTAGAATACAAAGCGAGCTATAACTTCTTGCGGACTAAAAATTTTTCTTAAAATTTAACCAGAGCTATTTGGTATATGCAATATTCTTCCAAAGACTAACAAAACCAATGAAGCCTCTATTGTTTTTACAAAGTAAAAGGCGACTGGTTTCTTTAAATGTTTGCGTTTCATATTCAAAGTGTAGCTTATAAAACCTAATTTAAAAGCAGAATTTTTATTAGAATTTTTGTATATTTAGTTAGTTACGGTAGGTAAGTGTATCACAGCTCGCGTCTGATAAGAGGGAAATCCTATAAAATACGACTAAATTGTAATTTTTTATTAACCCTATAATTCTTTATTAACGAAATTGTCAAAAACTAAGAACGGAGAAACATATCACTAGGTTTTCAGACCAGCAAGCAAATAGATCCTTACAATACATATTGACATAGTAATTAGCATAACAAATAGAATAAATAACAAATTAAACCAAACAATCAATTTAGCTTTTTATTATTATTAACTAGTTTTAATCAGCTTCACGCTCAATCTCGAACACAGTAGGATAGGCAGATGGAACCTAGTGTAAAGACCATTTAACGCCGTATTCTGGTGGCATTCTCTGTTGATTGGCGGAACTCAACGCCGCGCTTAACATCGACACCAGAGTGCAAAAATGAAAATATACATTTAAATAAAAATATTTTATTTCCTCCATTGGGGACCGAGCCCACAACTAGTCGCCTGACCTAATCTTCCTAAAAAACTAATTTTAGTACATATTTAACTGATTATTTCACTAGAAGCGAAATGATACTAAAAATTCTAAATCAGTTTTCACTAGACATTGCAGCGCTGTTAGCACGGCATTGGTGCTCATTATGCACCTCGTACTGGGCTGTCGTTAGGGTTTATTGGATACGGCTGGTCAAAGGCGTAAGTCTCGTATACAGATCTGTTCTTTGACAATTTTTGCTTTGAAGAAGTCGCTGGATTTTCTGATGATGATTTTTAGTTTTTTTTTTTTAAATATTTGATGGTACATGATACCTCTAAAAGTTCGTTTTGAAATCATCATTGTAACTAGCCATAGTAGTACTTCTATTGTATTTCAAAAGCAGCCTTACTCATTTTCTCGTATAGCTTGGAAAATATAAAATAAAAAAAAACCTAAGAAATTAGAACTTTATAGACATATTTATTTAATGCTCATATTCCCTAAAGTGGTAGTATCTTAATGAACTCAAAAAATATAGGCTCTCTGTCAGCCTAATAATACGTTCAAGACTCAAAGAAAATAAAAGCTTTTAAAAAGAATTGTCTTTTAAAGGACATCCTTTAAAGAGCACCGTTAGACTATTTTAGATGAAATATACGAACAATTTTTATAATTTAGGATAGTTGGAGCTCGGAAACTTAAAGAGAGAAGAAAAGTTGTCATCGCTTTAATTACTTAAAATTAAATTATGTCAAAGTTACTGTAGTTCCTATGAACTAACTAACTAGTCCTGTGGGAACATTTTATTTTCACTAAAAAGATAGTAACTCTTTGGATATTATATATAGGGATTTTGTTCTCTATTCTCTAATACTAGGGGAACACAACGCACTTACATTATGTGCAGCGTTGAGTTCCGCGCGCATTATTAGGAACGTTCTATTTATTTCATATTACAGAGCGTTCATTCCATCGAGTGTGAATTAAACCCACTACTGTACCAGCTTTAAAATAAACAATTAATATATTATAATATTTATAATAAATAATTAAAATTCATTCTAAGCCAATGTTAGATGCAAAACATATTCAAATTGGCTCGAGTACGTAAGCCGTAGGAATTGTTTGTCCCATTACGAGATTATGCTGGCTCCCAGAATGTTTTGCATACAAAACCTTCACATAAAGAATTCCGATGAAATTAAGTTATCCCTTAGAAACATCTATAAGGGAAGAACCTGAGTGGAATAGGAAATAAGATGTTATAGTTAATTTCGTTTTCGACAATATTTGTGCTTGGAATGTAATTTCTGATTTTGGTAAGCTGTCAGTTTCATTTAGATTAGAGGATTTTTACGAAGGATACAGTACAAAGAGGCTATAGTTTCACATTGTATCATGTAAATAGCAAGAAAAAGGCATAAGAGACCTAATATTAAAAACAATTTCAGGAACCCAACTTCGCGCTTTGTCTTGGTGCAAAATCGAAGAGGTTTATCAGCTGTCACTATAATATTATATTAACAAATATAAAATTCAAACATTTTAATCCGAATTAATATCATTTCGATTCCGTACTGAAATTCCAGTAACAAATGAAGTCAGTGCTTCGTAATATAGGAATGAGAGCATCCTTCAAATTAAAGCCACTCGACTCCGGATCAAAGTTGAATCTCATTATGAGGCACAAAGCATGAAGCAATTTTGGAAATATTCAAGCTGGTCGGTCCAATGGATGGATCACGTCTTGTCTGATGACTGGGCTTTAAGGACTTTATTACTGGTTCTTCCAGGTAGTGAAGTCTTTTCACCAAAAATATTATTTTAGACATATATTTTTCATTTACCGCTGAATTCTGGGAGTTTTGCGCGTGGACTGCTTCGTACCTTGTTACTAGAGTGGGGAAAATGAAAATAAAATATATTTAATTTCCTTGAGTGGGAATCGAACCAATATGATTGGCTACAAATAATGAGTTGAGGTGCAATTTTAATATTTTATACCAGCAGTTTATACTAGCCGAATTTTAGAGGACACCTTGTACTTTTCGAATTTCTTCTAGGTCGGCCTCCACAAGTCCAGTGACGCTATAAAAGCTAATTGGGCCAACAAAATAATGCATATTCAAAAAAGAAAACGAGAAAATGAAAGAATAGGGCAAACATATTAAAATTTAGTATTACTATTTCCTTTTTACATAGATAACAATAAGTTTTTATCACTGTAACTAATATTCTAGAAGTCAAGAAGTAATATAAAAACTGTATTCCTATACGAGGCTGTATTAAGGCCGCGACTTATCTATTGTCAGCGGCTGGTTTCCAACATTGGAAAACTACTCAAACTTCAAAAGAAACTCTGAAACGTCCCTAGTTTGAAAAGACTTTAAAAGAAATGTTTAAGAAACTGTTTTTATTCGTTTCCTTATTTAACTTTTAATGTAAGCATAAATGGAAGTATAAATGTAGTGGCGGAGTTGGATTCATTTTGAATGGATATTTTTACAATGCATGTTCGGAATATTATACTGTACTCAGATTTACAAATAAATGTAAATAAGTTACGTTACCGAGTGGCTGATTAGACAATGCTCAGCCGGATCTACGCGGCGTAGAACGCTGAAATTATGCATTTATATTTGTTGGGGAGTGTAGAGTAGCATTAAGAAAAAAATCCCGATCTTCTTTGAGGAACGGTTTTAATTATATACCTCATCTTCAGAAGATAAATCTCGTAGCGTAGAGTTCTGGCTGATGAACATACAATGTCTCAAATAATAAAAAAAATAGTATTTCATATATGCGTTGTATTTTTCATTCTCGCTCTGGTATCACTCGCTCTCTCTGGTAACCAAGCAAAGTGCGTTGTTGAGTTCCGTTTCCAACATGCTCCAAAATTCGGCAGAAAGTGGGGAACGGAAGTATTTGAATGGGAACGAAATATCTCCATTCTAAGTTTCCAAGTTCCCTCTGCCTATCCTGCTATATGCGGGATACAGCTCAAACCTAAAAAAAACTTAAATAAATGTTCGTATAATTCAAGCGGGCGAATTCTCGCTAGCTAATTTCTGCCAAGGTTTCTGCTAAGAGTATAGATCAATTACGTAGGAATTTAAGGAGTCGAGTTATAAAACCAAGCACACTTGAAGGCGTTGCTTAGAAACTAAGTAAAGTAAGAAATATACAAACATTATTTTAATATAAGTATATGTACATGCTCGTAAATCATACCTGCTATTTACTTTATTCAGATTCACGCTTTTCTCGCACATAAATATAGATAATGTACTGTATAAGACTCTTCATACTCCATTTCACACATTCTTTAAGCAAAACTTAACTCTGCATTACGTTTTACTAAATTGCGAAAATGAGAAAACCTATTGCCACAATTAGAGATTAAAACATTTTGTTTTCAAACACTATCAGACACTGTCAGAGACTCAGATACTGTCAGAGACTCAGACAGTATCAGACACTGATTTATTAAAAAATATGCAGAACCTTGAGTTGAGAAGCAGAACTCAACTCAGCCCTTGTTATTAAGGAATTGAAAATAATTTATTCCCGTGAGAGGAAATCGAACCCACAGCCGTCGCGCTCACAGTCACCTTTTGCTGTAAGATAAAAAAATGTTTACAGTAAAATACAGTACTCGTTTTATATTTAAATGGTAATTTTATTTAGCAAACGAGAAACAAAATACGACCCTCATTAGTATTTGTAGCGTGTATTAAAATGCTTTGATACCGAATCAAAGGAAATGTGAATTGACAAATTATGTTCACTAAGAAATTCTCTTCAATAAGATATTATATTATTTATATATTATTAAAGGTATGTATTTAATTTATAGTTTTGATAAGCAATATATATTTTTAGTTTAAATCTATTATAGCTTCACATTGTATAAATATTAAAACACACAATATAAATATTAAATATAACATTACCTCGAGCGAGAATCGAGTCCACAACCATCGTGGTGCAGGGGCACAAGTGAGTCACTCGACTGTAATTGCGGTCTTCTAAAACCTCTAAAACTTCTCTCAAAGAAAAAAAAATATCCTTCAAAAATATCAACAGCTTATCTATAATCAATGGCCTCATAAATTAAATAGATACCGCCACCCATAGCTCATGGGGAGAGACAAATTAGGTGCTGGCGGGCTTCCAAAATTCGGAGATGACACAAAACTGTAGTGGCCTAAGTGGAAAACACTTAACATGTCCCCTTACATTTATATAGAGGGAAACACGACACACAGTGGAAGTGAAAGTAGGACGCCGTTAGGTAACTACGTGTGGAAATATAATAAGTAAGAAGATAAGCTTCACGCTGTATCCCGCATATAGGACGGTTAGTAGGGGCGTTGTGTGTTGAGTGGGGGAACTTAACGCCGTATTTTGCAATGTTACAAAAGCAATTTTCATTCCTCCGTATGGAAATCAAACCCCCACACGTCGTTTTTATTTAGACGTTGTACCACTGCACCGCGATGTGTTCAAAGTACATTTTTTTTTAGCTTTCGCTAAAACTGTCGAAATGCATTGTACGCTACTGTCACGTTGAGCGTGGTTACAAAATTGTTTTAGTTTGGAAAAACCTTACTATAAATTGAGTTGTTGTAGAAAAAACTAGAAAGCGCGAGTCGGTCTTGCTCACGAATGGTTCCGTACCGATATTCAATCTTTTATTTAACAATTTCTATAAATGTAATATACCTACTTACTTTTATACATTTTTTATTATTTTTTAGGTACTTAAATTAAATATGACTGCTTTTATATATGTTAATAAAATGATAGCAATTGCTTATAGTAAGTACAAAATAAATAGAAATATAACGCAATATGATACATCGCGGACGTGAGATCGCACGAATGTGTAGAGCTCTTAGGAGCATCACACTTAAGAAGCCCTCTTAAAGACCTACGCCTGGAAATAGGTTGGTTGTTACAAAACCCTTTTAAAATAAATATGTATGTGTAAATTGTACTGAAAGAGGTATAGGTTTTATATTTCTTATAATGTCTAAAGGTTATATAAATATAAAGGCCATAGAGGCACAGTAACTAATTGAGAACGCGACGGTGTGGGTTCGATTCGTACTTGAAGATTTAAAACAAAATAAGCGCAGCGTAGAGTTCTGCAAATCAACATGCGTGGGAATTGAACCCACGACCGTTGCAATTGTATATGTGTACTTATAGTGTAGTTAGTTATCGAGATAATTTATAATGAAATCCTAAAAAAGAGCTACCAAAATTTGTCAAACATTTGTTAAAATAAAACTAAATCGTGGCCAAAAGTAAGTGAACTGCTTAAATGTAAATTGCAATAATACAATTTACTTTCTCTGAATAGCATCGGGTTTGATTATCTTTCAATGTAATTTTAATTTAGTTTGCAGATGGATTTTAAATCAGTTTGTTCTAGTTCACAGAAATTATGACAAGTTCTCGAGTTTATAAATAATTAATTTAAAAAAATACTGTCCACAGTCGGTCTCTTGTAATAATGCTGGCTGACTTTTTGTTAAAATTATAATGGGAATATTTTATGAGAATTTAAACTTTATATTAAACGAAATATTTAAAAAGAATCCCTCGCTTCATATTTGAAATCCCAGTCAAGTATTTGTAATATAGAATTTATTATTTGATTTTCGCTCCATCTACCTTCCCTGTTATGTGTGGAATACAGTATGAAAATAAAGAAAAAAACTATTTCCATATTGAACTCACACCATCGTGTTTACAGACAAACACTATTCACTAAGCCGCTATAGCGTTGAAGAAATTACGATGAAAGCTTATAATCTCTAGAGCATTAGAACGAGCAACATAGAACAATAAGTATCCGCTTCAAGTCTTAACAAATGGACGTGGCTTCGCTCACGTGGATTATTATATATTATTACTTGTTACAGAAGTTTAAACCATTTTATAACAGAAATAAAATCTTTTATAAAACGTCTCCTTTCATGTTTTTAAGGTTTGAGTTTACAAAAATTACTCTTTAAATAATTCTTTAAGAATAAAGTGCCTTAGCCTTTATTTATGATTTTCAGACAATTTTTTTTTAGTGATAGCTAACTCTTGAATATTGATATATTTTTAGTTTTTTGTTTCTTTTATTTTCCTTCACTTCAGCTTCAGCTTCAGGTTAGGAAGAGGAAGCCTTGTGTTAAGACACTCCGCTCCCCACATTCATTGGCAGTGTGTAACGAAAAAATAAACACATAAAATATATGTGGAAATCGAACCCATAACGTATCTCGTTTACAGTCACATGTTAGTACTTTTTTATTTCAGGCAGAGAAAATTTAGGCACAAATCACTCTTTGTGCGCCTGGTTGAAGAACTAACAGTATTTCTTTATTTCTAAAACAATAAGTTCTGCTACGAGGTAGTCAGGCTTATTTCAAAAAATAGTAAATTCTGTCAATATGACTGATTCTTCTACTATGAAATATTTGATTGCAATGGGACCAAAACGACATTCTCACTCTACGTCCGGTTTTGTCCGGTTAGAGACAAAACAGTTGTTACAAAAGAAGTGGTAAATGCTACGTGAATTACAATTCTATACCACTACAACAGGCTTCAATTTCGTGTGAACATTTGGTGTTCCAATTTTCTTTATTCCATACCAACGCCAAATTCTGAGGCCTTGTCTTTGATTAAGCTCCGAGATGTGTCCGTTTTCAACCGTTTTACTTTCAATTTTGTTCGACGCCTTATATTCTGTAATATAGAAACTATTTACACAATTACTGTAAATATTTTTTGTGTAACGCTTTATTTAAAAGATACGAGTATATTTTATTTTTAAATTCAGTATGAAATAAAATAAACTACAAAAGCCACAAAGTTTTTTTTTATTAAAACATCACAGACATACAGGGTTTTAAAAAAAATATCAATTTAGTTAAAGCGAAGGAAACCGCGCGGGGACCGCTAGGCAATATTAATAATGTAGGTACTATGCTGTTTTTAATTTAACTCTTTGAAAGCTACACTCTATATAAGAAATATTCATTGATTTTACAATCAATACTAATAAAAAATTCAAGAAATGAACCAATTGAGTCCGTTTTAAAATTTAAATGGTCTTTAGAACACGAGTCAATAAGACTCTACTTGTTAAGAAGTTTGTTAAGAAAATTTTATAACGATTTAGTTCTTCTTTGTATATAATTAAAGTGTTATTTGTTTTCAGCTTAGCATAAATATTATAGTCTCGAGTATTTGTTTAACTATTATAAACTATTTATACAGTCATGAAGCAGGACCACAAGCGTGCTACTGTAAATGCTACAAATTTTGGTTTCGATTCTCAGTCGAGGAAAAGAAATATAAAGGCAAAACGCGGCGTGGAGTTCCGCTACTCAGCCGACAACATCTCACGTTCCATTTGACAATATTGAAATTAGTACGGAATCTTCGGTGGAGGAGGAGACGACTTTCTTCGAAGCCCTTTTTGAAGTAACAATCACAGCAAGAATAATGGAACCTAAGTTCAAAATAAATCCTAGCTCGATATTATACTTCAGCACAATCTGTTAAAAATAGATATTTCATTACGGATTGCTCCAGCAATTGTCCCATTTCTTTCCTGGATTGTCGATTCCATTTTCCTTATTGAATTTAAAATCAGAATTTTGTTCTAAGAAATATCCTATTTCTATTAATTACTATGTTAAATTATTGAACTATGGACGCAAAATAAATATATTATTTTACAGTTTAAAAAATTTGGTCAAGTTCGAGTCGGGCCCGTCCACCGAGAGTTCATTTTAGTATTGTAGGCCAACGAGAAGTATAACTGATAAAAGTTGACAAAGTTTGTAGATGACCCATTTTGTATAAAATAATAACAATCTTTTGATTGCGTTAACTTAGAAACTTATTTTTTTTCTAAATTAGTCAAATAATTTTACCTTTTATAAAGGAACCTTGCGTTTAATGTATGAGAATACTATGATTAGTCATAGAATTATACGATTTTGTGGCAATGTGTGTGTATATTTAATTTAATTTATTAAATTATGAGACAAACTTTACTCGCCCTGCAGGGTAGGTAGAGGGGGTAGGGGTAGGTACACTCCTATCTCCATTTTCCGCCGCATTCTTGACATATTGCGTGTTGAGTTCTAGAACTCAATGCTGCTCGACGCCAGATCGAAGAAATGAAAATATTAAATTATTCAAGTGGGAATCGAACCCACATTCTTTTGCGGTCACTCTTTGTGCTTGGCTTCATCATTATTTTACTAGTATTTACTTAATTTACCCATTGTTCTTTATATATCCATAAAAAACCATGATCACTCTCTAAAGTACCACAATAAAAGAAAATGGCTTATTTTCTTAAAAGAAAACAAATGGAATGCAAAATGTGTTTAATTGTCCGTAAAAGCTTTCGATGCTGAATAAAGGAGCGGAATCTTAGTTTTGGATTCAGGGTCACAAAAACATCGTATAGGGGTATTGTCGGACTAATGTTTTATTCATGTGAGGGGAAGATGGGGGAAAATGGGCAAAACATATTGGTACTATAGCGTGCATGGTACAAATATTTTTTACGCTCACGGTACCCTTTTGTAGCGGAACCTCGTTTTATATATGGATAGTTATAAAAATCAGATTGAAGCGATATTGGGAAGTTATATCTATATGGAACCTTTTTAAAAAGTTATTTAAATTTATATAAAATAGAGAGTTCTTTATTTTTCTGTATTCTGTATTTTTGCTTTTTAAGTGCTAATTCCGGCACGTTATTGACGTAAAGTATTCTTATGTAAATATGTACTTTAAACTAGGGCCTTAGTTTCTTCCTCGCTTCGTTTACCAACGCCCGCACGCTTCGCACTTTGTAATTATTTAAAATAAATGCATTTTTTGTACAAATATTCTAAATAAAACGAAAACCCTTCCTTATAGGTACGCTTTACACTATGTTCTCCATTTTTTTTTATTTCCCACTATAGCAGGGTACGCAGAGGGAAACTGGAAACCTAGTTGGTAAAACACGTCCGTTAAAACACTTATCATAGAATTATAGAGGCATTGCGTGTTGAGTGGCGGAACTCAACGCCAGGCTTTGCCTCATCAAATATAAAATATTTTATTTCCTCGAATGGGAATCGAACCTACAACCTATCACGTTCTATCGTTCTGCCTACTACTAGATTTTTATATTTCAAACAGAATATTATCTCACGAAATTTTCTTTATATGAATGAATTAAAAGATAACAGAAATGTACAAAATATACATCCTATTATCCTCAACGTACCTCGTAAGATAAGAAGAGCCCACAACTATTACGTTCACTTGATCTTTATTTCACCTATTCATACCACGAGTGTTTGTTTAAACCAGGTCGATTCAAATTATACTGAGGTAGACAAGAAATGAGGTCTATTTTAATTTCAAGTGTAGACTACAGGTTAATTGGAATGACTTAATAACAGGGTTAGAAAGCTTATTTGCCCTTCTTTGATATTAGCTACGAAATGTAATTAAAAAAACGTGCCTTTGAACTTTACTTTGAACCGTAAAGCACGGCGTTAAGTACCGCCATTCAACTCGTAATACCTCAAATATTTTACGGTAAATGGGAAACAAAGTATATCAAGATAAGTTTCCTAGTTTACCCTTCAATATGAGGAATATAGCAAAAACAAGGTTATCTTATATAAGTAATTGCAACTGCAATTTAAAAATTAAATACCCACCATATTAGGTAGGTAGGTGTACATTTTAAATGTAGGCATAACCGAGTATTTTAAAACCACCAGTCCATCATGTGGGCAGCAATCTGAATAAAACATTTCATGTTTAATTAAACTTTTTAAACGCAGCATGTAATGCAATAGTAATCGTTTTAATTTTTTATATGTTTTCAGCCTCTATTTTTTATTTTTTGTGATGTAAATAAAAGGGATTGAATGCTTCATTTTTTTACTTTTACTACTTATCTACACGGTGTATCCCGCACATATAAGAGTAGGCAAAGGGAATTAAATATTAAGACACTCCGATTTCATTAATACACTTAGGTTACCCACTTCCCGCCGATTGTTCCCTTCAATGGCCGAAATCAACATCGCGCTTTACTTTAGCGGAATTTTGATTCAAATTTACGCTTGTGCCTACTCCATGACGGTCTCTACTCTATATTTTTTCTTATTTAAAAAAAAAACATTAAATATCTATATGGCACTATTGTTTTCTTAGAGAAAGCAAAAAAAAGAACTCCCTCCAATATCTATAAACTCCTGAGAGTTATTATGTAGTAAAAATTGACTGTAACTGTTTTTATCGACGAGATGCGCGCTACACTCGAGAGATTGTTATCTACGCCTCAAGCTGTAGGGTGAAACGACCGAGACTAAAAGTGTCATATATTTTTATTTAGCCTATTTATGAAATTAGTTCGTAAATATAAGTAGGTTAGCCTACTTTTTTATGTCGTCTGGAGTTATTTTTTTAAAGCGGAAAATTTAATTTGCTTTTCTATTGCGCAATGTGATGGTAGTGGGTTCGATCCCACTGGTAGTTAAAAGGTGTTAGTGATTTCTAATATTTAACAAGTACATCTACATCAAGTACTTCCTGTCCGGAAGCCACTTTCCGCCGTACGTAAAATTTAAGAAACAAAAAAAAAAACAAAAACTGAAAATCGCGAAATTCGAAATAAATTTTAGGTGATACATAACAAATATCGTAAAGTGTATTTACTCGTATTAACTAAAATCATAAAAAATAACAACACGCTTTTAAATCGTTTACATCTCCAATACGTATTTCTTATAATACCGTATTTAAATCATAGTTCCAAATAATTTACATATTCCACATAGCTAGCTACTCATGGTATAGATGTACAGTTTCTCTATATTGAAATATTTGCCAAACTAACTTCGCTAGCCTTACGGCTAATTCCATTGCTTCAGCGGTCTGGGGGTTGTGTGTATATGAACATAAAGGCAAGTAGCTTTGCTTGAATATACTAATAATACTGCTACTGGTACCTGTTGTTTTGAATATAGTGTGGTACTAATACTATTCTGCTAGAGGATGGATGGCGTGTGACTGTAAAGGCGACGGTTCGATTCCGACTCGAGGAAATGATATCTAATTTTTTTGCTCTGGCGGGCGTCGAGGAAAAGCGCGGCTTTGAGTTCCGCCTCTTTATTCGGAATACCAATCCCCAAATTAGAGCCTGTACCAACACTACAAATTGTGTGATATATGATGAAGCTAAAAAAAATAAAATATGAAAGTTTTGTATAGGTACACTAATAAAATCAGCTTCACGCTGTATCCCGCACATAACAGGGTAGGCAGAGGGAACTTCGTGTTAAGACACTCCGTTCCTCAATTTCCGCCAAATTGTAGAGGCATTGTGTGTCCTAGTCCTAATATGATAGAATGTATATGCATTCCACCATTAGGACTCTAGGCGTTCTCGCAACGAACGAGTTAATGGACACATGAGGTCCTTTATTGACTTTACTAACATTGTTACTTAACTAATGAAATAGCAACTAACTTACACAATATCCTCGTACTACAACATCACTAGAAATTAAATTATATTGTAATTTCATTTCAGCAACGTTGTTTGTATACGACCAAGTTTTTACAAGAATTGAAAAAGGCCATGTAGGCCAAGCAGTAAAAAAAGAAAAAATATACGTAAATATGATTATCATATAACGGAAAGATTCATTACTAGCATAAACGATACATAAGACAAGAGATTATTAAAACGCATTAAATTGAATCGAAGCTACGACCGTTGCCACGACATTTTAAATTTTTAAATGTTTTATTTATTGATTTTTTCAGTTTCGCGGTATATCCCGCATGTAGTAAGGTCGGCAGAGAGAGCGTAGTTTTGAGACTCTCCGCTCTCCACTTTCCGCCTTATGGAGGCATTGCGTGTTGAGTGAACGAATTCGACGTCGCGCACTGCTTCTAAAAAGTTAATGTTTAAAAAATCTGTTAATGTTTATATTTCATTTCTTCGAGTGGGAATCGAGCTAAATACCAGTCGTACTTACAGTCACACACTCTCGCCCCTGGGCTTGTTTTATTAATATACCATTATATAAAAAAGTTTCTATAGCCAAAGAGATTCGCTTATAAATATTTTTATTACAACATATAAAAAAATATTTATGAGCATGTCTATTAAAGTAAGAGTAAAATTTAAAGTTAATTATGAATATAGATTATTACGACGCGGCCTTGACCGAATCGTCGAGCGCTATAAAACTCATATAGAAATACGGAAAAAAGAAAAATGAACGTATTTTCCATTAGAAAATATATTTTTTTCTAACTGAAAGTCTAAAGAAGTTTTAACATGTTACAAAATAAATGTGGTTTTTTTTAAGTTATGTGAAATAAAAGATTGCTTGTGAGTAAAGGCCACTCCTAATTATATAATTATTTACAATTAACATAATATACATCATATATTAGATGTATTTGTTTATAAACTTAAAGAAGTATTTGTGTTTGTATAACATGATACTCTTGTACTTAACCAATAAAAATAATTACATTAAAAAATCTAGCTACAATTTAAAACGATGCGTAAAAAAATTGTGATTGGAAAGAATAAATAAAAGAAAAACATTTTTTTTTACACTTTCCGCCGAATTCTGTAGATATTGCGTGTTGAGTAACGGGACTTAACGCTGCGTTTTGCCTTGTTACCGAGCAACTTAATTATTTACATTTTTGTGGCCCAAAACCTAATATAAAAGAAACACGACTTTAAAATTGAAGGCAGTCTACGAGCCTGCGTTAGATGGACATTTTAATATTTTAGTACTTTAGGACCCACTCACTATAAACCTAGGCAGTAGTAGCGATGTGACCTTCTCAGCTAGTACCTAATTAACACTTCAAACTTATCGACGGCACTACGCAGGGCACTAAAAAACCTTAATATACCTCTAACATCCAGATAAAGTCTAAGTATACCTACTGAAGTCAACTAAATACAGTGATTTGGACCAAAATTTAAAAACTACTGAACTGTACGCAATGCCTCTAAAAGTTTGGCAGAAAGTAGAGAACGGAGTGTCTTAATACTAGGTTTCCTCTGCCTACCTTGCTATGTATTGTATGATTCTTACTAGAAGAAATACAAAAAAAAACATTTCTATGTTCTGGTGTTAAGTCTAAGCGCAGCGTTGAGTTCCGCAACTGAAGACGAAATGCCTCCAGAATTGGGTGGAAAATATAGAGTCTCTGCCTTCTCTACTACACGCAGGATACAGCGTGTAGCTAAAAAAAATATATCAAAATTTCAATATTAGATGTCATGCTACAAGTGCACTACAAATTAGTATAAAAACACAAACACAATTCAGCTTATTATATCGGGAAGTTGAAGCGGGCGAAGCCGCGGGTCGCTAGTATTGATAAAAAACAAATGAAATATTTCATAAGCTATTTATAAACAGCTAGTTTTCCATGAAAATTACAAACAATGTACTATAAAGCACGATTGACAGTGAGAAACAAAAGAAATGAACAATTAAATGATGATATTGGTTAGATAATGGAACTGTAAAAACTTTTGTTTTCATATTACGGCTTCAAATTCAAATATAATGCTTACAAATATCACTTTTTGTTTTATTTTTTATGTCACATAGTAGGAGAAAGGAGTGTAGTGTTGAGACACTCTGTTTCTCATTTTCCGCTCAATTTTTGAGATATTGCACGTTGAGGCGAAACGAATTAATACTTCTCATATTTTATATGCTGATTTACAAACAAAAATAATATAAAATGTGAAAAAATATAAATTTTACAACCACGTAAATGAAAAAACTGAAATACATATTATATTAAAACTATTTTTTTATATATTTTTATTGAAAATTAAATTATTATACATATTTCTCTATTTTTAAATTCATTACTCTATTCTTACAGATAAAAAACATCGTAATATCTAAGCGTAACAAGACTGGGTATTTTTTTTACATTTTATTAAAAGACTATATAATTATTAAATAGTATACATGTATTTATATTTAAATGTTATAATATATTATTTATTTTGTATAGCTATTATTACTATAAGTTTTATTTTATTATTCTTTTTGTTTTGTCTTTCTCAATTTCACTGCACTATCTTGTCTTTCCCGCTACTTTGCACTTATCCACTTCCACGGGTTGGGTGGAAGAGATCTCTCCTAGAGATAAGTCCACCGATGTGTATGTCTTTTCGTAATGTATGTTTTATTATGTGTTAATTTCGTGCAATAAAGAATATTATATCATTATAATCAATAGAGATCGTCGTATCACTGCAAGCCTCTGACTGCAAATGAAACGGCCGTGGATTCGATTCTTACTCAGGGAAAAGAATTTGGGTGGAAGGAAGGGAACGGAATGCACGATTTTAACCCGTAGACTAGCTCTTGATTAAATAACTATCCCTTTTTAATCAACTATAAGCAAATTTTACTTTCAATTCGTCAATAATTTGTAAAATCAATTCAAAAGTAGGACATGTCCCCTGTCTATTCAATATTCATTATTCCACAGTATATTAGATACTTGTTATTAACGGCTTGTTTCGTGATAGCTAATAGAGACTATTATAGTCAATTACTGTTAATCTGATAACGGTATTTAATAATTTAAAAGTTATAATAATAATTTGTGCGGCATTGTCGCCCAATGGTATATGTATATGACAGTAAACAAAATGCAAACGTTTAGATATTTGAACGTAGCGGGATTTGAACCTGCTCCTCTTTGAAACCGTCCAAGCGCTCTGACCACTAAACCTAACTTCTATTCTAAGTTTGAGAAGTATTTTTCCTTTCTAAGTGTGGAATAATAGTTCAAATGTGAAAAAAAAATACGTTTGCTTCTAAAATAATATCTCGAAAGTACTGAATCAGCAGTAGTATATAACAGATGTTTTTTAACTTCACAGAGAGATCTTAGTGTTAAAAAACTCTGTTCTCCACTTTTCACCCGAATTGAGTGGCAGAAGTTAACATCGCACTTTGTCTACCATAGCAGTACCACGATTACAAAGATATGGCCACTATATAATATTCTGTATTCTTATAATTTCAAAGTTATGAAACTTGGTTTGTTAAGTAAACATGTAGTAGGTATATTGTTTTTCAAAGCAAAATCTTCAAAGAAATTTCTTCTATGGAAATTTTATTTTTTGTAAAAGATAAGGTAACTATATTACCTACAGGTAAAAGAGAGGTATCTCCCTAAAGAAAGAAAATTATCTTAAAAACGGCCCTTCGAATCAAACGCTTCATTACTTTCAATGAATTTTAATGATTCTATAACGTGGAGGACCTTTATATTGCTTCTGCCGAGTTTTGTTTGAAAATTGACCCAGTTCTTGTGGAATTTTCATTTTTTATTTGTATTATATATATTTTTTATGAGTAATATATGCATTTTATTATTATTAGTTATTATTACTATTAGAATTTTGTGTAGAGACGCCGCAAGCAGCACATAAGTTGTTAATTGCCATCAAATTATATAGCCATTTATAATATAAATATTTAATTCTAATTTAAATTCCATACTGCACACCAGAAAATACCTTATATTCACATTATTTATTTATTTTCTTTTCATTTTAAATAATATTCCAATAAAACTGTAAAATAATCTTAGTTACCAATATTAAATTATTCAATTTCATTTTAATGCAGGCGTTTAATATTTTTACCCGGCAGTTTAAAATCAAAATATTGTTTATTGAAATAGACATTTGTAAGCTATTTAACATCTTCGACTGAAATAAACTTACTACCAGCTTGGTAAGCAGTTCTACTGACTGGCAAGAAACATGTGAACATTGGGCTTAGTGTTAAGACATTCCATTCCCATGAAGGCACTTCTATTCACCACTTTCCGCCAAATTCTGGAGGCCTTGCATATTGAGTGGTAGAACTCAACGCCTTGCTTTGCCCTAATTTTAGCGTTAATGTTATAATTTAAATATTACACAATTAAACTAATTATTTTAAGCTATTAAAATACGTTTCTCTCACATTTCTCTAAATTCTCGTCTCTGTTTCAGAATGCACAAACTGTGGACGATTCTTCCAACTGAAGGCAGCTAGCGTCTACACAGTAATAATGACTATAAATTTAAGTGTGACGCAATGTGAAGAAATTTCGCAAATGTGACGTTCACTAAATACAGTGCCAAACAATGTTTTGCTGTAAAGAACTTAAATTACTCTATGCCACTGTCATTCTGTTACTTGAAGCAGAATTATTGGTGAATACAAGAGCTATGGAGTCGAAAAGGTCTTCCACTTTGGTTGCGCAGAACTCTGACGACTTGAAGTCCTTAGAATTGTGCACAACAAGAAACCAACAAAGGTTGGGGAGCGTTTTTGGGAATTTCACTCGTCATCACAAAAAAGGTTGGTTTACTAAATGTTATTTATGTTATTAACATCAGTTGTTAAGTCGTTTTAAGCGTATAAGAATTTTGACGCAACTTGTTAAATGATGTTAGGCTTAGTCGCCATAGGCGTGTGTCCAGCTTCGGTCAAGATTTTGTGTTTTTTAAAAATATTTTTTTTATATCTATATAGATGGATAAACGAGTAGAAAAAAATGACATTTAATTTAAAAATATACTTAAAAAAACATACATTTTTGCGTTTCTTGTAGGTCACAGAAGAAGAACGACGACAACATCTTCCACCCAGACCACACTTGTCTATACAACTATTGACAATGAACAAGATACAACCGAATCTGTCACTACTAGTGCCTATAATATTAGCACTACATATCCTAAACTACCTAAACCCTTTCATTTATCTTCTAAATTAGATAAAAACTTAAATGAAGATGTACATAATATAGATATAGACCACGTTAGGGAGTTAAGCCACGAGAGGCATCACACAAAACATTACGAAAGGTTACAAGAAGAAATTATATCGGAATTAGATGAAACTTCACTGTCAAAGTCCCTAAATAAAGTTAAGAAAATGTACAGAGATTCGACTGCATCGGCAGTTAATAAGTTAAGTGGGAAAAATGTTAAGAATGGTATATTTTTGACTGAGAACTGTACTACTGTTATAGCTCAAATAGGAACGACAGCAATATTACACTGTGAAGTTAGTGATATAACGGAGAATACGGTGAGTGTTTTAATTTTTTATTTTTTGGAATATATAAGAAGGCTGAGACTCTTGTAGCGGAGCGGCACAGTATTTAGCTGTAAACGTGACGATTGTGGCTTCGATTCAAATTCGTGGGAATTAATTATTTTTGTTTTCGGATCTGGTTAGAAGATAAAGCGCTGTATTACATTATCTCCAAAATTGGGCAGAAAGTGGAAAACACAGTGTTGCTTATTAGTCTCTCGCGGCCTAGCCTGCCATATACAATATGAAATTAAAAAGAAAGCGATAGTGCTTTTTCACTAAAATATTTTTTATATACTAAGTCATATCGAAAGAGAAGTATTTTTCATTTGTATTTAAGCAGTAGAGCAGTAAGCCCCATACTTCTTTCCCACAAAGTGTAATGAAAGTAGTTTCTGATGTAACTGTTTGAATACGAGAACAGCTCAGCCTAATGAAACAAAAGATCGGCATTGAGTTCTACAAACATGTTACATGAGAGAGTGTATCTTACACGGTGTTACACACACTCTTAGTGAAATGTGTAATGCGAACTTTTAAATATACTTAAGTATATATTATATAAATATACCATATCGTGGAATAGAAAATTGAATTGAAATTCATAGGTATTGTTCAGTTCAGTTCTCGGCCTCGGCCTGAAGTTAAAAGAAAATTATAATGTATGAAAGTTTTATAAATTTCTTTTGCCTTCCAGAAATACTAAGCGCAAATAATTTTTTTTTTATAATCACGTTGCTTATAATTTAAATTGGAAATTTTTAACACGTATCAGTTAGAATGTAAAACTTTATTAATTTAGATTTTGAGTTTTAAGTATTTGACTTAGAGTAAGTTGCGTCTATCGAATTTAAGATATTACTTATAACTTTGGTGTAACTTGAAACGTGTGTAATTTCTAAGCTCTAACAACTTGGTTACAAACGATATATACGTAAGAATTTTGACTTAAATCAATATATGAAAGAGGCTGTCAAGGCGCAGTGGCACAAGCGTGTAACTGTAAACGCGACGGTTGTGGGGTCGATTTTCAATTGTAAATTGAATTATTTTCATTTGCTCGCTATGAGAACGTCTCCGTTCCCCACATTCCACTGAATCTTCGAGGGATTGTGTGTTGAGTTGAGCTGTTGAAACTCAACCGAGCCTAGCCGAACCGAGCTTTTACTTTGGTACTAGAGCGAAAAAATGAACATGTTAATAAATAATAATTTACTTCTTCTGCCTCACATTGTAGCTAGTATTTGAAATAGCAATGTAATTAAAATTTTCGTCCGAATTATATATAATATACTCTAAGCTGATTAACACCTAATCAATTTGCTTTCAAATGTACTTATAATATAATATCGATATTATATATTTATATCATTCTATCCTCTTACGCTCATAATTAGTTAATCGTATTAAAATGAAATAGCCTTTCAATATACAAGCTTTTTTATTCCTCTATTAAATTATATCTTATGCGAAAACTGTATAGTCTATGTATCATTCATTCATATATGAATGAGGCCATTTGTAGCATGGGGAAGGGTCACGCAAATTGTGGGTTCGATTTCCACTCGAGAAAATGGAAAATTTAATAATTTTATTTCTTTGCTCTAGTGTCGAGTAGATGTATTTTACTTTCGTCACTCAACTAGCAATGCCTTCAGTATTCAGCGGAAATTGCGGAGTGGAGTGTATAAGACACTGCCACACATAGCAGACTAAGCAGAGGAAACCTAGGATCCTTGTGTTAAGACACTTCGTTCCTCATTAGGATATCTCCGTTCTCCACTTTCCGCCGATTTCAATAGACATTGCCTGTTGAAAGGTGGATCTCATTCCCGCGCTTTCTCTTGTTACCTGAACAAGGAAATAAAAATATGAACTAGTTTTCCGATTGAGAATCTAACCTACAACCGTCGCGTTTACAGTTTCACTATTGTTCCGCTGCGCCTCGTTCCTCTATGGAATTGTTCAATAGACTTTCAATTACATTTTAATAATCATTCAATTATATAATATTTTTTTTAACAATTCAAGCTTAATAATAAATTCTATATATTTTATAATAATACTATCAATTTTAATATAATGTTCTAAAGGTATTTATTTTCTAGGTCACGTGGATAAGGAGGAAAGACTACTCGCTGTTATCAGTTGGCCTCGTCACTTACAGCGCAGACAACAGATTCTTTTCCGCCCATGGAAGACATGTCAAGGTAAATTATGTTATATACATATATCTGTACTTATTTTGCTTTAAATTTAGTAAACATATATCTACTAATAAAGATTTTTTAACGGCAATGAAAGTATGTAATATATCATTAACATTTTCAATATACATATATTAATAAAAAGCACGGTGTTGAATTACGCCACTTGGTTTATTGTCTTAAGGTTAAGGTTTAATTCTTAGCCTCGTTATACGCTAAAGCAGACCGCACTCTGTTTCACTGACATTTAGCGGAGGACGTGCTAGGTTCCCTCTGTCTCCGATCCTCCACTCCTTTTAAATTTTTGAACAGATTGTAGTTTTAAATGATGGATCTGTTGATCCATCTGTTGGCCCTGTGTCAGAATTCTAGTATTTAAATATCAGAGTGAGCAAATTAAAATAGTTCATACCCTCTAGTGAGAAGCGAACCCACTACTAGTCATATGCTGTGCTACGACCGTTGCCTTTAAAGTAAAATAATGTAAAAACCAACACTGATTTCTGTAGAAAATATTTATCTCATATAACTACTAAATATTTTTTTCATTAATGAGCTTGGTGATTTTCAAGTAACTAATTATTATTACCGCTGTGGATATAATATATAATTTTTAATGAAATGGTTATATTCGAGAGTAACTCTTCATATAACAGGTTATTGAGGCGAGTCAATTTTCCATTCCAATACTACCGAATCACCTTGACCTGTATGTTGTCTCATAGATACTTATTATTATAAGTCAAAGTTAAATATACTTAATATAAGGCAAAGTTATTACTTTTATTAATTATGTTTATTGGAAATAATATAAAAGCTGAGTAATACAAGTTAATGGAGCATAATTCATTCCGGCGTGCTTGTTCTCCGTTTGCTTAGTTAGCATTTTTCTTTTCTTTCTTTACCAAATAGTCAATTATGAAGGGAGCGGCTTATAACGTTTTAGGGACGTCAAACACTTATTATATTATACTATACAATTAATTGTTGTATTAATGAAGTATAATATGCAGGATTGTTTCGTAGATCAATAGACAAAAGGATAGGTAATAGAGGCATAGAAACTGTAGCTCATGTAACATGAGCGACAGTTTCAGGGTTTTCGAAATATTGACAAATCTTTTTCTTTCTACATACTATGGTATTTGTGATACAAAATGCTCGGAAAACTTTACTCTTATTGTTTTTTCATCTAATCTAATTGTGTGTTTGTATGAACTCTTTGATAAATACCCTTAGCTTAATGTAAATTAATTATGTAACATAGAGCCATCTTAATACTGTAATTTTCTAAAGCTAGTTAAAACTGTCGATGATGAAGGTAGATAGATGGACGAAGTTAGGTAGAAGTTATCTTCTCTTATCAGCATGTCCCGTCTACTGTTTTCTTCAGTTTCTAGAACCTGCTGTTATTGGGTAAGCTTATGGAACTTTACTGATCCTATTCTTAAGAGCTATCCTTATCTTACCCATATCGTGTTAAAGAAACCTGTCTCATAAATTCCCAGCTATATTCAGGATACAACATGAGATTAAAAAAATACGTACTGAAAATAAAAAATATCTATTTAAACGTAATAATAATCGCTGTACTCTACTAACCCAAAAGAGAAATTCCATAATATCTCAAACATAATTATCAGAATCTTATAAGTTTTGAGTGCTTCTTAATGTTTATCATCTCTAGTACAACGCAATGAATAAGATTAAGGGTGGATTCCGATTTAATTATATTATCAACGAAACCTTTCTCAATGTAAAATTCCATTTCGGGAACAAACGATTACTTTGCAAACTTTTGCAAGATTGCTGTTTTGATAACATTTGTTTGCGGATTAAAATTGAATTTTATTAGTACTGTGATTGAATTTAATATTGGTCCTATAACGTGATTGTATGTACATAGTGACGTAAGGGTGGTTGGAATGTCTGATTGGAAATTTGGTGGCTTAGGCGTCATATTCACTCGAGGCGATGAGTTACATATTTTCTTTTCCATTTCCACACCCTTAGGGTTCTGCTACTTATTTTTGAACCTAGTGTTAAGATACTTCCGTTTTCTAGGTGTTGGCGTGTTGAGTGGCGGAGAATTGACCATTAAGTTCCCTCCGCCTCTTCTTCTCTGTCGTAACACTCTTGTCAGAGCGGTCGTGGTCATTAAAAAGTAACATTAGCGGCGGATGTTACACGTTTGTTTTAATGCGGTTGATCTTTAATCCAAATTCGAGGCTTACGCTTTCCACTTTCAGAAGCAATTCTTCTTAATGGCGTGCACTGGTCGCAAACAAAGTAGTGTCGTCGGCGTAGCGCAAATTTGATATTTTGTAGCCACCAATAGCCACACCATCAGTCCAGTCCTCGAGGGCAATACGCATTATAAGTTCAGTGTATACGTTGAACAAAAGTGGTGATATGATGCATCCTTGGCGAACTCCAGTACTGGGACGAAAGTTTTCTGATAATATACCATCTGTCCGCACGGACGCAGTTCCATCCTCATAAAGCTGTCGGAGAAGATGAACCAAGTGTTGCGGTGCACCCATGTCTAGCAATACATCCCACAGCTTGGGCCAGTTCACAGAGTCAAATGCCTTTGAGAAATCCACAAAACAGATATACGTAGGCTTGTTAAGCTCTCGAGCCTTCTCTATGATTTGGCGAACAATGAGAATTTGCTCACGTGTACCCCTTCCCTTAGCAAAACCGGCTTGTTCTTGCACGATGAGTCTTTGGACTAGAAGATCTTCAGTCGCTCATTTAATATGTGTAGCAAAATTTTGCTAGCGTGAGAAATAAGGCGGTAATTACTACACTTTTTGGTTGAACCTTTTTTATGCAAGTATGAGTCCATTCTGTTGGCCATGTTGACGAGTGCCATACTTTGTTGCAAATTATGTGAAAGATATTGACACCCATGTCGCCTAGAGCTCGGATTGCTTCAATTGGGATTGCATCCCTTCCAGTAGCTTACCCTCTCTTGAGGTGCATTATGGCGGCTTTAACTTCACATTTGAGTATATCTGGCTCAAGGTTCTCAATTTCGGGTTCCATACTTGGATAATTTTTAGACTGATTGTCCTGAAATAAAGATTGATAGTAACTCTTCCAAACCTCAGGAATGCGCTTTAGCTCAGTAACAACTACACCATCATTATTTTCAATAGCCCAGGTCCTTGACGTGAGTGATTTGGTGATAGATCGACTCTTATTGTGGAGGTCTCTGGACTCATGTCTATTGGCGTGAGCTTCGATTTCTTTGCATATTCTGCGGAGGTAGGCATTATAATCTCGTGTGCATCCTGCTTGAATTTCCGTTGATAGTTTGTTTAAGTCACCGACATCATCCCCTATTGCCTTTAAAGCGCGTCTCCGTTCAACTATCTTTAGTGTGCCATCGGTCATCCAGTGCTGTCGCTTGTATAGAGTATTTGGTGTTTCGGAGGCCGATATCGACTCTATGATGAGTTTTTTGGCCCGTTCCCACGACACATCAGGTGACTCTTCGCCGTAGTTTACGTTGCTCCACCCATCCCAATTCAGTTTTGCAGTTTTGCCCTCCGCCTATGAAGCTAAAAAAATAAAATAAAATATAACTAACTTTTACCTGCGACTGCGCTCGGGCTGCCAATTTAAAATTACATAACACATTCTTAGTGTCCGAGGTAACTCTCCGCAGTCAAAAGTCTAAAGTCTGGAGTCTAAGACTCCCGCAGAAAAATAGTAATTTAAATCAATAGTTCTTGTGATAAGGGCGTTCAACCAAACAAACTCTTCAGTTTTATAAAATTTGTTGAATCTAACATATATATGTATATTCCTAGGACTGGGCGTTGCACATCCGCTTCGCGACGTCGGCGGACGGCGGCTACTACGAGTGCCAAGTGCCTACACATCCACCAACAAGTATATTTTTTAAGCTCGTTCTTGTCGGTAAGTACTTAGAATACGTATGAAAATTTATATAAAATATATGTACTTCAAAGAAAAATATTTTTTGTTACTTTTATATAGCTATTCAGTTTATTATAAACATTTTATAATGTTAAAATCTTCTTTCCCCATAAAAAGAAAATCACGAAAAATTAATAAATATAACGAAAATTGTATTTCATCACTACCAGTCTTATTTATATTGTACTAAGGTACAATTAATAATTATATTTTTTTTTTTCAATAGCTGCTTATGCCGAAATAGTAGGCGAATCGGAGAAGATAATCCACGAGGGCTCCATGCTGAAGCTGGTCTGTTTCGTAAAGAGGTCCACCGAACCACCTTCATATGTGTTCTGGTTCTTCGAGAACAGAATGATTAATTATGATCTGAGTGAGTATAGTTTTAAAATATATATACAATGGCTAGGCTATAGTCGACTAGTGAGACGCCTGACTGTGCAAAAGCTGTAGGTGAAAGATTTTCATTTCCTCAAAGACAAAGTATAGCGTTGAGATCTGCTACTCAACAGGCAGTCTTTAATAAACGCAAACTAAAAAGTGAAGAACAGAATGTCTGTTATATCTTGGGGATGACGTGTGAAGATGAAAACAACGGCGTT
This sequence comes from Heliconius nattereri, assembly GCA_013403645.1. Taxonomy (NCBI): domain Eukaryota; kingdom Metazoa; phylum Arthropoda; class Insecta; order Lepidoptera; family Nymphalidae; genus Heliconius; species Heliconius nattereri. Next base: position 9,023,975 of record JAAIXI010000229.1, on the reverse strand, counting down.
GAGCGCCGCCACTTAACCCCAATGCCTCAAGAATTCGTTACGAAGAATTCTTTTATACATCACTTTGTTTCCATTTTTAAGACAATTCCTTTTTGCTGGTCTTACTTACAAAAAAGCCATAAAAACAAAGAAAAGCCTCATTTCAGAATTATCAATACAAGAAAGAATAACAACTTTGCTTTTACAACCTAATGAAGCTTACAACTTCCATTGATCTGAATAAAGCACGTTTCTCTGTAAAAACTGTGTCAGTTACTTGACGGTGGCCACTTGAGCATACTATAGACATTCGTCATTGTATTTAAAACCCTCTGTGGATTTTATTAAAGGAAATGAATTATATTTTACTAAAAAATATTATTTATAAGTAGTTTTGTTTTTGAAATCTTTGTTTAATAATTATTTTTTAAGCTTGAAATATTTTCATTTCCTCGCCTTGGTGATGAGACAAAGCTCGGAGTTGAGTTCCACTAGTAAATACGCAATACCTCGAGAATTCAGCGAAAAGTGGGGAACCTTAGCGTTTTAATGGCAACGGAGTGTCTCAACACTAGGTTCCCGCTATGTGCGGGATAAAGCGTGAAGCTAAAAACATAACAGTCTCTCCACTACGATATATTTTAGAAAAGAAAATAATAATTCTCTATAAGTGGTTAGATTATTACCACTTATAGAGAAGTCATCATGGGATAGTGGGTCTGTGTCTGACTATTCTGGCATGGCAAAGGGCGGCGTTTAGTTACGCCTCTTAAAGCGATGTCTCGAATGTGGGCAGAGACTGGGGAACGGAGTGACCTGACACTATGTAAACTTTGGATATCGAACGTGGTCTACGGGAGATAAAGCAAAATACAAAAATAAGTTAAGATACAATAGTATGTTGGAAGAATTTTACTCAGTAATATTTGCAATTTCATTCATCAAGATTGAGGACACATATAGACTCCATATTAAAAATGTCACATAAGAATATTTCTCGCAATGATAAGTAATATGTAGGCATAAAAAAATGGTAAAAATCATTTCAGGCTTATCAGCTATTTTATCGGAATATGCTTTAAAAGTTTATTAGATTGTACCGTAGTGGGTTATAAAATCAGCAGGAAATTTTTTGCTTATCATATACTTTATATATTATAGATTATTTATTTTTGCATCTTCGGTTTCTTTTTGTTTATATTTAATGTAATTTGGTAGCGAAACATTCCGGAGTGTCTTTGCCAGTGTTAAGACTCTCTGTCGACCCTTCTATGCGGAAAAAGCCTTAAGCTACAAAAATACAAAATTATACTTACAATGACAAATACGCAAAAATATATATATTTTAAAATACTTTTTCCTTTATCAGTCCGTACAGAATACAAATCAATACCGAGATAAATTCATTTATACGAATACATGCAAGAATAAATCAACATAAAATACGGTTTCTCTTAGAAAGCTGAGAGGTGCGACACAAAATTTGATTATTTATAACGAAGGGTAGTTACTTTGGATACAAGAACTTTACAGCCTTATTACATTAGCCGCCCTCGCCTCGGTTGTGTCGGGGCGAGCCGCAAGCGCGACCCCGGTAGGCAGAAGACACTCCGTTCCCCACTTTCCGCCGAATTTTCGAGGCTTAAGTCCTAAAAAATAATAGACTTAAAAGGGGGTCAAAATTTGGTATTAAAGCCGTTAGTTTAAGTGAGGTATCAGATTAAAGGGCTCTGGCTAAGCAACGCTTGAATTTCGGAAAAAGCTCGTGACCTCCAATTTTTGTACGGAACCCTCGGTGACGAGCGAGCCCGATCCGCGCTTGTCCGGCTTTTTTATGAACAAATGAAATTTTATGATAAGTGCAGATACAAAATAATGATCTATTCTCTGCAGTCTAGTATTACTTTCGAGTTTGAAATATGTATTTTTTATTTTAATTTTATTCTAAATAGACGCGTTAATGAAAATTTCACTGTTATTTTTCTTATTTGGATATGCAATTTCAATATTATTTTAGAGTACTAGGATTTTTTTTCATATTCTCTTATGGCGATTGAAAAGAATATATAGCGGGGTTTGAACCCTAAATAAGTATTTTGTGCTCCCATGAGGCGCAGGTTCAAATCCAGCTATGTTAAAATTTTTATACGTTTTTTAAATAAGTATTTTTCTTTCTTAAGTGTGGATTAACATTTTAAAAATGTAAACTAAAATTGATATAACTTCAAAAGTGCTTACGACATATTATTGAAAATTTGTACCGTCGCTAAGTAAAAGTTAATTTGGAACCTTTAGTGGGAACAACGAAACTTATTATAAAGTAAGTTATTATTAGAAATTGAGGCAAATTGAAAGAAATTCTCTGTAGAATTTTATATTGCTGCCCATTAAATATTTCATAAAACAAAAGTTAGAAATAGTTTACTATTTAAAGAATGAAATCTAAAATAATATTTCGTATAAAGTTTAAACTTTTCGACGCCTACTCTGTTGGTCTGTGGATCAAAATCTTAGCTTGAAATTAAATGTTTTTTGTTTTCTTTTTTTTGACGCCGTCGTGGTGCCAGTATATTGTAGAGATAATGGTGATAACTAATTAACGGAGTGTTTCGACACTAGAACTTTCTTTGTGAAAAAGAACGTGAAGGTGCTGCTTTTTTTATTTTTGAAGTTATACTTTTTTGGCGCCTTGGGGAAAAATGATAAAGTGCCTTGGTGACAAAACGAAGAAATTAAAATATTCATAAATAATAATTAATTCCGAATAGGAATCGAACCTACAATCGTAGCGTTACAGTCACACCCTTGGGCCTCTGCGTCACTCGTGAGTCTGCGTGTTTTCTTGTTTACTGGTAGATGATAATATAATACAAAACTGTACTTATATACGTTTACAGTTGCTATTCAACATACAAGGTCTCAAAATCACGTTGAAAGAGAGTCTTAGCTCTTACTCTCTATCTACCCTGTTGCCAAGAATTGCGTGTTGTTGAAAAATAATATTAATAATAACACAACATATTAAAATGTTAATATACAACCAAAATAAATTAATAAATGAACATTAATTAAATTATTTAACATATTGCTTTGGTATATTGAATTTAGAATCGTCCACAAACAGTTGTTCGTTTAGCGTAATTATTGTTGAACGTTTACGCCTATGTTAGTCGTCTATGTAATTAATTACCAATTAGTTTTGTAATTTAGATGGACGCATTGTCAATAGATTTCATTCAGTTATTATAAATAATTAATGAGTTAGCTATTATTAAGCTGAATCGTATTGTTTTTAGTTTAACGCTGCATATAGCATTATCAGTTACCTCTGAATTTTTGAATTGTTTGTTAAGTTGAGGATCTCAACACAGCGTTTTGCCGTGTAACTAGAGCGGAGAAATGCAAATCGGGCGGCAATCGAACCCACGACCTATCGTGTTTACAGACACACTATGTGCTCCCATAAATTATTCATTTATTTTTTATTATATATGCCCACATAATTAGCTTTGCAGCATTACTTAGCATAAATTCATCATTCGTCTGTCAAAACTAAGAAGCCGGCAGGTCTTAGGATATCAAACACAAAAGATCAGTTCCTCCACAAATTCCATTCTGATTCACTGTAGTTGGATATGCTTCGTAAATAAATATCATTACTTTCATATATTCAGGAATCCATCATTGGGAATGACAGAGCTCTTTCCATTATATCCATAATATACAAAGCCATTGAAATTCATATTTCTACATTCATGGAATCCACTGCCACTAGATTGAATAATCATGAAAGATGTAAATGTCAAATATACATATAGATAACGTTACAAAATTGGTAAAGAACGAATCGGATTCAAATGACAAGTGGTTTGTGCTAATTAAATATATTTTTTTGTTTGGTTATAGAAATGTTTTCGACGTTATAGTACGGTAGACGAATCGTGGCTATTCTGAAGTTAGTGGCAGCGCAGATTTTATTTTAGGATATTTTTTTACTTTTGATTTTTATTGCCGGATAAATAGTGCGTTAATAAACATGAATCCTAACTTCAAAGCCGCCATGACGACCGTGCTATGTAGTTATTAATATTATGTTCATATCTACAAGTATCCTATCTATTCGTTGTAAGCAATTGTAAAATTATACTTGTAGACGTATTAAGTATACTTGTAGACGCGACCCTTATTTATTACCTGCAGTGGCATTTTGTAGGTTTATAAATAAAAATACATTAACAAATAAAAATGAAAGAAATATCAAAACTCAATTAAATTAAATTTGACTATTTTAGTCTTTCATATGCGTGAATAAATTATTTTTGACCAAAGAGTCAAGTCAATGAACATTGAGTTTTGACGTTCGCAGGGTGGCCCATATGTACATACGAGTAGGTCTAATTTTATCAGCATATTACTTACACTTGGCTTAGCAAAGGTCGACCTTCAAAGGTTTGTAGATTTTTCTTAATTATCTCCTATTTTATACGTTTCGATAATGTTATAATACATTCAGAGCAAGATCGATCAATTGATATCGATATTCATAATTGATTAATAAAAAATAATATTTTTTAAAGTAAATTTAACTGTTTGATCAACAAATTAAATTTTAATTCTAAATGAACATCGGTGTTTCTCAGGGTTCTGCCAAGCACGTTCCAGCAGCATTTCTTAGTTCTAAACTATTTTCTGTTGTTTGCATTTTGATTATGATTTTTTTAATTCCACGCTAAAATAAACGTGACGTGACGCCTGTGAGTGTTTACTACACTTATGTTAAGTTCTGTGTACTATATATGACATATGTATATACTAATATAAACAAACGCAGCTGGTTCAATAAATAAATGAGTTATCATAAAATTTTAAGTTAACATTAAATATTTAAAAGTTTTCCCAAAATATTACCAATGTAAGTAAATATTTTTATCGCATTTATAATTGTTATTAAAATATTCATGCAAAATTGTTTTTCATTATACTATGTGGTCTTTATATGGTCCCAGTGTTTTAATTCGTGCCATATCTGCGGTAGTATTGACGACAGCATCGAATTTATGAATGCATAAATGGCAATGGCGAAAGCATCGGTATTATTGGTTTTTATTTGAAATAAAATATTTCTCCCGTTGAAATATTGTTTTAATAATTTATTAGACGTAGAGGCTCAGTGGTGCTAAATTTGATTGTAAAAGTTATATTTTAATTAATTTTATTTTTTCTGCTTTGGTAGACAACACGCATCTGGAAAATATAGTGGAAAGTAGGTATGGGGGTTCCTTGACACTAGGTTCGGGATACAGCGTGAAGTTTTAATAAGAGAAGACGAAAATGAAATAAACAGAAAACGAATGTTGCTTTTGTGAAAATTAAAGTAAAGTCGATATAAAACAGCCATTTTTAGGGAAGCGCAAATGGTAATAAATATTTGAGAGGAGCTGTGAGGAACAACCGGAAAAACAATGGTGATTTTTTTTACCATTTTTATACAGAACTTTTCCTGAACGAGTCGGATTCGCACTTGGCCGATTTTTGCCCGTGAAGTGTCTTTCACAATTTTCCTTTTCCTTTATTTTTATATATGAATTATTTGAATGAAAATGCTGTCGTTACGCACATTGTCAAAAATTCAGTGAACTATATAATAATAGAGATATTAAAACAAGCTGACAGACTGAAAATGTAATAATAGGCATATTTTAGAACGTCGCGTCGGTGCGAAATGGAACCGTGTCTGGCTGCAAACGCGATGGTTGGAACTAAAACAAATAAAATACTTATTAAAAAAAACTTTGGCTAGTATTGTGCCTAGTGGTTGTATTTTTTAGGCAAAAGGAACCTGGGAACCCAGTGATAAGATACTGTTCAAATTAAAACACTTCCGTTCCCCACTTTCCGCTGACTCTTTTAAGCAATGTTTGCTGAGTGGATGAACTCAATGCGTTTCTCCTCGTTACCAGAGCGAGGATATTAAAAATATTAAATTAATTACCTCGAGTGGGAATCGAACCCATAACCTGTCACGTCACAGAAGTACGCTCGTGTACCTGCGCCACGACTGGCCTTGAAGCAGTTCAAACTGGATATTTTGTATTTAAATAAATAAATAATACTCATTATATTCTGTTTGTATAGATGGGGTGAGCGTCCACAACGTCCGGCAAACTAGCGAGCTCATTATCGGCAAGGCTGAGCCGCGGCACTCTGGCAACTATACATGTGTGCCAGCCAATGCCAGGGCCGCCTCTGTCACCGTACATGTTGTACAAAGTAAGTATTCAATTTTAAAGATTTGCTATTTTAATTGAATGAGAATGGAACCCACCACCTGTCCCGTTAGCAGCGATCTAGTGCCCCTGCCCCAGGACTGGCCTCGGTATACTACATTAAAGCTTAGTACGTAGATTAGTATGAACCATAAGTCCATATAAGTATAAAAATATTAAAACTGCATTGAACTCTTCTGCATCAAAATAAGCCTAATAGGTTATTAAGATTAAAAGTCGTGTTACTTTTTTCGTCTAATTTACTATTTTTAGTTAGTTACTTAGTCATATCTTTATAAGACGAATGGATGGACGTTTATTTTTTACACATACATATATGTACATATGCAATACATACTGATAAACATATAATCCCCTTTGCGTCAAGCAGTTGGGTAAGAAAAACTGCCCCACTATAGTTGAATGGTGTCAATTTTACATTGAAGTTACATTTACTTTATATCGACATTTCCAAGACTTCCATTTCCAAGTCCATTTGGCTAGAATGTTAGTATTTATTGGTTCGATACATTTGTTTGGCAATACGGGCCTTGAGAAAGGTTGAGAAAGATTGACACCAAAGGTCACATTTAAGTCAGGCGAAGGCGAAAAATCACAGAAAATATTTAGCATTGTACGTTTTTTTGTGGAGACGAATTGCAAATTTATTTATTATTTTCCCTTACTTATCGAAAGCAACATATTCAATATTTTTAATATCACTTTTATGACGTCGATACTTCACTTTTACAATGGACCACAATTATATATCGGTATTAATATTATATAATGTTATTATTATTAATAACATTTAAATTGTTATAAGATAATAAAATATAATGTAAAAATATATATTTTTAATTAAAAATTGTCTTACTAACTTGTTTGTTTTCGACGTAGCATCCAAGGAAGTATGCAAGTCAGGAAACACCAAAAGGAATGTGAATGGAAACATTTCTGCATTATCTAACAGTAACACTATATTCAGTACATTGAACTAAAGCTTTATACGTTCAAAACAGAAGACTAACAGAATAGGTTTATAAGCTATTTTATATTTACTTGTCTTTTCCAAAATTTTGTCTCTTTTTTTAGGTTCATGCTTTGAACGTAAATAGTATTCAAATGCTGTGGGCTCGAGTCACACGCGTAGAGCTAGCTAGCTAGCTAACTAAAAATCTTTTTATTAAACCAGTCACAATCCAGGAACAACTGTAGGTAGTTCCTCACGTGAACTAAACATTTGTATTTGATCTGTGACGATTAAACGGTTCCAAACGGTAAGTAGGGTATTAGCATAGTACCAACAGCGTTCCCCAAATTGATTTAGAGTTGAGTAAGCCTCTCAATGAGATACAAGCTGAGTTTGTAGTTCGTGTAAAGGAATTGGAATGGCTTTGTGGTTATAATAAAAAGGAAAGTTTCAAAGATTTTCTTAACATTGGTGGACATTTAAAATATTTTTTGCTATATTCCTTAAAAAGTCTAATCGAGAAGATAAATAAGAAAGTGAGAAGTGGAAATTATAATTTTTATATGTGGTAATGATAGCTTGATATATTATAATGTTGTCATTTGTAGGGTAGTTCATAAATATTTTAGTCTTAGTACCCGCATGGTGAATCCATGGAATAATAAATAGTTTCATATCCACAATTATTTATATTTACTATTAACTTTTTCTTCAACATGATGAACTTGAAACGTCTAATATAATTTTCTTCATCGTAATTAAATTGTAATATCTTCATAAAATATTTTATAAAACGAAATGACTATCGGATAAAGTGATTAAAGTGCCTACTTGTGTATTATAATTTAATGATTCAATTTGTCGCGTTGGAATATTTTTATTGAGAATACAAATATTTGTAGTACTTTAAGTGGGTATATTTTTTTATTAAAAACCTAAGTATATGCTAACTTATACATATTATAATATACCTATACGTTATCATGTAATTGAAAAAAAATTTATTTTAAGTAAGTATTTACTTTAGATTTCATTGAATTGTACTTTATTGAACTTTTGAATTTTACAATTAAATAAAATCTGAATAATTGAATGAAATATTACATGAAAATAGAGAGAATTTAGTTTGAAGACATTCCGTTCTCCAATTTCCGCCCGAATTCAATACATCGTGTGTTGAACGATAGCACTTAACGCCGGGCTTTGTCTATTTAAAACGAGAAAATCGCAATAATGCTTCTCGATTGGGAATCGACAATTATCACATTTATACCAACATTGTCTAACGACGCCACGCCTCAACTTTCGTAGTATACTAATTATATTATAAAGATTACTTTAAAACGTTGTCTTTGCAAATGTAAAATGAACAGGAAAATAAAATTTACTTATTAATTATTTGCAAAAAATACAATTCGTAGAAGAATGTTCTTTAATAAAAAATAAAAGACAATGTCAAAATTTGGCTGAACATTTCATTTACTAATTTAATACTTAATATTTGCCCCATAATACTTGCTCGTTATACTTTGTGTCATTGTATATTTTGTCGTATTTATTTGATAATATATATATAGACTTAGTCTATTACTGAGTGACTCAGATAATTAATAATAGCCGAAACCACACTCAAATGTGGCATGTGGGATACTTGAACTTAATGCCTGTATGTCCAAATCTGAGATTGATCGATCGAGATACCGTTTTCATTAACAGATATGTAATTTATGAATGAAAACGGCATCTTAAGATTAATCTCAGATTTGAGAGCGGCTTATAAAAACAAGCCTAAATAACAACATCCTAAAATTCCTACGGGCACGGCAACAAAATGTATTTAAAATTAAATAGTCCATGCAAACAAAGTTACGGGCTACATTATCTATCGTACGGGAAATAGTTTCAAAAATGGAGGAAAATTAAAAACTTTAAATAAGTTCAGTAAATTGTTATTTTGAATCACTTTCCTATATATTTATTTAGAGTATAATATATTTAGCGTATTTAAATGAAATGGTGACAGACGACGCGACAAAATGACGAACGAGTACACACATTCAGTGTAAAAGTCTCCGGTTCTTTTACTGTTTAATCAAGCTAATAGTCTAATTTTCTTGCTTCATTCATCAGCTCTAAGGCTCAATTAGATGGTATCATACGTTTATTTTTAGGCTAGTATTCCCTTCGAGGCCAGTCATGGTACAGGGGCACAGTGTGACTGTAAACGGGACTGGTTAGGGGTTGGATCCCCACTCGAGGAAATGAAATATTTATTTAAATTTATATTTCCATTTCTTCCATCTGGTTTTGAGGCAAAGCGCGGCGTTGAGTTCCGCCACTTAGCACGCAATGTCTACAGAATTCGGCGGTAAGTGGATAGCGGAGCGTCTTAACACTAGGCTTCCTTTGCCTACTCTGCTACTCTACATGCAGAATATTGTGTGAAGATGTTTTGATGAAACAATTTGTTTTGTTGGACGTCCAACGTGAATCCTCAGAACTGCTAGTTCGAATTGAAAAGTTTAATTTCGTAAGATAATAAGTATGTCAATTTATCGGTGAGGCTATAAGGCTATATTATTGTTACATCACTTAAATCCTTTAGATGCTATATAACCCACTATATCTCGGGAACTTGTGATGTCATACACAATTCCTAGGTTTTTTCATTTAACACCAGCGACAAAGCCATAGATAAAATCTAGTATTTAATAAATAAAAATTCCATCACTATCCACAGCCAACACTATTCATTTACACATATTTGATGTCAAAAATTTAAAAATATCTCTACTAAATTGAAATAAATCTACAAACACTAGTATATTTTAGCTGGCTCTATATAAATATCGGTTTTCGCTGTATCCCAGACTTGAATACAGCTATTAATCTCATCTATCTATTCAATTCAATTGAAATCGTCAATTTGGTTTTTGCTAGGCTCCTGGGGCCCGGTTATTGGATGATGAATGAAATTTGCGTATATTTCAGATCTGTTTAGATTTATTATTTATGCTGAATTTATTTATTACATTATTTTTTATAATTATTAATGATTATTATGTGAAAAATTACCAACTTTATTTTATTTTTAGCATTTTTAGATAGTTCCACACTTAGGGAAAAAAATACTTTTTATGAAACATTTAAAAAAAATTCACTTATTTCGATTTGAACATTCACCTCTTGGAAATTGTGAAATACTGTGGCCACTAAGCCTTTCGTTCTCGTTAAGCTACGTCAAATTGTGAATTAAAGAGGCAAAGTGCAGTGTTTAGTTCCGCTACTTCCTTCCTTCTTACTTGTGTGCCTTCGACGGAATGTAGGATGTAGGACGGAATGTTGGAGGAATTTAGTGGGGAACAGAGGGTCTTAACACTAGATTTGCCAACTTCCCTTTGCCTACACTTTATGTGCGGAATACAGAGTGAAACAAAGACAAAATCTCTACCAGTCACTCGCAAAATAAATAAACAATCCTATCCTCCCCATTATTTAGAACATCACCATATAAAATATTTGAGTGAAAACCATTAACGGAAGTAAAAGCTGACTTCCATAATATTTGGGTTGTAACGCATTTTTTATTTACAGGTGAAACGCCAGCCGCAATGCAGCACGGCAATAACTCCACTGTAAAATCAACGCAGGTGCATTTACAATTAATATTGTTTTTACTATTACTGTATAAAGCTTTAGGATTTGGTTAACGATGTCTTCTTGTAATTATTATAGAGTTTGCCATGTTTGTGATGTTTTCCAGTTGAAATTTGGTATTTTTTTTTAACAATTAAACGAACGAACGGTAGCGGGTTCAATTGGCATTCGGGATTGAGCGACAAGAAAAAGCACGGGATTGAATGTTTTCTTGTGTTTTGCAATGTTTTGAATTGAAGCGAAAAAATAAGATTGGCAATATAGCATTTAGGTTCTTTCTGGTTTATTTAGTAGGTGTAATGTTAAAAAAATACATTTCTTATGTTAAATATTTTTGTTAGTTTGGTATTTGAACCATTTTATTAATATTGTAGCTTTATGTGCTTTATATTTGTAAATTAATACATTTCTTTTATCCTTTATATATAGTGATTTAAAATTGATTTAATTAATCAAGACTATACAGCAAGTGCAGGTTCTTATTTCACTGTTTAGGCTGTCGTAGTGCAGTGACACAGCGTGTGACTGTAAACGCGATCGATTCCCGCTCGAGGAAACGACTTATTTAATATTTACATTTCTCTCTCTTGTAACTAGACAAAACGCTTCATTGAGTTCTTTCACTTAACACGCAATGCCCTGAATATTCGTAAGAACATGTAGAACGGAGTATCTTAACACCAGGTTCTCTACTCACCTTATAGTATGAAATTGAAAAAAAAATAATATTGATTCATTTATTAGAAGCATTCAAGCTATGGAGATCTTTACTTAAGCACAAATTATTTCACTGTAAAAAAAACCTTTTTATTATTATTTATGCAAAATTGTTATAAGATTAAATGTTGGAAAAAATAATTAATTATGTTATTTGTATGTAAGAATATATTTTTGTCAAAAAATGTCAATGTAATTAGTTTGTATGTAAATATACAGTAATTATTTTGCAATGATTAATTATCTGCCGCGGGTTAGACAACAAAATGCCAATATTAATTAATCAAATAAATAAAAAAACATATTCATAATAATAACAACATATGTAAATAAGTTGTAACAAACGTATAAAAGAATTTCGACTTAGCTAGATGAGAGCGCTTGCATGGTTTCCAAGAGGCGTAGATTCGAGTCCCGCTACAGATTTTTTTATGCGTTTAAAAATGTTAGAAATAAGAAACACTCATGTTAAAACTTAATTAATTTTCATAATTCTTATGTATTTTATTAGCTCTGAAAAATCTGGAAAATATCATAAGACATACGCAAATTTTGTTACAGTTAAAGAAAATAAAGTATACCAATCGAGTACAATAAATAATGTTTGATGTAAATAAATTGTGAAATATAATAAATATATAATAAACTATGTATGCGTACAAGTAAGTGATATAATGAAAAGTGTAAAATTATCTGTCATTGTTTTAAGAATAAATAAGATTTTGAATTTAACGTGCCAAGCTTTTTAGTGTTTTATTTATATCCATATTGTTAGTTTTCTCTTTTTCTCTTTTCCACAAATTTTGGAGATTTAGTTAACATTAGCCAATGTTGTTTTGGCGCAGTGAGAAGGAGTATTTTGTAAAGGATATAACTGTGGGTTCGAGGTCCAGTCGGGGGACTGAATAACTAACTACAAGACCATTTCAAGTTCAAAAAAATAACTATTAATTATTATTTTTTACTGTAAAAGTTATTATATACCTACATAATATATAAATGTATGTACGTAAATATTACATACATTGTTTTTTTTTCAAATAGAACAGTGTGTTAAAAACATATTGATAATATTATGAAAGAACGCGCAGGTTCCAGTCCCGCTACATTTGATTTATATATATTTACATCTTAATTTCATTAATCTGGAATAACACTTCAGTAACGTTAAAAAATATTCCGCAAGGCTATAACGAAATTATTAATATAAGAAGAAGAGAACTTACAAAAATTTTAAGGCAGTAACGGGTCTCCAACTCGATCTCTTGAATTGTCAACGCCAAGAAGCGCCCGTTCGAGTCCTGCTAATTTCAAATTTACGTTACATTTTTAGATTTTACAAAATTGTAACTTCAATTCTCCTATTATCTCAAATGAAATTTAATTGAATGTAGATATAAAGAAATAAACCTAAGATAATTGTTCTATTTACGCTGCCTTAACGACCGACCGACCTACAAATTGGATCGCAAAATCTCTTTAGATTGTTTAATATTTCCATTGTGTAAATCTTCCTGTCTATTCCTCCACGGGCCTTAGATTAGATCTGTAAACCATTCGGCTAAATGCGATTGGTTAACGTTTTCCCTATTTTTGTTTTGAATCCGTCAAAACGATTCTGCTTAATTTGATTCTTAGCTTTTTGTTTTTGTTGTACGAAATTAAATGTTGGTTGTTTTTTATTTCCACAAGATTAGATGAAGATTATTTACTAGTCAACTCTTGTTTTTAGTATTGTAAATCATTTTTTTTAGTTATATTCATCGTTAGACCAGATGCTTTTAAGATGAGCGGGTCCAATGTATTCTATATAATAGAATATTTTTATTTATTTAATATATCTATTATATGTGTAAATATTTAAAATGGAACTGTTAAAAAAATTAAAGTTTAGGTAAGTAAAATACTACATCTGTATAATCTTAAGATTTTAGTTAATATATTGCTAAATAATTGAATTAGATAGAGGGAGAATCTAACGTGATATAAATAGCACTTCCATTAATTTTAGAAATATTTATTCACTTTTTTATAATATTTTTAATAGTTGCTAACATTTATAGGTATATTTTAGAAGTAAAACTACAAAAATACTAAAAAAAGAGAATCTGGAAATCTACTTTTCACACTCCGTTATCTTTAAGAGAGACGAATTCTGGAGGGATTGCCGAAGGAGTGGCGGAAGTCAACATTGCGCTATACTCATTACCAGAACGAGTAAATGAAAATGTTAAATATTTTATGTCTTTTATGTGGGAATCGAACCTGTCGCAGTTTACACACATAATTATGATATACGTATACGGTATATTATTTTAATATTAATCTTTAACCCTCATAATTTAGTCAGTTACCCTCAGGTAAGGTGATGAGTTTTCCATCAGAGTGAAACCGGTTGAATGGTGCTTTGTTTCCACATCCATTCAACGGCGACAGTTTGCAGTTAAGGGTTTGACGTGTTGACAGCGGTTAGAGGTAATCGGCATGTGTCAACCAGTAGCCAATAGTTCGACGGCAACCTATATATATTAGTATATGTACGTTGGTATATGTTACTTGGGAAGCGTGTAAAACTCTTTTTTATGGTGGTTAAATTTCTTTTTTAGAGAACTAGAGTATTGGTAAAATATATACATGTAAAAAAGAGTGGAAAATTCTTACGATTTTTCTTTGAAAAGCCAATAGAAAAAAGAAAAGATAAGCCTTGAAGCTAAAAAAAAGAAAAGTTTCATTAAAACGCTTACAATACGTCCATACAATATATTTATATGTTCTATACAGATATATGTCTATTGAATAGTTAGATAACTGTAACTGTGGGGTCACCTCTACACCTGTGACGTCATTTGTTGAATTATAATGACCCAATTGTTAACAGAATTCACAGCTTTTGTGAATTTTGATTAATTCAAGTTTATTTCGAATGGGTATTTTATAAATATGGATTTATTTAAATATATGTATGTAGGCTGTTTTGAATAATTAGTTTTTTGTTTTGCTTGCTTAATTATTGGTTACCATTTATTTAATAGGTTCTCACTCTTTTATAACTTATGTTTGAAGTGTAAAAAATTAAATCAAAATTAGCTTCACGCTGTATCCTGCAGGGTAGACAAAGGGAACCTCGTTCCACACTTTCCGGCGAATTCTAACGTATTGTGTGGCGAAAGTCAACGCCCCGCTTTGCCTCGACACCAGAGCGAGGAATGAAAATATAAATTTAAATAATTATTTCATTTCCTCGAGTGTGGAAATTCGGTTCTTGACCCCAATTTTTTATATAATTATCATTATGTGAAATTGATATTGGTATATTAATTTTGTTTAGTAGAACAAAAATTACTTTACAAACAATATTTTAAATAATGACATGAAAATAAATTTAGTATCAAGAACATTGAATATTTAAGACAGACAATTTACTTTGATTACACATAATTTTATTGACAAATGCTTTAGATAGATCACTCTTTGAACATATTTATTTAATTAATTAAATGAAATAAATCAGCTTGTATCTCGCAAAGTGGGGAGCGTAGGGTCTTAACACTAGGCTCCCTCTGCCTACTCTGTTACTTACGATAAACAGCGTGAAGTTAAAAGGAAAAGAAGAGAGAATAGTTACAAAAAATCATTAAGTTAGTTGCAGGCGAAGATAATTCGAATATCTGGAGTCGTTCAGTAATTACATAGCTAAACATATTTAACTTATAATTATGCTAATGATCAGATAAAATAAAAAAAAATCGTATCGTTTCGTAAAGCCGAGTACTTTTGATATTATGAAAAAATATACGTCCTTAACCAATGACCTCAGCATTCAAGGTAGCCTTGAGCTTTCAATCGATGGGTTGAACGTAAAAGTTAGGTTACTAGTATCTTTTGTGTAGTCTATAAAACAGAAGTGTTTGTTTGGTTAAACGAGCCAAACTCAGGAACTAATGATAACAAGTAATGTATGTAGTTGTTAACCAAGTAGATAAATGACTATTTCTTTCATAATTGCGTAATTTATATTCATTATAATAATAATATAATAGTTGAGTTTTTAAAGCTCAAATAACTTTCGAAATAAAATATTAAATAGTATCTTTTCACACTTTGTAGCTTCGTATAAACTCGAGTCTTATTTAAGTTTTAAACTTTAAAATATTTTAAAAGTAAATCAATCTATTTAACTTAGAAACCCTACAAATTTAAATTAAACTGTAAATCAAAAAGAAAATATATAGTTTAATCCTAGCTAATCCAAATCTCTGTCTGGCTATCTAATATAAATTAGAATGTAGAAGTGCAAAGTCTAGGTTATCGTAAAACTATACGAGTATGTGTATATGTTACTTTGTTGACAAGATTTTTTTTACTGTAAGCCCGATAGGTTGTGAGTTCGATTCTCACTTGTGGAAATTAAATATTAAATATTTTCATTTCCTCGGTAACGGGGCTCAACGCCGCGTGCCTCCACAATTCGGCGAGAAATGGAAAAGAGAGTTACTCTCTGTCTACTTCGACTTAATATGTGGGATACAGGGAAAAGCTAATAAAATAAATTATATATATATATATAAATTAAACAAATGCTACATATGTATATTTACATTGATAACATGTTAGATACGAGTAGGTCCTGGCTCATAATGCACTGGCACAATGCCAGATTCCTTCAAGACATTTATATGGAAACGTACGGATACTTTTCCTTTATACTCTACCTTCACTTACCTCACCATCTTGAAGTCTAGTGGTTTTCTTATAGTTTGAATTATAAGGTCTCAAGATTCAATAACAAACATACTTACTAATATAAATAGTTTTATTACAAGCGCTACGGTCGTGCGTTCGATTCCTTTTCGCGGGAGTGACTTAAAATGAAAAAGTACTGAAATTTGTTTCCCTGTTATGCGGGAAGAGGGGGGAAGTTGTTTTGTTATAATACAAGCCCGCAACTACCTTTTCGAGCACGTTGCTCTAAGAATTTCTGGAAATCCCTTTTTAGTGCCCCTGTGTACTTGTCAAAGTGCTTACATGCCGAGTTTCAGCTTAGTGCTTACGCTTCGTGATTTCGGCTATGCGTTGTTTAACGGACACTTAGACAGTATTACAATTGTTTTATACTTAGATTTCTTTCAATAACATATATTTTTTAAATGTAAAAACATAACTTTATGTACATTTTTTTACTCTATCAGAGGCAACATTAAGTTTATAATGAAAATAACATTTTAAAATACCTAATGTAAAATTATATCCAGCTTCATGTCTATGCTGTCAACCGTTAAAGAAGATCCTCTTCTGGAGCTGATTCTAAAAATAAAATCAGGTCATGCTTAACATAAAAATGCATTCTCATTGAAACTGAACCAATTTTGTAAAATATCAAGTTCTACAAAAGAATAAAATTAAATTTTAAAAACAACAAAATAATTTAATTAACTTAAACAGTCTAAATAAATAAATATATAGATAAATCTTTATGGCCAAGGTACAAGGATCTGACTGCAACGTGACGATTGTGGGTTCGATCCCCACTCGAGGAAGTGAAATATTTATTTACATTTATAATTCCATTTCATCGCTCTGATGACGAGGCACGCCGTAGAGTTCTGCCCCTCAACACGCAATGCCTTCAGAATTGAGCAGAAAGTGGACATTGGAGTATCTTACACTTATCTTATCTTATCACTAAAGTCCCTCTGCCTACCCTGTTGTGTGCGGTATACAGCGTGAAACTGATATATATATTTTTAATTCTATTATTAACTCAGCGATGAAGAAAATATAATAGAGTTAGATCAATGAAGAAAATAGACAACTATCTATGCTTACATGTTGAAAATAAAGATTAAAAATAATTTAGTGATAAAACTCTCATTTATTCTCTTACTTTCTCCCAACAGTTGATGATTATACAGAAAATTCGAAAAGAAAAAAGAAACAACTTGCGACTCATAAAAAAAAATAAACCTCAATGAACCACTGAAATGAAATTAAAATTTGACAGAAAATAAAAAAAAAACGACAAGTAGTGTTATAAACAAAAGTTTTCTGTTACAAACTCGTACAGTTGCATAACAGCCGCAGAAATAACTCGACATACTTCTATGACGGGCGTCGAGTCAAAGGTGACTTGTAGGCTTACTAAATATAGCATAAATCAGGTGAGTATATAAGAATAAAATTAATGTATTAATATAGAAAATATGCTGTACCTTATATAATTATATTATTATGATGAAATGAAATATATAATATTTTCGTATCTTCACTCTGGTGTCGAGCCAAAATGCGGCGTTAAAATCCGCCACTCAACACGCAATGCTATTACAGAATTCCACAGAAAGTGGGGAATTGATCGTCTTAAAACTAGGTTCCCTCTGCCTACCAAATAGGATACAGGAATGAAGCTAATATATGTATTAGTCATCGCTTGCAACTTTGCTTTGATTTTAAGATATTAAGTGGAATATTTCGTGTTTTTCGCTCTCGTCAGATTTTTAAGAAATTTTTTGTGCATCAGTACATTCTCTAATCTAACCTCTCAAGTTACTCTCATATTTTCACATAACAAGTAAATTTTATAAGTTAAGAGAAAAAAAATATATAATAAATATCCTCCCACTTCACTGTATTTACGACTATCAACAGGTCCTACTCCACTCACAATTTTTATCTCATTTTTATAGAAAAGAACAATAATAGTCCTCATAAAATTTCATTTTTGTTTGGATTACAACAAACTCTTGAATTTCCGCTGTTCAAGTTGTTTATGTGGGTACTACAACAAGAACTCTTGTGCACTCGACACATATTTTGAGGCCGTGTAAATAGAGAATTGTTACTATGATTTTTTTTTGCGACCAGAATATATTGCTTAATAACTTTCAATTGTTACTGGCAGATGGTTCAAAATTATTTTTTACTATTAACCTTAAAAAATATTCATTTAAACCGTCATATTATTATTAATGGAGATGATAATTTTAATTAAATATATGTAAAAAAACTATTTAGTGAATACCTATTATATTAACTATATATACTAATAAAACAATGTTGAGACGTCAAATATAACTTTATAATATACATATTTTTCATTATTGTTTCATTTTCAGGTAGAGTAGATAAACTATATATTACCTACTATGAGACGCCATTGTTTCAGATTCGAGATGTGCCTAATTAAGCACAATGACACGAAGCTTCAAATTGTATATAATGTTACAACAACAAAAAGCGAAGTTGTCAAAAAATAATTTGATTTTAAATTTCTGTGTGTCAACATTTTTTTACTATTTTAACTCGTATAAATTTAAATATTTTTATTTTTAAATATTTAACTGCACCATAATAATATGCTTAATGAGAATAAAATGAAAAAAAAATATATAAAAAAAAACACCAAAAAAACTGCAATATTTGGAAAAATCCTGCACAATTTGTGCCCCACATCGCTTGGAAGAATATTAAACATTAAAATGCTACGATTTCATTGTATTTTTATTCAATGACCCGCGTTTTATCGTCCATTATATCATCGATGCTGACTCCATTCGATTCGGTTTTTTTTGGACCTATAAAATTAACAGTATAATACCTTTATGAGATACTTATAGAGCGAGGCGTTCCAAAGGAATACATTTTTCGTCAAACAATATGATTTTTTTGTCAACGTGACATATTGTGGCTTGAAAATAATAGTAATCTTTTGTTTTCAACGACGATGCTTTGTATGATCGCCTTTTTAAATTGCGACTGGTTTTTCGTCTATAGACATCCTACTGGTTCAGAAGTTACAACTTTCACTGCTTACAGGTGCACAATTTTTTTAATCCAATGTTTTTTATACTAAAGTACCTGCTACTTTACTTTATTATTATTTATTAAACAAGTTACTCTGAAAAACAAAATACTTTTTAGAAAATATCAAAAAAAATTAAGATAGCGGTCGATATTTCCCAACGCTTCGCTAGCTACGCTCCGTTCAAATTGTTATATGTTGTCTAAAAAGTATTTTTCTTCTCAAGTGTTAAATAACACTTTAAAAGTATAAAAAAAGTTACAGTCACTGTTCCACTTTAATAGATATATTTAGTGCCTTCAAGTTCCTCTGGTCTAATTTTGTCTTGCCCCTTCAGTGTTCCCTAACCACAAAGGCTTTAAGGCGACTTCAATTTCACACTATTTAGTTTACTTAAGTTGACAATTAAACTAATAAGAAGGTTGCAAGTTAACAAAGTGAGTGATGATAGAGATAGGGAATTTCATTATGAGGTATTAGATTGCTGTTTCTTATATATTTGTATGAGTATAGAGCGCTTTGCAATATACATATATATTTTTCTCCACTTTCTCTATTCTTATTAGGAGATGAAGTAAGAACATGATAAGATTATGTTTAAACTTTCTAATATTGTCACTTAAACCATAATAATTTTATATATATATATATACATATATATGTGGCCATTTTAGGTAGACGCGCGTAGACGTTTGAAAGATCAATTGTTAACCATTTTTTTATTAATTAAAAATCGTAAGTTTTGCACGTATCTTATATGTACATATTTTTACATCGACCTTGGAGCTTTCTGAGGATCTATCAAAATCTTTAGTTGTTTATTTCTAAAAAAAAAAGTTAATATTTTATTATTAAATACGACAATTTGTGAGTAAAATTAAACATAATCCCAAGTAAAGACAACCATACTAAAATAATCAACCTTTTTTTCTAAATACCCTTATGTAAAATAAATATTCAGATAGCTACTGCTACTATGAAACAAACGATATAGCATGAAACTGAAATAAAATAAAAATCAATAAACGTCAAAATCTAACATTCTATACGAGAAGTATAAAATAAAACGTCTATCACTTCAACTGCCTATCCAAATAAGGAGACAGTTTGAAAAGACAGTGAAGTCTCTATACTAGGAACTCATATTTTCATTTCACCGTTTTGTAGGTCGTCAGTTTTATGAATTTTCAGCTCGTACTTTGGTGTTTTTTACGATTCGTGTCACTTATTTTTTTTTCAGTCAGTGCAAACGTTTTTTGGGTAAACCTACTCGTATGTATGACGTATGACGTAAGAAGGCAATTTGACGCTCTTCTCGGTATAGCAAGGTAGGCAAACAAGCAAAATAAATACCAGAATACTAAAATGCAGAGACCGTCGTGGTGCAGTGGCACAAGCATTGCCTGCGAACGCGATAGTTGTGTGTTCGATTGCCACTCAGAGGAATATTTAATAATCCAATTTTGTTGGTCTCGTAAATACGAGTATGTAGGTAAAGCGCGGCATTGAACTCGGTCACTTTACAAGTAGAGAACGGAGTATCTTAACCCTAGGTTTCCTCTGCATACCCTACATATGCGGGATACAGCGTGAACCTGAACCAAAATAATATAACTAAAGTCGGGCAATTTGGCTAGTACATCTTATAATGACTTTAAATTTTATTTACTGCTAGCCGATTTACTCAGCGTTAAACCGAAGCTGTCTCATTAGCCCGTCACGCGGACACGCAATTAACGTGACCGGCGTAATTAGCACATCTGTGATGGAAGGGGCTTATGAAAAATGTTCGTTTTGACGTGATTTCACTTTAAAGGGAATTTTATATTTTAATATTCTTTCTTAGTTATTAGGACCTAAATACGAAAGGTTGAATGGTTTTTTAATGTTCTACGATAATAACTTATGGGTGTATTGCGTAATTTCGAATCAAAATTACATCCCTCGGTAATAAGACATAAGAAATAAGACATCCCTCGGTTCCGCTTGACCGAGGAAATGAAAGTAATTTAATTTAATAAATGGTACCTTCGAGTGGTGATCGAACTTTTTGTTTTACTGACTGTTCAACATTCAGAGTGAAAGGAAAATAAACACTTGTTAATTCTTTCAAGCTTCACGTTGTCCCGCATCATTATAAAAAGTTTTCATTTATTATTAATTTTTATTTTTCATATTTTAATTTCCAGTAACATTCACAATTATGAATTTCAAAGGAAATAAGGAAAACAATTCAAACAAAAAAAAATCTAATGCAATTAATATTTATAGCTGTGAAATTTATAGCAAAATGCAATAAAATAAATCCATCGTATATCAACAATGGCCATTCATGTTTATTACTATTATATTCCGAATTCATTGTTTATAGACGGACATTGTCTATGGAGCATGCGATATTTTAATTAAAACATTATATAAATGAGGAAACAGTATAAATTATTATGATGAGAGTTGTATTTTTTTACTTTCACGCTATTTCCCGTATAAAGCAAGATGGAAAAAAGGAAGCCAAATTACCTACTTTGGGAAAATGAAAATTATTAATTATTTCAGCTAGTGATCGAACCCATACTCATTGAGTTTAGAATGAGATGCTATTCTATTTCATGGTGGCCTCAAAAGAAATATGTTTACGAATATATATTTTCTAAGTCGAGGTCTAGACTCTTAAGAGACCTCTTAGTAAAGCGTAGTAAGTAGCGTACCTATGTTGCTATTATATAGTTTAAAATATTTATTTCTACAATGCATACATTTTTTCTGCAAACCGCGTATACATAAATAATCTTATAATTTCGTAAGTTTTACAGTCAGCTGTATGATGTACTAGAGTAATTCACCGTGTATCTCGTAGGCGTATGCCAGATTTATTCTGAGTATTACACTAAATGCCAGACTCATCTATATTCTTACTAGAATGATGAAAAAAAAATAAAAATAAATTACCCTGCATGGGAATAGAGCCCCAAAACGGCATCATCAATTTTTATTAAGAGCTACCTACATCGACTTCACGCTATATCCCGCATATATCGGTAGGCAGAAGGAACCTGTTCCCCATTTTCCTCTGAATTGTAAAGGCATTGCGTGTTGATGTTTATGTGTTGCTCAATACCAGAGTTGTTCAATACCAGAGCTGTTCAGTTGATGAGTTGATTTTTTCGAGTGGGGATCGAACCTATAACCAGCCGCATTTACAGTCACACTTTGTACCTCTGCGCCACTACTGGCCTCAACAATACATACATATTTATATACAAAACTACATACATAAAAAACGTTACATGACATTGGAAACCTTTTTGCCAAGTTTGATCTATTTTCCACTCGCTTTGTTTCTGCTTAGAAAGTTGTTTATTTTTATCTACTGTAACATACGGCGACTAGATATTACAAGTTTTTTATTTTTTTCGTATTTTATTTCTTGTATTAGAAATTTGAAAATAACTCGTATACTATATTCCTTGTACTTAATTAAACAGTTTGTATTATTTATATATATTCTAAATATAACACCAACTGTATCTCGCATATACCTAGCGGATAGCTGGTAGGGAGCCGGTAGGCAGAGGGAATCTAATAAATATTAAGGCACTCCACTTTTCCACAAGAAAAACATCGAAATCAAGAAAAGAGTAGAGCACAGTGTCGGGGATACGGTAAAAAAATAAATTTCAATAAATGAGAATACGCTTTTTATAGTAGAATCGTAAACCTCTTTAGAAATTGCGTTTGCCAACATTAAAACAAAATAAATGTCAGGCTTTAAATTCACTTACATAAATTTACTATTATGATAAAAGAAGCTTTACTATTTTTCATTTTATGTGCTGCATAAGTTTATGGGTAGTAAAAGGAAATTTAAAATAACTATTTTTATCTTGACATACATATTTTCTATATCATAAGAGAGAACCTAGAGATTTTTCACTTTCCGGCCGATTTAAGGACGGAAGGTTATTGCTGGGTGCTCTTTGCTAAACAACTAAAAATCAAAAATATTTCTAAATATAAATTTCCCATGGGAGTGGACATAACTTTCTTACATACTTATATACACTTTATAGGAAGGAGCTCAGTCGTGCCCTCAAAGGGTATGAGATCGATTCCTACTCGGGGAAATTAAATATTTAATATTTTAATTTCCGCGCTCTAATAACAAGGTAAAGCGTTCCACAGAATTCAGCGGAATATGGGGTACGGAGTATCTTAACACTAGGTTCCCAGGTTCCCCCTTGCCTACCCTGCTATGTGTGAGATATAGCGTGGAGCTAAAAAAATATCTTCATATGGTATTTCTGTACTATACATAAATTGGAGATATTCCACTCTTATACATTATTCGTATACCTTCATATGTGCTGAGACTCGCATGTTTCGCTAACATTCCGCTCCGCGCTCCGAAATAACAAGATGCTTTATTTATGTCAGAACACGGACATTTTTCTTAAAACTGGGTTTTGTAAAATCATGTAGAACACAAAAATAAGAAATAAGCTTAGGCTATTTTTAAAACAACACTTGTAGATCTTGTTTTTTATATATGTACATACATATTTCTATCCATTTTTGAACTATAATAAATCAAAATAAAACATCACTGATAATATTATCAGTACTGTGAAAATATAATGCCATTTCTGTTAAAACGACTTTAATGTAGTTTTTTTTTAAATTTGTAATAACTTTGTTTGAATAGTTTAAGTAAAAAAGTCTACTTGAATATAAAGTTTTTGAAGAATAAAAAAATATACATGTACATAATATATAAAGGAATACAATTACGTAACCTAACGCCTTTAATAGTATATGGGAAACGCAGAAACTATACCGAATAGGAATTTTATCTATAACTATTGCATGCTGTAAGGCATGTCCCAATTGCGCGGCGGTGGCACTTATTTGTAGGTACGTTGTCGGTGCATATAGAAAAGCATATAAATTTTTAACTTTGAGCAGAAACGTGGTTGGTTAAGATCTTGCATTATTTTTAGCTTTGTGTACGTATTAGCTTTTATTTTAACGTCCATCCTAAAACAATAACGTGAATCTGAATCTGTTTGTATGGCAATCTAACTGCTGGTATAGTGGGCTCCATCGAAACGGTTAACGTGATCTAATAAAAGGGAAATAGCTTCGATATATGGATTATATAATACAGTAGTTCCTAAGATTAAAGCTATCAAGTTAACAAACACAAACTTACACTTCACAGTAAGTGTAAACGCGACAGTTTGTGGGTTAGATTTTCACTCAAAGAAATAAAATATTTAATATTATTTTAATTTTCTCCCTCTGAAGTGGGGCAAAGCGCGGCGTTGAGCTCCACTACTCACGATGCAACGCCTCAAGAATTCAGCGAAAATTGGGGAACGGAATCACCTTAACATTAGATTCCTAGGTTCCCTCTAAATATTCTTTTTTACCTTCATGCTGTATTCCGTATCCTATATATGGAATACAGCATGAAGCTAAAAAAAAAATATTTTTTTTAAGTTACACACTTTTTTCAGCCATTAGCAAATCAACTGAAATCTCCCGAAAGCTGTCTAACATTTCTCCATTCCGCAGTTTCTTCTAACCATTTGTTCCTGCCGAAAATCCAGTGATAAATGTGTGTGCCAACTCCCAGAATGAGATACAATAGAATTCAACTTAGCGTTTTTCGCTTCTTGTACCTAATCGATCCCTCATAGAATACAAAACAACCTTGCTGAGTTAAAGTAACGTGAAAATATTTATAGTTCTTATATTTGTTGCTATTTTCTTACCTCAGATTTATATTGCTAGTTAAATAGATATTATGTGGTTATTTATATTGATATATTTATATCAGTAATATGCATGTCCATATATATATAAATAAACATATTGGCGTCAGTTTATACTACCTATATTATAGATATATACCGGGGATATATATATAGGAAAATGTTATGTTTGTATTTCTCTACTCTAAACATTATTTCACTCTTAATTTCTGTACATTTCTATTTATTTTCGCCTATTCCATATCTAGTCTAATGTTTTGTTGAAGATTTCTCCAATTAAAATTCCTTGCCCGTATTTATAAACTGCTCTCAAGTCTGAGATCGACGCTAGTATTGCAAGAATATAACCTAACACCGCTAAAATAAAACAGTGTTCCTTCTATTCCGCCGTAGCTGTTAAATTCTGAAAATCGTGTTTCTCAGTAAAGCTTTTCACTTCAAATCTTGTTGAATTAAGCCTATGGAGCCACACTCTGTGAGCTCGATGCCAGCTTCGGGCGTATGTTTGTTTTCGTAACTCTATACAATATGTAAATACAGGTTGAGATGAAAGTGTGTCGGTTTCAGCACTAGCCGGGCCGGGGGAGGTTGGTGGTGATTCTTTATTGTAATGTATTGTCAAGTGTGAATCCTCACTGAACTCTGATGGGGTCGTCGTAGACTAGGGCGCTTGTGTCTGTAAGCGAGACGGTCGTGGGTTCGATATTTTTAAAACAACACTTATATTGGGCTATAGATATGTATATGTTAATAGATTTTTTGTATGTGTGTTTAATATTGAGTAGAATGTAAAAAAATAAAGTACTCACATATGTCAAGATGTCAGGAGGGAAGTATAAGATAGCACTTAATAACCATCATTTATTGTTTTTCTTTCATATATACACGCTTGGTTCACTTTACACCGCACACTTTACATTTACACACACTTTTTTTTTACTTTTTTTTACAAACAAGTTTTTTTAACGCATAGTTTCAGCAGTGACACTGATGTTAAATACTTAAACACCTTACTCATATATATATATATATATATATATATATATGTGTGTGTGTATGTATGTATATATCATATAATTTATTTATTTATTTTATTTTTTTGTTTTCTTATTTATTTAGTTATTTATGCCCGCACTTTTAATTATATCCTTCCGGAATTTGGTTGCCTGGAAGAGATCGCTTGTAGTGATAAGGCCGCCTTTGTGCATTTTGTTTTAAGCATTTATTGTATTGTATCTTCTTATGTGTGCTATAAAGATTTTACCTATCTATCTTACGAGAGGCAGGCAGCAGCAGCAGGCAGGCATATCCATACCCTCCTCTTTTATATATAAGTGGGTATTATTATTTTACTTTTTGTAAACTACCCTAACGTTGACAATTTTTTTAAACATAATATGACGTCATAGTAAATGTATTTTAAAATTTCCGACATTCCACAATACTGTTACTTCAATTGACAATCAGCTGAATTAAGTATACATTTAAATAAAAATATTTACATTTTCCCTGTAATAAAACAAGATGTCCGCTACATCTCATACATTCCGTGTTTCAAAATAGTTTTTTAAATATTCTGTGCTGAATAAATAAAAAACTATATTTTCAATACAAATAATAAAATACGGAAATACTCATACACGTCGTGCAATTATAGATTTTCAGTTATATTAATTATAGATAGATCGATTTTGAGCGAGGGACAGTTAACCTTCTCTACGGAAACCCTTTAAGGTTGCTTTACAACCTTGCCACCATTAAACCGTGTACTTAGTTCACTTAACTAGTTACCAACTTAGTAATGACGTAACTTTTAATGTATTATACGTACAAGTTGTGTCATTAAAATACTTGTGCTGTGGGAATCTTTGGAAATGTTTGTCAGCTTGAATATTTAGTTCTAGCCAGTACTTGTAATATAATTTACGTAGATTTTCAGTTTTGTATGAAAAATAATGAATTAATGTCAACATTTCATTTCTGCCGTAAATACGATGGTCCTGGGTTTGATTTCCATTTGAGAGCAGACAAAGTTCGCCGTTGAGTTTCGCCTCTTAACATACAATATCCGCAAAATAAGTAGTTTTATCTGCCTACCCACATTTATCTTCATTTCTAGAAGTTTCAAAGCCAGCACTAGGACAATTATTTCGAAATTAGTTAGGTTAAGAGAGCAGCTCTGACTGTTTGAGCGAGCGTTTATGTGTATTTTCAAAACGCCTCTTAATCATACACTTGGCTCGCATGTCCCAGATACCACTTCAGGCTTCTCTCACTGTAAGTTAAAAGACACTCCATTCCGCACATTTTGCCTTATTTTCGAGACTGAACGTGCAATTTAGTTATTGCGTATTTAGTGGCGGAACCCAACGCTGCAGTTGCTCTATCGCACTAGAAAATAAGAAAATATGAACCCACAGCCATCACTTTCAGCTTTATAATATTAGTATAGAAATAATGTAGATAATAATGAGTAATTCGCTAAATTACATACAAAAATGATCTACGTATCAAAAGGATCTATGTTTCGCATACAAACACGTCACACTAAGTTATACTAATATAAAATACTCAAGTTTACTTTGATCACTAATAGCGAGATTCATGTCAGTTCTTTGAATTTTATTTCCAAAATAATACAAAAATATATTATATTGCAAATTATACTTTATGCTTAGGTAAAAATAGTAGAAATTTCTGCGACGGAAACTTTCAGAAAAACATACTCCTAAGGTAATGCTTTTATTGCGTGTAGGGTCAAATGCGCCAGTTACCTTAATATTTGATTTCGTAATGGTATCCGTTGGTTTTTTATGTTTTTGTATCACCTAAAATGTCAAGCTCAATACTGAATTTACGTTTCCCTAACCATATGTCTGTTTCTTGAGAAAGTTTTTTATTTGGGATTTGGGAAGTAGAAGTTAAGGGTTTCTTGGCGTAGCTGTATTATGTCTCACTGTAAAAGCGTAATTCTTTTCATCGCCTCTTTAAAAAGACAAAGTACGTTGAGCCCACTGAACGCACAGTCTCCAAGATAGGGGGAACGAGGAATACATCGTAGCTTGCTTTACCTACTGTGAAAGTAAAAAAACATAACACTAGGAAATGAAAATATTAAATACTTCATTTATTCGAGCGACAATTGAACCCATAACCTATCACATTTACAGTCGCACTTTGTGCGCTACTATTGACCTCTATTTTGTATAATTAGGATATTAATAAGGACATAAATATATTTTATATCGCTTTATTAATTTCCTAATAGCAAAATTTTAATAAACTGTAAACATATCTATTCTATTATACTACAACACCAATACTCGTTGAGTGGACTATAACCACCCTAGTAAATTGTACTCGTTAAGCTGTCATTAAAATTGTAACAAACTTTTGATGAGACAATTAAATGTAATTAAATAGTTTAGATTGTTTTGAGTCGGTGATACTATTAACTTCAAATTTAATTTTATTATAAGCTGTAATATTAATAACATTGTAAAAGTGTTATTCCATACTTAAGAAAGAAAAACACTTATTTAGAAAACGTATAAAAACTTGAACGCGGCGTTGTTTTGGACGGTTTCCGAAAGATGCAGGTTCAAATGCCGCTACGTTAAAATTTTTATACGATTTCTAAATAAATATTTTTATTTTTTTACTTTATTATATACGGTAGCTTAAATATATGTATATATGCAATTACAATAGATTCAATACAAAACGCTCAACTGGATTACAGATATCAGATTGCATTCCATATTGATTGGCTTAATCCTATTAAGAGATGTTGTACTGTTATATGTTATTTATGGAAGCACAATAAATACATTGAGTATTAGAAAGGAAAGCTGTGAATGGCTAAATTGTGCTAATTATTTCAAATTTAATATTTTATTTATTGTTATCATCATCATCATCATCAACAGCCATCTTTTGTCCACTGCTGGAAATAGGCCTTCTCCAATTCTCGCCACCACACTCGATCCTCAGCTCTTCGGACCCATCCGCTTCCCGCCAACCTCTTTATGTCGTCGGCCCATCTGGCAGGGGGTCGTCGGGGTCTCTACTCTAAGACACGTCTGCCCCAGCGGCCGTCGGCTCTACGACAAATATGCCCCGCCCATTGCCACTTCAGCTTACCAATTCCTTGAGCTATGTCGGTAACTCTGGATCACCTGCGGATTTCGTCATTTCGGATTTTATCCTTAAGAGATACACCGAGCATAGCCCGCTCCATGTCGCGCTGGGCGACTTGAAATTTATTGTTATATATAAGGAAAATACATTAAGGCCACCAAGGCGCAGGAGCAGAAGTGACTATATTTGTTTTACCATTTTATTAACACTTTCCAAGCATATTCAAACCACAAAAGGAAGACCTTCTGCACTTCTAAAGTAACAATTTTTAGATGTATTTGTAATCTTGCTGAATTATCATAACAAAAGCAGCAAAAATTCCACGAAAAATTAAAATAAATTAATATACGAGAACACATGCGCCAAATAAATCCTTTGTAAAAGACGTAAAGATGTACATATTTAAACCCGCGACCTACAAAAAGTTCTTATTAAAAACAGCTAGTCGTTAATTATTGCACAGCTGGGTGTAACGTGGTATGGTGCTGGTTGGTAGCGTCATACAACTTTATGATGCGATATCCCCACTATCTACACATGGAAGGAAGCTTGGCTTAGCCCGTGTGTACACTGTTGTATAAATATTTTTATTTGTCTATCCTATCCTATCCTATATCTTATAAGAGAAAGTCGCTTTTCGTGTCTGTCTGTTGTTTCTAACTCTTCTTCTTCTAAGCCACCCAACGGATCTTGATGCGGTTTTCACCATTAGGTCGAGTATTTCTCAGGGAAGGTTTATATATAGCTTATTATTTGTACATTCTTATGTAAATTAACATAAGTACGATAAATGTGTATAAAGTCCTATCCGTTGAGACATTTTCGCGCATGCGCTGCTTTAATGGTAAGTACTACATGAAAATAATGTACTGGAGTATTGTTCCTCTTAATAAGATCTACAAAAAAGTCCGCGACAGCATATTCGTATCTTTTAAGGATAACGTGTAGTGATCATATTTCTGTCTAAAAATAGTAATTTCAATATATTTTTTATTGTGAGGGATATTTTTCCATAATGGTATTAATCCTTATCCTTTAAAATACTTTATTAATTTTCTACGTTAAACGAAGATAAAATTTGCTTTTTACACTATTTCGAAATTGCGAATAGTTTTAGAGAAAAACGCATTTAATTGTTGACACATCCCGCCGTTGACACATCAGCTGTATGTTACTCAAGTTTCACTTATCCCTTACTCTCAGCATATAAATAAGTATATTAGTTACGTTGGCCATTTAATGTAGATCAAAACTGTCTTTTACTGTTTTTCATTTTAATAAGTACTTTAGAAGTTGTTACAATATCAAAAAATCCTTGCTGCGAAACGGCTCGCCACTCGCCATGCGTCCCTCCGCGCCCCGACGTTTTGCTTATAGCGCGTCCGCCGTCCGCCGCGCCCGCCTGCCTCTATAGCAAAGAAGATGTAGATGCGTTTGCACGTATTGGATAATTGGAGTTGAATGTATTATTTCAGCGCGATATATTTGGTTTCATATTTTTTGTAGTAGTTATTAGTAGGTAGGTTTTGTTTATAATTTCTTCCGTTTAAAAATAGTCATTTAAATATATTTTAATAAGTACTTGAAAAGATTAGTAGCACAGATTTAAAATTACGGTACTAAAAAATCCTTGCTGTGTAACGGTTCGCTGCCCATCACGCCCCCCTGTGCCCCGCGACATTTTGCTTTTAAAAGTGGATCCGCCGCACCCGCCTAGCTTCTTTCCCCCAGGCATGGAAGGAGGGCCTGCTCATTATGCTGCTGCCCTCAGCAGCTCCTTAGGAGGAGGATTATAGATAGGTATCCCTATACCAATCTATAATCCTCCTCAGCACGGTCGCCAAGCTGTTCGAGAAGTTATTCCTATCACTTCTCCAGTCGCACATCTACCCACGAAGAGAGCAGTTTGGCGAGCGGGTATACCACTCTGGATAAACTACGTCACAACAGTGATCAACCGATAAATAGTATGAGTCTGGCAACGTCTGGCACCCGGGCTTACTTCATAAAGTGCTCAGAGCCGGCAACCCCCAGCACGTCGCGCATGTCTTTGCCATTCTGCTTTATAAGTGACAGGACATTTTGCGTGAGAGTAGAGAGTGCGAGGTCTACCAGCGACCCGATCGCTGCCGTTGTCCCATTCAGAATTTTGTCACCTGCTCTCTACGGACAATACACTGATGACGTCACAATGCCCTAGTGAGTTTTACTCAACGATGAATCCTGCAGGTAGTACAGAACCTCACCCTCCGGCGAGTGACGCAGGCACCATACTACGTGAACACCACGCGCCACTCACCGCAACCTAAAAATGGAAACCCTAGAGCTACACATTGATCGTCTCGCGTCCAACGTATGCCGTTGCGCCGATGTATCGGGTCACCTGCACCTAAAGAGGAGCACTCCGCATACCCGCCCGAGTTCAGACGTCTTCTTCTGAGGGACTTTCTATCCTCCTCCAAATCCGATTAATGAGCAGTCACCTTTGTCGTTTAATCTAGGCCTTCCTCAGGAAACCGAGGGTCCAATTCTAATTCCTTCCCGCATCCCCTTTCATGTGTCTGCTCTAAAGTAGGTTTTCGCCTGAGACCACGGTCAGAGAACCAACGCCTTGATGTCGTTCGGAGCTACTACGGAGATGGCCGAGAGAATGCTTCGATTCTGTGCCTGGCAAAGTAAATTTAGAAGTGATTGCACGTATTTTTTGGAGTTATCCAATAATTATAATGTATTTCCTCGCGACATAGTTGGTTACATTTTTCGTTGAAGTATTTTTGGGTAAGAGAATAGTAGCCGGTAGTCTGTTGTTTATAATTTCTTTCGTTTAAGTTTCCTGTTGTTTGTGTTATTTGTTTGTGTTTATTTTAAAACAATCGGAAAATCCTTTATTGGAACTACCAAATGCGGGTTGCAGTAGGGTTTAATTAATTTTCACATTATCTTAAGTGCTTTGCAAACATACATTATATGAATAATTCAATAGTTAAAGCGGGCGAAGCCGCGAGTGGGTCGCTAGTTGAATATATGGAATGAAAAGTGTGAAGCTGTTTTTTTTATTTTTAAGAAAAAGGAAAATAAACAAAATTAACCTAGTAGTAAGACTGCATTTTTAAGGCTTTGAGCGTTGAGTAGCGAAACTCAACGCCGCACTTTCATCATCATTTTTTAAATATTTTTATAAACATCGAGTCTTGGGCGGTACAACTTGTTGACACTGGCTGACATTGAATCAGAACCAGAAAACAAATGTTTTTAATAAAAATATTCTGCCAACTAAAATTTGAACCCAAAACGACGACGGCGTTGAAATATTTATTTATTAGTTCTACTATTATAGTAAATTGAATATTATATTTTTATAAACATGTGTATATACGCCTTATTGTTTAGCACATTGAGCTTATCAGGTAGCTTTTAAGCTCGAAATAGACGTTATACTCGAAGCTACGAGTATCAGTTCCACAAAAATATCATTAATTTACTTCAGCTATTAAAAGATTCAAAGGGGAGTTTTGCTTTCATTTATATTTAATTAATAAAATTAATTTAGTACATATATTTAGCTAATTTATATGGAAAGTTTTCAGTAATTCAAGGTACGATCCCTATTCGTGGTAGTGATTAATTATTTTATGTGTATGTCATAAGCATATCTAAAGCTGACCGGAAAGTGGAAAAAACCATTTTCCCATATAAATCTAGATCCCGCGGGAATTTCAGGATAATAATTTACCTGTATATCACTCGTTAAATTAGTTAATATTACAGTTAAACAGTTTTGGACTAGCCTGGTCATACTGAAAAACAGACAAATAAACCAAAAATTTTAATTTAACTTCTGTTATATTTGTACGTGTGTAATATATATATATATAAATATATATGTATTATATGTATAGATAAATGTATAGGTAAGATAAGAAAGTATCAAGCATTCTATGGATTCACACTGCGAGTGCATTGCCTGGCCGTTACAACCGTAGTATAGTTTTTGGGGATTCCGCTCGGATAACGCTCGCCTCTACTATCCGAACTTCTCTCCTACTGAAATATTCAAAATTATTCCACTGATGCCGTCTTTGACATTTGTTCTAGATGACGATATCTTTAGATAGATCAGCTTGAGTAGATTCTGTCTCTGGGATAAGGGAATTTGTCTCTGCAATTATTAGTGACTTATTAATAAAAAAAAATCAAATAAAAGAAAATAAATAATTTTATTTACTTTTATTTGAATCTCAAAATACGAGGAATAATTCACTAAAAGCGGTACCATGTCTGTGCCGTTCGGGATATTGAAATTTTGGGCTAAAAATCGAGACTAGCAATACTGAAATAGACCCTCCGCTTCAATTCGAACTACCAACCACGGCGTTATATAGAAACAAATAAGTGTATTTAACGTATTGAGATCTCATCTCCACGCAAGCTTATCTTTATTTATTCCGCCATACGAGCGTCAACGTTCTGATATTCCAATAAATTTCATATGGACTGTTTTTTGTATGAAAAGGCATTAATTTTAAATGCGAAATGAACGCTTAATTTTTAAAGCGCTTCAATGTTTCCCGTTTGTTAAAATTGCTCTTCTGAAACGATACAATGTGTTTTTTACGAGTATTTTAGTTAAAAATATTTAAGTTTAAATATTATTATTTTTTTTAAATCACAAACTAGTGATGTATTTATAACCAACGTTTGTTTGAACGATTCTGTTTACAATGATGAAATACTTAAGTTGCCGCTAAAAATATAAAAAAAAAACTCGTTGAGTTCTCGTCTTCTGTTACCTTATAATGGTATTAATGTTGATTTTTTTTTGGCAGTAGTTCTTATAAAAAGTCCGCTAGTTAAAGTAAAAGTTGAGTTCCGCTATACAACACACAATAAAAAATTTCCGAAATTGGGCAGAAAGTAGTAAACGGAGTACTGAAACTAAGTTCTCAGGTTCCCTCTAGCTGTAAAGCCAAAAAAAAATGTATATTGAACATACATACAAAATCAATAGCTAAATCAATAGCTCATTAAAATTTACATAATATCGTTTATTACGGATACAATATATAATTTAATATTTCATACTAGTGACCTATTTTACTCAAATATCGACGTAACAATTTTAGTAGCTTAATGTAAGCTATATGCAAGGTTGAAGCTAGTCTACGTATATGTTATCATTTTGTCGTCCGCTCGTGTACATGCCGATATTGCATACGCTGTTTACTTAGCTCTAATAGATTTTTTATACTGTATATACGTACATATATAAATATGTAAACATTATTTTTTATCAGCTTCAGGCTGTATCACGAAACCAGTAGGGTAGGCAGAGGAAGACTTGATTTTTTTGAGGCATTGCGTGTTGAGGGGCGGAACTTAACGCCGCACTTTTGCCTTGGTGCCAGAGCGAAGAAATAAAAATATAAATGAACGAATAAGTATAATATACTCTGAAGAATAATTTAGTTAGTGTCCGCTATACATTTTAGTTAGTCTATTCTAATCTAGCTGTATCCCTAGCGGGGTAGTCAGAGTATCTATATATAGAGTCACTACCATCATTTCAGTCGCATATTTTTCTTAACGCTATAATGTAAAACACATTTGAACTATATTTTCTCAATAAAGTATATTTATTTATAGACCATGAGAGATATTTTAAATTGTGTGTAATCGTTTGAGGATAAATATTTGCACAGACGAGTACATCTCTGGTAAATACAGATCTAAGTAAATAGATTAACTTTTTGGATTAACATCACATATTTTGTTTTATAATAATGTAGCTTATTTTCTATTATATTTCTTTAAAATAAAATCTTAAGCAGTGTTATTGTCATAAAAGTGAAATTACTGAGTAACTACAAAGATGACCATATTAAATTAGAAAGATAAACATAAAAATACTGTGTTATTTAAAGACAATAAAATATTAAAATAATAAAAAATAAGTCTAATCTACTAAATTTACTAAGATAACGTACAAAACTAAAACAGGTAAGCTTAATATACGACATTCATGGATATCAGCCGGAGCAAATCGTCAATAAAGGGTTTTACGACCCCACCGAGCCTACTCCGGAATGAAAACTCACACTCTTATCACTTCGCGTAAATTATCTAACGTCCCTTTTCAGTGTTTGTAATAGTACTTACGATTGTTCTCGCCGGGACCATGAAGCTTGAGACAAGGAAAGTATTTATTGATTGAAATGCGTACTATCTACTTATTTTAATATGAAATAGAAAAGGCAGTGACAGTGAACGCGACAGGTTGTTCGATTCCTACTCGAGTTAATAATATGTTTATTTTTTATTTCTTCACTCTGCTACGTACTTAGGATATAGTTCATGAACGACAAGTGAAATAATATAATAAGAGATAAATTAAAATTTGGGCGGAAAGTAAGAAACGGAGTGTTTAATCACTTGGTTCTTTCTCCTTACCCCTGCTATATGAGTGATACAACTTGAGCTAAAAGAAAAAGTCTTTTAACAAAACATAATAAGCCTAATAAATTTTTGAATTCTTACATTCCATGAATTCATTCATGGTATTTCAAGGGGAGGAGCTCAAATTTCTCTTAGGGCCAATGTATAGTAGCCAAGTTTTGGGTATAATGGTATTATTTTAAAGGATGGTTCCTTTAATAGGATATCTTTTTCGTTCCTTACTTGGTACCAAGGTTACCTTTTGTATACTTAAAAGGCAACGCCAATAATGCAAACCGAAAACGTATTATCTCTATAATAATATCTATATCAATATCTTTGAAAGTAAAGTAATTCAATAACACATAAATTACCACCGTACCATACCTTACAATTAACAAAGCATTCATTGTGACTTTGTTATTATTCGACCTTCGCGAGGCTTTGTGCGAAAACAACTTAGGATCAAAGAAAAGTAAAATATTTATAAACATATTTATTGTATATAAAATTCTATCTGATTTCTAATCGCGATAGTAGTGGATTCAATTCTCGCTCACTCAGATGAGAAATAATTAATTTCTTCTTTCATGTAACAATACAGCTTTGCCTTTTGTCATGCAATGTCCCGAAAATTGGGCAGAAAGTAGGGAACGGAGTGTTTTAACACTAGGCGTCTGCTTAATTCGCAATGTGCTGGATACGGCGTGAACCTAAAAAATATAAACAATTCACATTCGATATCTTCATACAGCTTATATAAAATACTTATGATTATAATAAAGTTTACTGTTAAATGTAAAAATTTTAATTTTTCATTATTAATCTACTTTTTTTTAATAAATTTAAATAATAATATTAATTAATAATTAAAATGTAATATTATTATAGTAGTTTTTCCTTTGCATTCATACCACTTTTATAATATTTTATACAATATTCAAAGGCAACATGTTGGCTGCGTAGAGCACTTACCTTAGCCTTACAGCCTAAAAATGACTTCTTTTGTCGTCAACAACAAAGCATGATTTATCATCTTACAACGGCTGGCCGCGACCTCAAATTCATATTAAAATAGGCCGATACTGCCATAGACTAAACTATAGATACGATATAATTTTTGCAGCTTTCACGGTTTTTCCTGCAAACATAGAAGGAACTTACTATTACGACACTCCATTTCCCCCTTTACGCCTAATTTTCGAGATAATGTGAGCTGAGAGATAAAAATTTATGTCGCGTTCTATTAAAAAGAGGGGAAATTAATAATTGTGCTAATTATATTATTTTTTAATTTTAATTCTCGCAAGTCAGTAAGAAGGAGACTAGTGAAATTATGGACTGCACTGTCTTATCTTATCGAACAAATGGAAACATTTCTAATTGGAGGATTGGAACCCGCAATCACTGCGTGTAAAGCAACTGTCAAACTACTATTGAGGCGTCATTATATTGCTTCTTCCTCCTGGCATTATATTGCTTATAACATAATACCCCACAATTAGAGTGAAACGAAGTTGTAGAGCATTTGACCTCATTTCCGTTAAAGGAAAGGTCCTTCACTTTCAAATTGACGTAACATATTTTGATACGATTTTCACAATATTTTTTTCTAAAGTGGAGGCGATCGTCACTCGAGGGAATTAATTATTATTTATTTATATTTTCACAGTACGTTTCTATTTCTATTGTAATCTATGTTGTAGAATGTATAGACACTTCAGCTTGAAAGAGAAGTGCAAAAAATATGGTCATGTTTGCTCGATAAGGGAATAAGCATAATAGAAGACTCCAATGGCTCAGTGGAATGTAGTAAAGGTTGTTGATTCCTTATTTATAATAATAGAATAAAAAAAATAATTGCAAATTTTCATCGCTCATTGTCTTCTTACTGGAGCGATAAAATGAAAATTTTGATCCTAATTTGGAGAATGAATTTCCCCGAATTAGTATCGAACCCACTATCGCCGCGTTTTCGGTCAGGCGCAGTGCCGCTAGTCCACAGCGACCTCGAAATCTATAACTAACAGTCAAAATTATGTTATGTAAAATTATTCGGTACGCGTCCCAGCAATCATTATGCGAATAGCTGTATTCAAGCGTTCGGATTATCATCGCTAAGTCGTTTACTTCAGGCTTGTATACACTTTGGATGATTATAACCATTTTACATTATTTATGTAAGAATTAATTATATAATTTATTATTGTTTATAATTAAGGTAATACAATTATTTTAAATCCGTTTCATGCTGTATCCCACATGCAACAGGGTAGGCAGAGGAAACTTCTTGTAAAGACTCTCTGTTCCCCATTTACCGCCGAATTAAATATTATTTTAATAGAATTATTTAAAAATTTTGGATTTCAAGGACGAGGTTACAAGTTGGGTCTATCAGCTTGATATGTAAGTATGAGAATAAATATATTTTAACTTGAGGAATAGTCAAAGATTCATTAAAATCAGTTCCTTAGTTGCTAAAATATGGATATCTTAATAAGACCTAACTTAAAGTTAGCTTAATTTTTTTAACATAATTTAATACATAATTTTTTGGGCTATTATTGTATTAGTTAATAAAAATAAAGAAAATATAAATATTTTAATAATTTAAATTTTCAATACTTATAATTTTTAAACAAATAAACAAAGTTAAAGTTGCAAAGAAAATTCAGAAATTGTTATTATGAGTCAGTAAGACAATATGTCTTGTTGTTACATTAGTCTTTGCTTAGACAAATGCTCGTTCATTAATATCTTGGCTAACTACTACTGTAAGATGACTAATGATCCAGACAGCAAAACTATATTTGTTCGTGTATGTCAAACAAATTACAAAGTGCACTTAAGACCTGTTCATTAAGAATTGCAGACATTTTAAGGGTTCCGTACCTCAAAACAAAGAACCGCAATTTTATAAGATCACTTTGTTGCCAGCCACTCAACACACAATATCAGAAATAGTCAGAATTTGGTAGAAAGTAGGGAATGGAAGTATTTTAATGGGGACGATGTGTCTTGACATTGGGTTCCTAGGTTTTCTCTGCCGCTAAAAAAATTTACAGTGTGTAAAATAAAGGTTCATATAAAATGGTTCCATAATAAACTTTTGCTATTTAAATCGAACATGATATACCTACAGAAAAATTTACGTAACATTTAAAAACATATTTTTTTATCCATCTATATCTTAATTACTTACGATCACCTCTTGTGTTGACTGACAAGAAAATTAATAGAATTAAGTAAATATTGTAACAAAACGAGCGCAACGCTTATTATTTGCACCGCCTGGACAAAACTCTATACATTAATCTCAGTTCAACTCAGATTTTGCAAAGTTAGGGGCCAAATTTCAACGGAAAATCGGAAACAATTTTCAAATAACAACAAACCTCATAATCTGCCACCTTTGCCTATTGTTGCTACGGACTGAGGAACTGCCTCCATTTGAAGCACTTCTAGATTGTATTTGTGTTATAAGGTTGACTTGTAAATTTGGTAATTTGCGATCCTTACTTGTTTAGAATATATATTGAGTCGTCCGAAAAGGTCAACAGCAGGAGGCGGGACCAATTAATCGAGGTTATCAGTCTTTAATTTATATAGATTCTATTTAACGCTGGGTAGTGTGTCTTGTCGTTTTACGAGCGTTTATGCATAGTGTTCAATATTTTTACTTTTTACTTTTATGTGCATATTTTTTACTATATCTTCGCTTATTATTATTGTCGGAGGAGACTTGGGACGGAGTGTCTCAATACTTCTGTTCACACTGCCTACCCAGCTATGCGAGTAGCGTTGAACTACAAAACATAAAAAAACAATCACGTGGTCATTGCTACATGAGTTCGCGTCATTTATGTAATCACATATTGGATCAATATTCATAATAATTATTATTTTTGTGTTATATATTGTGAATATAATAAAAATGTATGAGTATGTAGTACCTGAGAATAGGGCATTCAATCAAACAAACTTGTCAGCTTAATTAATATTAATATACAAGTATGGATAAATAGTACAAAATAAAATATTATTGTATTTCAATTTCGATTACATAAGCAATTTTCCTTCGATATTTACAATTTGAAAATAATTTTGTTAGGTCAGCAAGAAGAACGTGCTCCCCACCGCTACGAAGGGATCTCGTGTAATTTCACAAACGAATCCGTTGAGTTCGAAGTCAAAATCGTTGACCAAAATAATTAATAAATATATATTTTTTTAATTTTAAGTACCATTGAAATGCATGTTTAATTACTTAATAAGGGATCTGGACCTCAAAAGGGCTTAAAAGGAACCATAATAGGATCACTTTGGTGGTGGAGCTGAAATTTAAATCAAATATTTACGTCTACGGTTCCTTAGAGTACAGAAAAATGTAAGCTTCTAAGTTAGTTTTATCTGCATTTTGTAGGAAATCCGCTCCGATCAATATGTATATAAGTACCTTAAAGGTAGCCTTCTCGTGGATCTACAGCTATGAAATTTCGCATGTAGTGAGAACTTATACTACAAATAAATATTTATCTAAATTTCAATCTTTCTTTAATCTAAAAGTCGAATTAAATAAATTTTACTAAAACTTATCCATTGATTTTTTCTAAAACATCAGCATAACGTAAATATATTTACGGTAACAAATGCGGGTCACAACCCCTCGATGTAACGATCATAGTCACTGACGACATATTGAAGGACTTGGGACTGAACCCGTCAATTTTTCTCAATCGAAAATTTATTTCTCGACCGGAATTTCTCGTATGAAACTTTACTAAAGTAGCTTATCAGTTTATTAAGTTAGCAAATAGTTTTTGGGTTGAAATTCGAGGTGGTGGTATTTCATGTCAATATGATTTATAAAATATTTTTTTAAAGATATTTGTTTATTTTAAATTTTTTTAGTTCTATAGTTTTCGTAGATTATACATGTGGATACTCCTGTGTAGTAGCCGCTTTGTTTCGTTCACACTTTCAAAATCATTTAGACATATCTAATGCAGGTATAAGAACACCTTAATATATTAAAAAAGGATGAGGAGTAGAGGATCA
Organism: Heliconius nattereri; assembly: GCA_013403645.1. Classification (NCBI taxonomy): domain Eukaryota; kingdom Metazoa; phylum Arthropoda; class Insecta; order Lepidoptera; family Nymphalidae; genus Heliconius; species Heliconius nattereri. Next base: position 8,983,181 of record JAAIXI010000229.1, on the reverse strand, counting down.
AGGCGCATATTTGAGGAGGCCTTTGCCCAGCAGTGGACACGAATAGACCAACAAGATAGATATATATAGATTGATTGATTTAATATATATTGCATATTGATATGCAAAATTATACTTGTATAATCGGTGTTAATATAAAAAAATCTTTCCTTCCTTTAATTAATATTGTCCTTTTAAATCAAGTGAGACAAAAATAATGTAGAGTCGTGTACATCAGTTGTACGAATATAACCAAGCATACGCTTTATTATACCAATTTAATAAACATGACTCTAAAGGAACCCAAGTCTCAATGGAAATTATTGCAAAAATAAAATAATATATCGACATAAAAACTAAAATGCTAGAAACAAATAATATCCAGTCATAAAATAACTAAAAACGAAAGAAAAATCTGGCGATAAAATTTACGGTCTCAGAATGTTACGGCTGAAGCAAATAAAAATTTTGTAAGACCGCGTATAAATAATGAAAGGAATTCCCTACGTTCTTGTACTCGTAGTAGCAACGTGAACTTTCTTTCGTAATTTTATTTCACCACAAGAAATAAATGTTTATGGTACGAAGTTTTTTATAAATGAGTTCAGCTTCTATAAATGTGATTATATTTCAAAGAAATTGTTAATATATTTTTTGTAAGACGTCAATAAAATTAAAGAGTTATAATTTCAGTATGGCTAGTCGTTGCGCAGAAGTGTGTGATTACAAATACGACTGGTTGTAAGTTCGATTCCCACTTAAGGAAATAAAATATTTATTATTTTTATTTCTTCCCTCTGGTGTTGAGGCAAAGCGCAGCATCGAGTTCCGCTACTTAACGCAGTGCCTCAAAAATTAGGTTCCCTCTGCTAGGTAGGATGAGATAAGAAACTTAGTATATTGGGCTAATATATTTTTCCATCTTTAGGTCTCGCGCGACCATATATGTGAAGACAGAATAGAATTTAGTGTTAAGAACTACCTGCCAATTTTATATTTAAATTTTAGGACGTTTGCGCGGCGGTGAGTTCCGCCACTCAACTCTTAATATCTCGATATTGAAGAACCCTGCTATAAGGCAAATAGCATGAAGCTTTTCTACGTTTTTTTTTATTTGGTAGTCCAAAAAATAAATAAAAGCAATAACTTGCAAAAAAATATTAGTCATGCTTAACACAGTTCACTAATTCGCGTGACAGTTGAGTTAGCACCTAACACAGTGAAACAGAATTGCATTGATGATTACGTTTTACGAGCATATGTATTGTTATGGTAGTTTCTATTGTTCAAATAAAAACAATATTTATTGAAATATAAATAATTAGAAGGAATGGAGCGCCAAACACTACGGTCGCTACATATCTCTTTCACCTCGTCCACTGTCATCAACCTCTTCATACATGCTCTGTGGGAGTCCTCAGGCCCCCTCCCCCCTCCTTTTTGTATCCTTATAATTTGAGACATGTGCGAATAACATCTAACTATCACAAAGTGTACACCCAACCTTCATTCGCTAATAAATATGTTTTTCTGACAATACTCTACCACCGCTACCAAAAATATTATATTATTCTGGAAAAATATGGCCGAAATGTCTATGGCCGAAACTCTTGTCATTATATATAAAAAGTCGTCTAAGTTATACCATCAATTATAGATGCCCTGACTTCGTCGAACTTCATCCATTATGGCCAGTGCTTCAGACCTTGCGATCATTATTCGACAACCAATGTAATAAGACATCTCCCATTCTCGGTTCAAGTAACTTTGTATAAGAAACTTGGAATTTCTGGAGACCAATTAAGCCTGGCAGCGGAGTATAAAATCTATTAAGCATTTGTTTTGAATGACTTTTTCTCGTTCTTCGAGAAATATTAAAGAGATAATAGGTTTAGTGCTGCATAAAATATGCAGCAACCGTGATTTTCTTTGTTTTGAGCTGCATTTTTATTTTTACATAGTTTTTATTCGTTATTGAAATTAAAATATGAAAAACTTCTATTTTGCGAAGAATATGTTATTTTAGCTTTTCTTTATGCTACCTGCAGAATCAATTTTATTTTTTATACCATTCTGCCGGTGTTGGAAGGTATTAAGGTTTGATTTCCACTTAATATATTTGAAATATTTCTTTATATAAATTATTTTCTTGATATATATAAAGACAACATTTTCAATTGTATGAACTATGGGATGGAAGAAAAACTATTTTCCAACTTAACCTAAACACTTATATTTTTTTAATAATTGACTAAAAACATTGACCACCGTAGAAAAGATGGCTATGGATTATGGATTATTATTAAAAGCTTTTATTTAACTTGCAATGTATGAATGTGGGTTCGGGTGAAATCTTTGGGCTCAATTTCGAAGTAGATATCTTCAACCGATTCAGCTAACATTTTGTATACAAGGTAAATTTGGATGACAATGCACGATAAAATATGTGATGTCATTCGAAATCTAATATGGCGGACCAAACAAGATGGCGAAATTGTTATTTTTAATGTACTTCTACAATATGGGTATCAAATGAAAGGGCTCATTGAGAGCAACTCGAAAAATAATGTGATGTCATTCTAAATCCAATAAGGAGGATATCGAAGATAGCCGAGTATCTATTTAGTCTACTTTTACAATATAGATATTAATTGAAATGGGTCGTTGACCGTAACTCGAAAAATATGTGACGTTTTTCTATGTCCAATATGGTGGAACATCTAAGATGGCGGAATAGTTTATATGTATGTATGTAGTGTATAAGTTAATATGTATGCACATCTGCAATACGGGTATCAAATGAAAGGACTTGCTGAGAACAATTAGAAAAATAATGTGACATCTAGTGTGAGAAACATAGCCAGTGGTAACTTAAAAGTAAAAAAATATATATACATAAATTGTGTACAATGAGGTTAAGAGTTGATAGTTAAAATTTAAAAGACAAATTTTATTTTCTCCTTTTTAGAGCGATTAAATAAAAGCTTTTTTCTAAAAATGATTTTTTGCTTATAATTTATTTTAACCTATTATTTTTGTCGATAAATTAAAGTTAGAAAAAATAATTTAAGATCTTTCCGTAAAAGTATTTTTGATTGTAAATTAACGGAATTGCTTAACACTAGAAGTGCCGAAGATTGAGACCCCCCCTGAACCGCCGTCGTGACAAATTTGTCCCATTCTATTTATTGTCGTCGTTGGTATAATACAAAAAAAATATTATTAAAATATGTAAACCATCTTTAATAATAAATTCTTATTCTTTAACAAACATAAAACTACCAAAAAACATAATACATCAAAAAGTTTCATCTACATACATTAACAAATAAAAAAGGTTATAAGCAAACAAGGTTATAAATTATATAATAAATATATAAAAAAATAAAAAATACACAGATATATAAGATGAAAATGTGGAAGTAATCACAATATGAAGTTTACGAGTTTAAGGATGCGAGCAGATATTTTTTAAGTTGGGATTTAAAGGACATTATAGATGGACTTCTCTGGATAGATTTAGGTAGTTGATTCCATAGGGATGCGGCATAAATAGAAAAAGATTTTTGGGAGAATTTGGAGTTACTCTTTGGTATTTCAAGTGTCGGTATGACACAAGAATGTCTAGAGCGTGTGGGAGTGGGAAGTAAATGAAACCGGGAGCGAAGATAAGAGGGGAATTATGAATAATTAAGGATTTTAAAAAGAAGTGAAAGGATGTGCATATCTCGGCAAAGGCCAATTGGGAGCCAATTAAGCTGAGCTCGAAATTGGGAACGAAGGCCGTAAATGAAGCGTATGGCGAGATTTAGAAGGCGCTCTAGCTTACTGAGAAGCTCCTCGGTCACATCCAAATAGCAGACGTCAGCGTAGTCAAGAATTGGCAGTAGAAGAGATTGCGCAAGCATAATATTTGTTTTATGAGGGAGGAAATATTGGAGACGCTTCAGAGAATGATAACAGAAGTGCATACGTTTACTAAGATCATTAATATGTGATGCTCGAGTCAAGTTGCTGTCGAAGGTTAGACCCAGATTTCTCACTTTGTCGTAATATGGAATTGGAAATCCAGAGTAGAGTATCTTAGGCACTGAGTTCCAATTGATTTTACTACCAAGTCTGCTACTGCTTATTATAATTGCTTGCGATTTTTTTGGGTTAACTGATAGGTCAAAAGATTCAGCCCAGTCTTGAATCGCAGCAAGATCTTCATTTAAAAACGCGATGGTCTTAGGCAATCCATGTAAGTAGCCATGTCGATACAACTGCAAATCATCGGCATACTTTTGAAATATTGTTAATAAAAACCGAAAACAGAAGAGGAGAAAGAACGCCGCCTTGAGGAACACCAGCAGTGAGATCAAGCCAAGACGATGTATTGTCATTGGCTTTCACACATTGTCGGCGACCGAAGAGATAAGAGTGAAACCAGTTTAAAACTGTGGAAGGAATGTTAACTGCACGAAGAGTAGCAAGAAGTATGTCAAAGTTAACAGAGCTAAAAGCATTGCTAAAATCCAGTAATACCATTGCAGTGACCTTGGTGCTATCCAAGGCACACCGAATGTCCTCCGAGATATTCAGCGGTGCGCTAACTGTGCTGTAATAGGGACGGAACCCGGATTGGTAAGGACATAGAAGATTGTTTGAGGAGAGAAAAGAGTACAGTTGATTATGAACGATGGTTTCAAGGACTTTTGATAGGATAGGTAAAATGGATATAGGACGATAGTCAGTGATAACGGAAGGGTTCGAGGTTTTGGGTAATGGAATGACATAAGCATTCTTCCACTGTGAGGGAAAGACATTACATGACAGCGAAAAATTGATAATATGGGTGACCACTGGTGCAATGACATCCAACACGGGAAGAATCATCTCGAGACTGAGATTGTCACTTCCAACGGCTTTAGTGGAGATGGAGCGGACACACTTCTTGACTTTCCTCTTCAGACAAGTTTTAAATGAAAAGGGAGTTGAGTCTGGTAGGACATTTTCAGATAAAGAAGCAAGTGTATGTGTTTTTATGTTGGCATTTATTTTTATATTTGGGTTTGTAAAATGAGAATTTAAGACATTAAGATCCACTGAGATCTGATGATCAACAGTGGTTTTACCTACACCAAGCGACTCTAAGAATGTTCAAACTTGCGCTTGAGAGAGGTTTTGAATAGTATTGTGAACGTAGTGACGCGTAGCATCCCTACACATCCTGTTGCAAATGTTCCGCAGTTTCTTGTATGCTGTGAGATTTTCTTCACAAGGAAATCTTTTGTTTTTAGTTTTCGTTCGATCGCGCTTAGTCATAAATCGTTTAATAATTGGTATTGACCATGGTGCAGGCGCATGCTTGATACGAAGTGGTCTTACGGGGGCATGAACATTAAAAATGTTAATCAGTTCAGAAGTTAACGAGCGTACCATATCGTCAATATTAGTTAGTTACAATGTGGTTGACCAGTAGATGTTTCTCAAATGGGTTAGAGACGGAGATAATATCAATCAGAAAAGGACGACAGTTAGGAAAAAAGTGGGTGGGGGAAGACATGGGTAGAATATGCAAGTTATATGACTCATTCAGTGCCTTGAGCTGGTTGCTTCTAGTATAATTTTTTAACATACAGGTGTTTAGGTCGCCCATGCAAATTATATGGTCATAATGATGAAAAAGACTCTCAATAATATCTTCCAAAGCACTAAAATAATTCACTTTATCATAAGGGGAATATAAAACGTCTAAAAGATTTTTTTATGGTGTAGTTCAATTTCTAAAAGGAGATATTCAAGAATTCCTACAGCCTGATTAAGGGAGCGAGAGATGACAGGGTCACCTCTCGCTACCGATCCGCAGGCTGGCACAACTTATCTACAAGCGACGAGTTATTACTGTCAGCACTATCATAATTACTAGATGAGCAAGAAAAGAACTCATCGTCAATATTCATACTTTTTGTATTTTATAAATTTGTAAATATATATATATACTTAAAGAAAATCAACTAAATATATATATATATATAAAAACGTTTTAAAATTAACCAATAATATCCATGCGCACAGGTTGACTTTTGGAATAATCTGCACATTAAAGTAATTATTGAAAGAAAGAAATACTAATATAATAAAAAACACATGTAAACCCAAATGGAACGCAATCGAACATAAACAAATACAAGAACACAATAACAATAATCGTTCATTTTTGCATTATATCTTATTTATGGTAATATCTATTATACTTATTTACATTCTACGGCAAAGTGACACTTGTCAAATGTGTTATTGTGTAAACAATTTGTTATCATTGCTACAGTTATACATTCATATTTTAAAATTAAACTAACAAACTAAATATTGAACGGAAATGAACTGTAAAACTGTGAAATTTAACAAAAACAAAATAGAATGAAAATGTAGCTTTTCGTCGAAAAAATTAAGAGAGTTTAAATATAAAATAAATTATGTGTAAGCCGGCTGAGTTAAAATGATACAAATAAAAAAAAAGCTACCCGGCTAAATGTTAATGGTAGACTTAATTGAGGGATTTTGTTGTTTTAATAGTTTGAGTTCTTACAACGTAGAAATCTTGACTCTGGATTTGTTATTGAGTAGTATCACCATCATGTCATCAGCTGACCAACATTTTTTTATACCAAAGTGATTGTTTTTGTGTGTTTTGTTTTTTGGTAGTTTTATGTTTGTTAAAGAATAAGAATTTATTATTAAAGATGGTTTACATATTTTACGAATTATTTTAATAATATATTTTTCGTATTATACCAACAATCAACATAATAAGTAGAATGGGACAAATTTGTCACGACGGCGGTTCAAGGGGGGTCTCAATCTTTGGCACTTCTAGTATTAAGACACTTTTATTCTCCGTTTTTCACTTTTTGCCTATTAAAATATTGAATTAAATTTATAAGAACTCAATTTCTATAAAATCATTCGAAGGTAATTACACTTTGGGCTCGCTATAATTTGATTAACAGTGTCGGAAACAAGAGGTGTTGGCTTAAAGACTTAAAATCGTTTATGGTGTCCCTTTCAATGGCGCACAATTTTGAGAAAGAATTTTGGCTTTTCTTGAGATTTATTTCGGAATAAATATATTTTCTGTAATGTGTTGTGCTAATTATATTGGTGGTTTAAATTCGTAAAAGAAACACGTGAAAGTTGAAAACAGTTATTAATATGGTACGTATTTTTTTTTAGCTTCCTGTTGTATTTCCTATATAGCAGGTAACTCAAAGGGAATTTAGAATAAGACACTTCCTTCCCCGTGCACTGTATAATTTGTGGCATATTGCGTGTTAAGTGGGGCTTTGCCATGTTGCAGCAGTGAGCAAATTAAAACAATTTATTCCCTCGACTGGGAATCGAACCCACATCCAACCTTAATCGTGAATAGAGAATTTAGTGCAATTTCACAAGCTAAATTGGTTTTAAATAATTAAATTGTATGAAAAATATGACCTTATGAACAATATATGAGGTTTATACTAAAACCGAAAGATAGACAGATTTGTTTAATCTATTAAGAACAACATAATGTATACGAACAACCGTCAGAACAGCTCGAACACGCCTAAGCTCAAAACGCTGACGTAAATAAAAATGTTATTCCCCAACAAAATTTAACCTAACATTTTAAAAAGGAAACTTAAATAAAATATATTGTACATTTTACTTTGAATGTGGTGAAATAAAAAGATTTTTCTTTAATAGAATTCTTCAGACGTCTCACATCTTTATTCCTAAGGGAGACTGGCATTTACCACCTGTCGGGTGAAACGATACAAGAGAACAGAACAAGTACATTTATCTACGTTATCAAAAATATATTACTAGTGAGATACAAAGGTTGTATATTAAGAGTGTTTAAATGTTGTGAAGGAAACGAAAAATGTATGTAGTGTGGTAAAAAGAAGAAGTGTGTGAATATTTTATTAAGATTATCTATTGTAAATAACATTTATATAACATATATATTTATCGGCTTGACGCTGTATCCCGCATACAGCAGGGTAGGCATAAGGAATCTAGTGTTAAGACACTCCGTTCCTCACTTTCCGCCGAATTCTAGAGAATGCCTCTAGAATTTGGTTTTGGTATTGAGTGGTGGAAGTCAACGCCGCGCTTTGCCTCGACACTAGACCGAAGAAATGAAAATATAAATTTAAATAAATATTTCATTTACTAATTTTGAAATTTGAGCAGGTATTAGGGGAACGTAATATCTTAACACTAAGTTCCGTCTGCCTTATTCTAATTCTGTTATTCTATGCTATTTTATAATCAAACAAAATCGAATACCTCTGTGCCCATTAAGTACACCTCGATGAGACCCCACGTAAATCCATCAACCGTTTAAGATTCCCGACAGATTCGGCCAGATCACGCAGCTCGCTAAGAAATTGAGTCATCCTGTAAACTAAATCAAGTTAAGCGCAAGCGGTCTCGGCCCACTTATACCGGCCATTAATTTACTGCCGAATTCAATTACAAAAGATCACTGGCTCCCCTCCCTAAAACAAAGCGATAAATCAGATTCTTACGACTGTCGTTTCTGCATTTGTTGATGGGTTGATAACATCTAGAATGAGCTGTTAAATGGTGGGGTATTGGTTGTTTACAGGTGGATAAATTAAAATTTCTTATAGCACGGTGTTTAGTATGTTTAGTTTTTTCGTGCACTAGACATAGACCTAACGAAATGCTTTTGTCACAAAGAAGTACTAATACAGCACTTGAAACCAATAACAAACTTGAACGTGATAAACTTACAGGAGGTTTATTTTAATGTACTCTTCTTGACAATATTTTAATCAAGTGATTTTAAAAAAATCAAAAAACATTTTTTTAACATGTTATTTGGCTATTTCTATAAATACAGTCATATCTATGTCATGTTACTAAATATACTATAATTATGATTTAATTATTCCTTAGGAAAAATAAAATAACTGACAATATTTAAATAGCTATTTTTTCCCTATAAATTATCCAAAGTTATATTTTTCTGCAGTACGTACACGCCATGAGACTCTCTTGCCTACTTTACATACAAATTACAGACATCAGGATAAATAGCATAACTGAACAAAAAGATATCTTTAAAAATATACTTAAAAATAATAATAAATAGTAAATTTTATACAACACGAATAATATGACGTAACCGAAAGAAATTCAAAAGATTTTTATTTGCCCCATTTCGGGCGCCAAGCTAAAACTGTTGGGTAAATTCACCATGAAATTGAATTTGAGCGCTAACTCCTCGCCTGTTTGATGCTCCTCGCAACGATGTGCATTTTCATTGCTTATTGCCACGCCATTATAGGTTTTCAAATGAAGCTATTGTATAAATCGATATTGCTTTTAGTTTATTTTGATTATTTTGTATGGTGAAATTGTTTTTAAATGTTTTTCTCTTTAACCTGATGAGAGAAGGGCATCTGTATGATGATGTAGCTGATGTGTATCTGTATGTTGTAGCTCTCAAGCGGAAAAACAGATTTTTTTCAGTTTTTTTTGTTTAAAAGTTAACATACTCGAGAGTATTCTAAGTTCTTATTCGAGAAAATATGATCAGCCGTTTAATCCGAAAGCACTCTTTATCAGCTCGTTGACTTACTTTTTTAAAATTTTTAGAGCTTCTAAGTTTACACAGTAGCAGTAGAGTGGGAAAATAAAAACATTACAATTATAATAATTCCCCCGAATGAGGATCGAATTAGCATTCATGGCATATACTCGTACATAAATATCTCAATAGGTTTTGATTTCGTGGTAAATTTCGTACAAAATGCAGCAAGAGCGATGCATACATGCTCGTATTTTTTTAAATTGAGTTGATTTTTTCTGTGTTCCAAAGAATCCTAGACCTGAATATTTGGCAATAATTTCAGATTGATACCTCCACGCAAAATCTGGATGAATAGTCTTGACAAACGGACAGACGGACAACAAAGTTATCCTATAAGTGTCCCATTTTTACCTTTTGATGTACGGAACCCTAAAAAATATTAAAATTTATATAGGCTAGTTTTGTTTACTCGCTCTAAATAAACGCGGATTTCATTTACAAACAGCTGTACGAAATTTATTAAATAAAACCAAATTATAACAGTTTACTTACAATTCAGTAACGCTGTACATTTTTGATTGCATTAATTAATTTTAACGAATCATATACATTTTTAATGAGTATCATTTTCATTATTCAAATAAATTTCAAGCGAGAAAAAATATATGCGTAAAGTACTCGTAAACAATATTATGATATCTACAATTTATGTATTTAGTAGATTTACATAAATATATAAGACACTTCCGTTAGTAAGTGACCGATTGACAGATCTCAGACGAAGCTATTGGAGTGGAAATTTGAAAAAAAATAAAGCCGGCAGTGCACAAGGCGGACCATACCAAGTACATAAAGTCTTATCACGCCAAACTTGCAACGTATGAGACAGAAACAACAAAAGGGTCTACAATAGGCTGATAATTGATAGCCGACGCCCAAAGGACCCTTGTTGTACTTGTAGTTGTAACAATTCATCAAATTGTATACAATTGTTGAAAGCACAATGGAAAATAACGTAATCGTTCAGACATTTTCACGGCTATTTTGGTGAATAGTTAATGATGTCGTGAATAGTCGATTTGTATCGCAATTTAGATTTATAGTCGAATGCGGGTTCGATTCCCACCCATGTTAGACTAAGACCTGTTGTACCCTGCTTACGATAGGGAAGGCAGTGTCTTAACACTCCGTCCCCCATTTTCTGCCGATTTTCTAGAGCAATAGTGTGTTGATTGGGGGTCTTAACGCCGCACTTTGGCTTGCCACCAGAGCGAATAAACGAGAATATAAAATATTTAAAACATTTCCTCGAGTGGGCATCGACCCGTAACCTGTCGCGCTTACAATCACATGCTTTTACCCCTGCGCCAAGACTGGCCTTGTTTAAGTTTTATACATTCACCTATCCATTTCAAAATATTTTTACTTTGTTAAGCCATTTCCAAATATTCTCTTATTAAATCTACGCACAAATATATTGTTCACCCGTTACGAAGTACACAATATCCCATTGTTCAATAGCAAAGACCCTACTCACACGGGAACCAATTAATGTACGATAGATTTACTGAAGTTTCACAATTAATTGTAGCATCAAATTAATTTGTAACTTTGATAAAGTAGACTAAGATAAATAGACATAAGAGAGCAGAATGATTTCTCACTAAAAACTACTCGTCCCACAAATAATAGACAACAGCAGTAGGGTAATCAAGGGAACCTATGGTTAAGTTACACTCCGTTCTCCACTGTCCGTCGAATTCCGGAGGCGATTGCGAGTTGAGTGGTGAAACTCAACGCCGCGTACCTCGACACCACAGCGAAGAAATGACAACATAAATTGAAATATTTTTTTTATAATCTCGAGTGGGAATGGAACCCACGACCAGTTTACAGCCAACATAATAGAGATGAGTGAAGATAAACACCGAGAAGCAAATTATATATCAAACTGCCATCAGCGTGACATTTCGCTGTATAGCGGGCATTGTCGTGTGTAATTAATAGGAGCGAATGCGTATCTCGAATATTATGCTAAATACGTCTTATAATTCACTGTATCATGACTGTTTAAATTATAGTAATTTGTATTAAAACGTATTTTTTTCGTGTTTCACGCTGTATCCCGAATACAGCAGTAGGCAGCGATAACTTAGTATTAAGACACTTCGTTCCCAACTAATAAGGGGTTGCAAGATTGATCACAAAATTCTTCCAATTATACGAAAAATAATCGAAAATTCTAATGCAGATATCCCTGGTAATACATCAACTTAACTTAATAACATAGCTAGGTTAGCTATTTGACCTCACCAAAACCAAATGAAATATGTTTAGAAATTTAGTAAAAATCCATTTAACAATATCTAAATCAGCTTCATGTTGTATCTCGTATACAGCAGGTAGGAAAAGGGAACCTAGTCTTAGGACACGCCGGTCCCATTTTTCATCAAATTCTGAATTCAACAACGCGCTTTGCCTCGAAACCAGCGCAAAGAAATGAAAATATAATTTTAAAATTGAAACAAATATTTTATTTGCTCAAGTGGGAATGGAACCCACAACTAGTCGCGTTTTCCTTGTGCCCCTGCGCCACCAGTCCACGACTGGCCTCATAACAATATCTAATAAGCTAAAACGTCACAGTAGTCGCGATTAGCATCTATTATAATTTACTCGCCATAATCGACTGTAACCCTGTAATGCTGACGGTAGGTCGATACTCCACCCGTCATGCGATGTGATAGCTGAATAATACTTTATTTTTTTTATCGTAAAATCTAATTTCTTGTGAAATTGGTTCCATAATTTAAACATTTGGCAGTTTCTTTTTTTTTTTTTGAGAAAATGTTTTATTTTTTGTTTTAATAGTGAAATAATAACCCGATGTTTTTAGTTATTTGACTCGGTCACAGTTCCAGCACGCCAATATAGAGTCGCAAGGTAATATTGAGTTGTCTGTGAGTGCCCAGGATGATGAGCGATTGAGGAGAAGCTTGAAAGATGCTATTTTGGATAACCCGATGTTTTTAGTTATTTGAGTGTGTGATATTTTACAAAATAATACCATTACAGGCTCATATTTGTATTTCATTTCATATAAAATGAACGCGTTCATCAACTCATATAAGTTGTGCTTCCTATCAACAAGAAACAACCGTCCTTATAGTATTGTAGCAAAATGAACTTAAATAATAATTCTGTTTTGGTATAAGATTTATAAAATTATAGCAAAACAAAATTTAGTATTTAATTTTCATTGATTTTATTTTCATTATTTATTTGCTAATCTAAGCCAAGGAACTCTCCATTACCCAGTCAAATAGGAAAAAAAAGTGCGAATTAACTTAACTATGTAAGGCTACCGTAATAATAAGACAATAGCTAAGCTTATCCTGTAAAAACATCCCTAACCCGTAAATAACGGGTGACACTATCAGCGTTTCATCGGTGACTTAAATTCTGTTGTAAATAACGAAAATTACCCCAAATGATAAGTGCGACTTGCTAATGAACCAGCGTTAATGTTGGAACGAAGTCAACTAAGTAATGTACAAAGTAACTATTTATATATAATTATATTTTATACCGATAGCTGAGCTATAAAAAGTAATAAAAACATTATACAACTATGCGAATATATATCTTAATATGTCTTTAAATCTCCATTTTTTTAACTCCATTCCCCAATTTTAGAAATATTACAGAGCGTGGATATGAAAATAATTAATTTCTCGGACTATGACCCACGACCGTCGCGACTGACTGTAAAACACAAACGCTGCACCACAACGAGCTCTCCATATTATTATATAAGAAATGTTTTTATTTAAAATATTTTCGTTTTCAGTAAGTATTGCCACTTACGACTCAATCAATTTGAGATGGCTGAAAATAAAAACAAAGCATTTAAAATGCCAACTTTACTTCAACTTTCTAGAGAATAATAATTTCATAAAAAACTGGGTAAAAATGGGTATCACGAGCTCGCAACACTCATCTACGATTATCCAAGAAATTCTTAAGGCCGGTTGTGATAATACAAAAATGGCATGCCACTGGGAAAAAAGGTCAGAATATAAATCAATATGAACCTTAATTTCAGGCCTAAACGGTATATTTTGCAACAGAATAGAAGAAGCAATAGAAACATGAAATAGCGAAATGTGCTACGTTTATCTGTGGGTTAGATCTTTTTAACAGATTGCGTAACCCCTTATATATAGAAAATACGGCCGAAGTGAGAGCTATAAATAAAATACTTCAATAATACCTATCAGTTTCGTTTTAGGTAAATACTATATTTTTAAAGGTAATGGATTGTTTAAGAACTGAAAAAAAAATTGTAATCGCTTAACTGTAATAATGGGGAACGGAATGTCTTAACACTAGGTTCCCCCTCCCTACCCTGTTTTGTGAGGTCGTAGTAACTTTCACTCAATACACTCTTCTTCCTCCCGGCATTAATCCCGGCTATTGCCAGGGTCTGCCCTCCTACTCAACCTACTCCACTTTGCACGATCTTTTGCGTCCTCGATGGTTAGAGACCATTGGCTCTCAGGTCCTCCTTCACGACATCCAGCCAGCGCTTCCTTGGGCTTCCAGGAGGCCTCACTCCAGGAACTGATATAGCAAGGCACTTGCATCCGACATAGTTCTTAGGCCGGCGCGTAACGTGGCCAAACCATCTCAGACGACGCTCTTGGAGCTTATCCGCTACGTCACGGACCCCAAGACTACCTCGAATGAATGTGTTGCGTATGCGGTCAGACCGCGTTACGCCGCACATCCACCTCAGCATCTTCATTTCCGTGACGTGAAGCTCCTGAGTGTGCCGAGATAGTGCCGGCCAACATTCGCTGCCGTATAAAAGAACCGGTCGGATGATGCTCTTGTATATCAGCCCCTTGAGCTTGGGCGGTATTCTGCGGTCGCAGACCACACCAGTGACCTCCCGCCATTTGGCCCAGGCAGCGCTTATCCGGCCATGGACATCGTGGTCGATGCCTCCAGACTCGTGCATAACGGATCCAAGGTACCTGAACTTCTCCGACTTAACGGCTGGTTCAGGACCTATAAGGATGGTGCTCGAGTCCCGGCTCCCGCAGGCCNGCCCGCCGCAATGATTGCCGACTGAGCCCGATCCCAAGCATCCTGAGCAGTCTCGGTGTTAGTCGAAAGATTATGACTTTTCACCTCTGCCAGGAAGTCGGTCTGCATCGGTCCATTCAGCAACCACCACTTGATCCGAGGCCTACGTTTCTCGGCTACTTTCTTCTTCGGAGTGACGTTAAAGTCCATGACAAGAAGACGATGTTGGGCCGTTAGGCTTTCGCCTGGAATGACCTTACAGTTAGTTACCCTGCCCATATGACACCGTCTGGTCAATAAGTAGTCTATTTGAGTTGAGTGGGACCCGCTCTTATACGTGATAAGGTGCTGAGAATTCTTTTGGAAGAACGTATTCACGACGACCAGATCAGACGCAATACAGGTTCTCAGAATGTTTTCTCTCTCTGCATTGCGAAGATCGTGCCCAAAACCCCCGTGAACACGTTCATACGGCAAAGCAGCCTTACCGACGTGCCCAGCAAGTAGCACCCTTTCATACTGCTCCCAGAATGTCTCCTTTTCGGCCGCGCTACATCCCGCCTGGGGAGCATAGGCACTGATTAAGTTTGTGATAACGCCCTCAATTAGTACCCTCACTCGCATCAAGCGGTCAACTTCAAGGAGCCCATTCTGAAGCTCTTAAGAAAGCACTACCGCTACACCGTTTCTACTCGAAGGTGACCCAGTGTATATAAGCCGGTAACCCTGTCCGATGTTTCGGGACTTATTGCCCTTCCAGCGAGTTTCCTGGAGAAAAGCACACTGGACCTGACGTCTCATGAGTACATCTGCGAGTTCCCTGCATCGTCCGGTTAGAGAGCCAATATTCCACGTTGCAAAGCGGAGTTTCCGTCTGGGTACTCGCGTCTTTAACCGTGCCCGTACACGTACGTACGTTGGCACGGTAGCTCTTGCCCACTTGACTCAATACACTATAGTTGTCAATTCTATTTCCACTCAGGGGGATGAATCATTTCATCATTGTCTCGTAAATTGGAGGGAAAGTGAAGAACGGAGTGTCTTACTATTACTTTCTGTCTACCTATTCCGAGCTAGATAAACAAAATTATAACCCCACGATACGAAATCGAACACACGACTATCAGGTAAAATCTTCCAAAGCTTTACAAATACATACATTTTATCATTCGTATAAAAACCTCATTTGAATATTACTATTTATGTATGTACAACAGTAGGTACCTATTCAGATAGCGTACCAAAGCGATGTTTCATCCATCCACTTCAATCGCTAGTAATAAATATGTCAACAGAGACACTGTTTTGCATATATTGTTACGTTTTAGCAACAGGTTAGCTTATTGTTTTCTCTTCAAATAGAGATACATTTGTTTCAAATTTGCTGAATTTGGAAATGTGGAGTGACGGATTAACTAAGTGAATGTGGCTTCGTTCGGTGTATTAATTTAGATGGTGTAATATATTTCATCAATAATTTAAAGTCAGTCATGGGATAAGGCCACAAGTGTGTGACGGGTTGTGGGTTTGATTTCCAGTACAGGAAAAAACAATTTGCTCTGGTATCGAGGCAAAGCTCGGTGTTAAATTCCGCCATTCAACTGGCTCCAGAAATCTATGGTGAACTGCTAAATGTGAGTCTGCTATGTGTGCTATAGCTAAAAAAAAATTGATCCAATATTTTTATTAGAACCCAACTTTTATACGCTAGAACTAAAAAGTATTTAACTTTAAAGTACTAAGTTAATATAATACCTAAGTATATTATTTGAGTACTTCAGGTAATAAGAGGTATTAACGAATGAATATGGCAGACATGTTGACGTGTCTGCAATAGAAGCTTTTAGAGGTGAGGATAGAGTGACCTTAATTGAATGAAAAATTAAAGTGAAAATTGGTCTTAGGTTTCATTTGTTTTTTTCTTATTATATTTAAATATTATTATTTGGAGCGAAAGTCACGTTCGTGTATAAATAAAATACAAAAATGTAAACAAGTTTACTGTAAAATACGTGTAAAGGTCTAACTGTAAATATGAGAGTTGTGAGTTGTTTCCCATTCAAGGAAATTAGGGGTACTCGCTCTGGTAAGAACACAAAACGGAGAGTCTTAACATTATGTTCCACGAAATTACTCTGCTATAAGCGCAAACAACTTGAAACAAAAAAATTAAGTTAATTATCTATTATATCCGTACATATTTGCCAAAAACGATTAATTATAGATTTAAACAACAAAGGGAATTTTTTTTTAAACTCAGTGCAAGAATCATAGAAATATTTATTATGAATTTTAGTTTAAAAAATAAATACATGGAACTTACATACGAAAATTGTACCTACTTCAGCCGAATGCGAAATTGACCCTCTTTTATCATACGTATCGAACAACGATTTCTACGACAATTTATTCTTACTCTAAGGATCGTTTATTTTAAGCCGCGCCTCTTCTGTCTGGATAAAGTAGCGAGGACTAAAGCAGTGTACCTATTTGCAGTATAGGAAATTTAATGCGGAATAAATGTCGATTAGATTTTGTTTTTACCTTTATTTGCTATTTTAGGTGAGGGTTGTTTTAATTCCTTAAATTTGGCCAGAAATAAATTTAACAATAAATATATATTTACTGTATCTCTTAGAATTTATGGAATAAACTAGGTTTCACCTGCGGCTTTGCCCCTTACTTAAATGGAAGTAGCTTAAAGTTTTGTAGAGCAATTAAAACACTATATCCCCAAGGTAACTACTAGTACTCTACTTGATAAAAAATATTAAAGTGATACAATATATTCTAGGCTATAGCCTATAGCTGTTGTAGTTTCTGAAATAAGCGCGTTCAGCTTCATGCTGTATCCTGCACAGAGCACGGTAGGCAGAGGGAATCTAGTGTTAAAATACTCCGTTTCCCACTTCCCTCGAATTCTGGAGGTAATCTGGGGGCAAGGGTTGCGCGTTCAAAATAATCAAATATATTATTTTTAAAATATTAAGCCTCCGACTAGTGAACAAAATAACTTGTACTAATTTTATAATTTAAATTCTAACATAATATTAAAAAAATATAAATAAAATAGAATTTTCAATAATGCTTAATCGATTTATCTAATAGTGTTTTAGTAATTTGTTCGCTTCGCAACATTGCCACTCTGCACCCTTTCTGTAGCGTTACAAATTTAGGGGCGTACTGCAAAATCCGAGCAAATGTTTACCGAACGTTAGCTGAAAATGGGCTAATCTATCTTACGAGTTCTGCTCGCTTTCGGTAAATCAAGCTTAGCCCTGAAATATCGAACCAATCTTTAAAAGCCTTTTTTTTGTGTAGATTATACTTGTTTTGTCTATTCTAGTTGAAAATACAAGTAAATATCTATTTTATTATGTCTAGCGAAAATGTAATGTAAAACTGTAAACTTGACTATTGTGAGTTCGATTGCCACGTAGAGAAATGAAATATCTTCATTTCATCCCTCTGGTCAATGTGCATTGTCCCAAAAATACGAGAGAGCGTGTAAAACAGAGTGTCTCAACACTAGGTTTCCTAAATCCCTTAAAAAGATCAGAAAAATTTAGGTACATTTAAAGCTCTATAAATAAACAAAATTATTTATTACTAAGACATAATTTGGCTTGACGAAGGTTTGCTACATGATTTGACTTTTTCTTGGAGTCATACTGTATTGTATAATATTCTTCTGTATTTTTTTGTTGTTAAATAATAACCTTAACTGACTTGCCATATCTGTATAGATATATCATCTAAAATAACAAGTTTGATTTTTGTTAACAATTAATCGTAAAAAAAAATTTAAGGCCAAAATTTTTCATAATTAATAAAAAACTGTAAATTTTTAATATCACTATCAAAAGTCTATTAATTTTTATTTGACCAAAAATTGTTTAAGTGAAAAATAATATTTCAAATAACTAAATTAAGACAAAGAATTCTAAATTAAATAACAAATTTCATTAAGATAAGTACAACAAAGCTAATAATCAAATTTGCCACCCAAGGACTCGCGCCGCCTCATCAACCGCAGTCCCCTGATAAAGAAAGACCTTCCAAAAATATTATGTATACAAAATAAAACATAATTGGTGAAAATTTTAACGTTTTGAATTACTGTAAAAAAGAAATGTAACGTTCATTTATTAAATAAGTAAAAGATTAAAAATTATACCGAAAGAAATATTATGTTTACTGAAAATAAATATTTGAAGTAATACAAAATTCAGCCTATATTGTTTAGCTTCACGTTCTCGTCTCGCACATAGTAGAGCAGGCAGAGGGAACCTGGGAACCTAGTGTTAAGGCACTCCGGTCCCATAAAAACATTTTAGTTTGCCACTTTTGGCGAATTTAGAGACATTTTATATTGATTGGAGGAATGCGAATGGAAACCAAACAAACAACCTGTCAAGTTTACAATCGCTTGTGGCCTTTCGCCATAACTGACCTTATTATACTTACTTAGTATATCATTATAAGTCAACGCTATATTATACACAAGGACACGAGTTGTCTATTACTGATTCTCGTGGTCAAAAACCCTGAACCTGCCTGAACAAATAGGACCCTTCGAGCTAACTCATCAAAGTTGCTGCAACGCGCCCACATATTTGTATTCCCTTTTTGAGACCTCTGAATAATTAACGACTCGTGGTCTGCCTTGACTGGAGATTGTTATAGTCATTGTATAGACATCGATTTTTATGATACAAAAGAGGGTGAAATACCGAGTTGAATTTTAAAATTTGTAAATGTATAAAAGGAAAACTGATAGTCGACAAGACCGTTGCGTTTGGCGCTCCATATAAAATATCACATTTAATAATATCACTACTAATATTAAATATCACTCATAATAAATATTAAAATAAAAATAAATACTGAAGGCGTATTTTGATTTATGTTCAATCCTCGCTCTACTAACGAGTCGAAGCGAGAATTGCGCAGAAGTGGGGAAAGGAGTGTTTAAAAACTGGATTCCCCATACATACCCGCCCTAAATGCGGGAAACAAAATAGAGCAAAAAATAGAATACTAAAAATTTACCACTTTTTCACCGTCACTCAAATATATGTAGTTCAGTCAACCAGCGGTAACCATGTCAACCCGCTAAGCCGATATACCTCATTAATTCTTGCAACGCGACAGCGAACAGTCAATATTGCGTTTAAAATTCATATATTCCCTGAAGGTTCCGCCTTCATTTACTAATTTTATGCATGGTTCATTTGAATTTTTGCATGAGCACTGTGCGAGTGTTGCTCATGTAATTGCCACTTTGAAATATTGTTTTTAATTTTTTATGTATTCTTTTCACACGTTTCTTATTAATGCTGTGAGAATGGAGACAGTTATGATGCGGGGGCTCAGGTGAGTGACTGTAAGGCAACGGTGCAACTGTGAGTTCGATTCCCACTCCAAGAACTGAAATATATATTTGAATTTCTATTTTTATTTCTTCAGAATTCGGCGGAAAATGGGGAAATATAATTCCTTCGAGCAGATATCGAACTCACAACCATTTTTCGTCTATGTACACTATGTATTTGCATTATCTATCTATTACAGCGGAATATCGAAATGGGTAAACTACCAAAGCTCTTTGAAAGCTCCAAGAGATAAAATGAAACTAAGATAAATTGCATCTTAAGTTTTATTTCTATATAGAACATCTCAAATACCAGAATAAATTAAATCTATGTACTTTAAGTGAATCTGATTTGTTTTTAAGATACTGTCTCCTTATAATTTGTAGGGTAAGTAGATACTCGTAGATGACTGAGGAAATATCATTTATCTCCATTTTCATCCAGTATTTTGCATGCATCCCATCACTTGTCATGATAAGGTCAGTGCCTGAAACTTGTGTAGGTTAAAGCCGAGTGTCTTAACACTATGCCTATGCCTACATGCGTGATACAGCCTAAAGCTGAAAAAAAAGAATAATATAATATAATAAAAATCAAATAATTGCATTTCTACATCTTTGCTCAATAATCTTGACTATAGCCTACAGGTATCACCTTATTCACAAAGTATAATATAATAAAATAAAATGAGAATAATTCAGATTTTCCATTTCCATATTATAACAATATATCAAACTAAAATGATTTAAATTTCCAATTACTTTAACATCTAATGGAACTAGTCTCGTATGTACATGTACATACGTAGACTCGCACGTAAGGCGCATCTCTAATTCAATCAGTACTCCTTTGCACTAAATTTGTCGGCTCCCGAGTGATTTCATTTAGTAAATTATTGACGCTTCACCGGTAAGATGGCTTCTACTGGGAAAATGGAGATACTTCGATATTTCTATTGGAATTTCTGAAGTTATGCTAATATAATCATTTCGGTGCATTATATTCATTTAGAACTGTCTAATTATTAAGTAGCTGGTAAAAGATTTATAAGAATTACTAATTATATATTATAAGTATTTTATTATTTTGTATATATTATATTGTATTTAATATATATACTTGTATGTATTTTGAAAATTGATATTTTATTTTTAATTTTTTTTTTCTTTGCACATCTCTACATATTTTGTTCTCCCACATGACAGGTTGGCTGGTAGAAGTTAGCGTTAAGCCCGCCTATTGTTCATTTTTTTTCTTATTTTGTGCAATAAAGAATATAAATAAATAAATAAAACTATATTATATAGAAGTTTTTTTCGTTTTAATAATCTATGATGAGTCTAAATGTACAATCAGTAATGTTCATTTCGTAGCTCTACTAACTAAACAAAGCGCTGCGTTAAATTGCACCACATACACTTAGTGTTTCGAAATTTTGGCGGTGTGTAAAAAACGGAGTGTCTTAACACTTACCTATACCCACTCTGTAATACAGCGAGAAGCCAAAAAAAATTAAATTAATATGTAATTTGCAATACAAAAACTAACAGTTTCAGATTTTAGTATTGATTCATTCGTACACGTACGAATAACTTCATATAATTCCAATACAATTTAACCTATGTTAAGTTAATTGAAGTAAAAAAGTGTTTTTTTTTACTTTTTGAAAATATATGTGAATACTTGACATTAATACATCAAATAATCTCAATCTAAGAAAAAAAATAGCAATACTTTTTATTTTTTGAATCAAAAAACAAGATCTAGAAGGTAACAAGCAACAATACCATTATTATTTCAACTAACTGCAGTTAAATTTAACTAAACTAGACACACAGGACCGTATCTGAAGTAACAGTTCGTCAGTTTGTATAGTAAATACAACATAGTACAAAATACAACTGGAATTTGATAAATAAATCTGTCCGTGAAACCAAATATACAAAACACTATTGTATATACAATGCTTTGGTACTTTTATGTTATATAAAACCTCTTAATTGGAAACATATAGTGGGTTCGAATTGCATTTATTTCTACATTTATGTTAATCAATTATCAATTCGATACATTTTAATAATAATCCGCTGTAGTTAAAAAAAACATCAATTTAGCTTCTCGCTATATCCTATACATAGTAAGGTAGGTAAAGGGAAGTTGAGAACTTAGTGTTAAGACACTCCGCTTCCATTAAGACACTTTCGCTCCCCACTTTCCGCCAAATGCCAGAGGCATTGTGGATTTTGTGGTGGAACTCAACGCCGAGATTTTCCTCCATTCTAGAGCAAGAAAAATAATAATATTTCATTTCAGTGGGAATCGAACTCACAACCACTTAAATAAAACACATACAAAACAAAAACATTTCAAAATTATCAAATTAAATAAAAAAAAATATTTTCATAATCTAACAACACGAAACGCATCTCGGACGGATCTTTTAAGAACAGTAATGTCCTTGTAAAATACAAATAATAATTAATTTTATGTGAAGTCCCTTAAGACGACGTTTATCTGTCTTTTCATTTTACGCACAACACCCGGTCGGTATTGTTTTTGATAAGATAAAAGGGAAGGTTTTATTTTAAATTGAGTATATAGGTTAAAGAAAATGATATCGTCTAGCTAGACTGTAAACGTTCTAAATACATTTATTAGTTTTTTTTTTCTAGACTTTGAGTCAACTACTCAATTCATGGAGCCTTTTTTAATGGTAAAAGACAAGGCAAACAAGCATACGCCACCTGATTACCATCAGGTAACTTACCAGTGCTCACCGCCGCCTACGACCCCAGTAACACTATTTTATATATATAGTAACACTATTTGCTTTAATTATTTGCTGACTTCATAAATTGTTGAAGATACATTAATAAATTAATTATTAACAAAAATAAAAATCGACCTCTAATAACGAACTAAAAAGTATAAAATAATTTTACAAAGATTTTATAATTTTAAAGTTGGCACAAACATATAAAAAAAACATACAGTCGAATTGATAACCTCCTTTTCATACAGAAATCGGTTAAAAACGAAACATCGCTGCCGTATAACAACGTCGGTATCAAGGTACTAACGTTGTTATACTACCAACACACTCATGTACGTCTTAAAAATTGGACAGAAAATGGGAAAAGGATCTTCTTAAAAGCTGGCGTGTCTTTGGCTTATCAGCCAAAAAAATATTTTTAAAATGTTTTTCAACTATTTCTTAATACTAAAATATATAGAAACTATATAAAGACCAGCCAAGTTGCAATATACTGAAACTACATACAAACTTTCATCACAAATCTAACGTTCGCTACTCACTCACACGTCAAACATTACCTTGTCGAGGCTTTCGGCTATTGATTTTATTTAGTCATGCTAGTAGCTTCTAAGTGGATCTTTAAAGCTCCCTTTGAATATATATTTGCTGTAATGATTGTTCTTTGATTTCTATTATCTCTATTCTGTTGAATTTATTTTTTATTATTATTATTACATTGGTTTGACTCCTACTCGAAGGAATGAATTATTTTCATTTCCGTACTCTGTTAAAAAGACAAAGCATGGTCCACCACGCATGTCTCGAATATTGAGCGGAGAGCAAAGAAGTGTTTTAGCACTAGGTTCCCTCTCTCTACCCTACTATATTGTGGTGGAATACAGCGTTAAGCTGCCTGATTAATGTAGAAATATTAACTAAGCGTTTATAAAGTACCATATTTGGGGATTGAAGTCACAATTCGTCGCATTCCACTACGCCACGAGGGGCTTTTAACTTTCTGATTTTGTTTTTCTACTTAAAATTTTATACAATAATCTAGAACAAAGCAATCTTTTTCGTTAAACAAATACACATATAAATTAAGTAAGGCTATACAATCTAACGTTAATAACACGTAAAAATTGCCAAAATTACCCTCGCTTTGACGATGCATAAAGAAACACAACCGTGAATGGATCATTTCTTTTATGATATTCAGAAATGACCCAATTATTCCAATTTTTGACAAACAGTCTTTTATCACGGGACTGTGCTTGACAAGTTACGTAGTAGGCATTTCGAGCAGAAAAATGTTAAGGAAATACATGTTTTATTAATCTTTTCTTGTAGAATTTTTGTTTTTGAATATGTATTTCTGGTTATATTTCACTGAATGTATTAATTATTGCTACAAATTAATTTCTGTTCACAAAAGTGGGGAATGGAAGTGTCTTAATGGGAAACGAGTGTCTTAACACTAAGATCAGAGGCTCCCATTGCCTAACCTGCTACGTATAGGCGGGATACTGTGTGAAGCTAAAAAATATACAATTAAGTTTGTATGTCTTTGAATAATATAATTTTTATTAACTTCAAGCTTTATACCTAGTGGATAGCTAGAAGTGACGGTCTTTGAACACATCTTGGCCTCGTCCACTCACTATGTTCAATCTTTTCATGAATGCCCTCCAGACGAACAATACTACGAAAATCTTGTCCGTACTTTATGTAGCTGAATCAGTAATTAATATATTATTTACAGTACTAAAAATACTTAAAATATACATAAGACTACTTTAAATTATATTTGTTAGATCTTAACAAATTCATTTAAACATTTCTAAAGATTCATCCACACTAATGAACAGACTAGAACGCTACGTTCAAATTTTAATACGTTATCCTAACACAAAATATGTAAAATAACAAAGAGAAATAATTAAATATCCTTTAAGGAATCGGCCAGCTAATAGAACTGATCTGAACTTGCCAAATCGCCAAGTTTTGATGAGGAGGCTGACGTCAAACAAGATCGGCGATGCCATTAGTTTGACACTTCCTAACCAATCTCACTTTAACTGGTGGTAAAGTAATCATTGCCTTCAATTCTATGTGCTGAGACAGCTTGTCAAAGTTTTGTTTAGTTATTGTTTGTTTGATAGTTTTTGTATTGATTGTTATTATCCTGGTACGAAATCTTCACTTTCACGCGTTAACTTGTATAGCAGGGCACGCAAAGAAAACCTGGTGATAAGACACTCCATTTTCCACTTTCCGAGATATATATTCATAGCCACACTGGTAATTTTTTCCGTCTAGCTCGGCCTCCCCAAGCCCGGTGATGCTGTAGAGGCTCTTATGGCCAACAGCATACTGCTCATTCGAAAAATGGAAAAATGGAATGGTAAATTTTTAAAATACTACTTTTTTCATTTTATTTAAATTATGCCACCAAAGTGTAATATTAGAAAAAGACTATATGTTGTCAAACTTATTTTTTGGTTCCTAAGTTAGTTGATTCCACGAGGCCTCGTCTTAAAACTTTTAATACATTACATTTTTGTTACGTCGATAAGTATCAATTACATATAGTCCATACTGGTTACAAAGTAAGCCTAACGAACGACCGCTCGTAAACACAATTTAGAGCTCTTTAAATAATTGTTAGAAAAGAAAGGATAAAGTAACATATTTATTATCTCAAATAAACAATGCCTTACGGGCGTTGTGACTGCAGACGATGTTCTTTTGTTATATTGACTTTGATTTCCCTTTTAACGTTCTTATGGACCTACATTAAAAATAATAAATTGTATTTAACTTATTTTTAGCTTCTTTTAGTGTCGACAGGGGGAACTTGGGAACCTAATGTTAAGACTGTTTCTATGAAGACTCAATTCCGCGTTTTGCCTCGTTTCCACAGCGAGGAAATGAAAATATTAAATGCTTAATTCCCTCGACTACGAAATCTGTCACAATGACAGTCGCAGGTCCCCTATGCTACGACCAGCATAAAAAATATAATAAAACTAGTTTTTCAATTTAACCCAGCAGTTCCTGACATTAGCTCGTTCAAACTTAACAAACTGCTAAATGGTATATTAGTATACATAGTTATAGATTATTGCAAATACCAATTTATGCGTTATCGAATTGGTCAATCATATTCAACTGGGTCCATATTATATTGACCTACGACCTTCAAATCAAGATATATCATTATTGCTTTGAACATGTTTACTTAGGCTCTTATATTTACCTAAAACTTATGATGTCTTCAAGGAATGGTGTATGTACGTAACTATTATTTAATATTGCCTGTACTGGTATTATAATGGAGGGTATTCGCAATGGTATTAGGTTAGATTCCCACNGGGGGGGTTATTTTAATATTTTATTATTTCGATCTGTTATTTTCATTCACATAGCAGGGTAGGCAGAGGGAAATTGGAAACTTAGGATTAAAACACTCCGTTCCCATCAAGAAACTTCGGTTCTCCATTTTTCGTTGTATTCTGGGGGTATTGCTTATTAAGTGATGTAATTCAACGCTGTCAGTCAACAGTAAAGTACGAGTGTACATTAAATTTACACGCCCTATTGCTATAAAAGGCACAAGTGGAGAACGGAGAGTCCAACTTGAAAGGTTGCGTATAATCAAATCAGTTTCATATAATAAATGCTTAAGTAACGAGCATAAAGTTGTTATAATGTTTGGCTTTCTAATATGTTTGACCTTTTTCCTTCCCTATTTCTATATGATCCCTTCAGGAATCAGGAAAATATAGTGATGTAATCAAAGTTTGTTTATGCGATAGTGTATTTAATATTAATATTTCGTAAATTTTTTACGTGTTTTTACCAGTTTAGAGTCTAACAATCATTTTATACAACAGTAGATTTACAATATACCCACTATGCTTAATTTTTTATAGGATTTTTTTCAATTATACGAAAATAATGTTCTTTTTAAAACTGACTTAAAAAACCTTTTTAATTCAAATATTTTTTTTATACAAAATTTTTGTAGGTACGTAATGTAACGTAATTTCTGGTAAAAAAACTTACTTTATTCCGTAATTCCGTAACTCAACAAGCAATGTCTCGACAATTGGGTTGAAGTGGAGAACGGAGTCTTAGCACTAGGCTTAGGCTACCTATTCTGTAATACAAGAAAAACCTAAACCTATTTTTAAATAACATTTTAAATTAAAATAATAGTAAAAAAAACTAC
Source organism: Heliconius nattereri (assembly GCA_013403645.1). Lineage (NCBI taxonomy): Eukaryota > Metazoa > Arthropoda > Insecta > Lepidoptera > Nymphalidae > Heliconius > Heliconius nattereri. The sequence continues at coordinate 8,956,155 of JAAIXI010000229.1, read as the reverse complement.
TTATTTTGCCTCTAGTGTGTAAATATACTAACCTATTCTAGGTAAGTGTAGTATCGTGTTCGAAGTATATAAATCATTTTCCAATCCCGACTCATGTCCATGGCAAATCTCTAGAGATGCCTTTACATGGAATATTCATATCGGTTATTTATACTTATTTTATTTATATATGTATTACAAAATATTTGGAAATTTTACAATTATATTGTGATTTATCATTTATTGACGATGAGTCGGTCGTGGCATAAACGTGCGACTGTAAACGAGGCGGTTGTCGGTTCAATTTTCACCCGAGAGACTCAAATATAAAGCATTTAGAGTTCGGAGGAAAGGAGGAAAGTGGGGAAAGTAAGTGTCTTAATGGGATCAGAGTGTCTTAATACAAATTTCTAAGGATCCCCCCTGCTATGTGCGGATATATTGTATAATAAAAAAAAGTTACTTTTTACAATTTTCATTTAATTCCACTGAATCAAAGTAGTATTGAAATAATTGGTTATCGAGAACTGACGGCTGACAACTTGCAACTGTCAATTCCATGAACTCCGGGAGTATAGATTTTTCTTATTTCTTCGGGGAATCTGTTTATAGAAACATGTCAAATAAGCTTTACTTAAATTCATTTAATTTATTATTTTCTAGCGTTGTGTTCATAGTGTTCCCTATTCTATTTTAATAAATATGAACTGTAGTCCACAATTTTATTTGTGTATTCTATTTTAAGAAAAATATTCGGTTTTTTTTAGTTCTAGTGGAAATTTCTTGTGAGTGTTTCTATACACCCCCCAATAACTACGTGCCAAATTTGTGCCCCAGATAGAATTGTGGATCGGTCTTAAAACTTAAATAAACTGTGATTATTTAATTTAAAAATAATGTATCCTTAATGTCCAATGCCCATCTCACACCAGCTTCGCTTAACGGGATAGGTGTAAGAACTCACATTTATCTTCTCCTCTTTCTGCCTGTTGTTGGCCACCCTAATAAACATCTTTGATGACGACCATAACGCCGCCCTTCGTCCAACCAGTCAGGAGAAGTGGACATAGTTTTTTTCTATTTCCGAAGCGAATCATATCCATATTTTTCCAATAACCTCACAATATATAGCTCTCCTACCGTAATTCTATACATATCTCTAAGAGCAATCGTATTTCAAAGTATAATAGGCAAAGGACTTGAGGACCTATATGTCTCTTTATTTTATTCAGTACAAGAGAATGTTTAATAATGAATATATCCGCAACGTAAATAACTGTGGGTCTTGTTTGTTCCGTAAAATATTTATAGCGTTTATTATATTTTAGTAGATTTACTTATGTACTTTCGCTATATAAGTTTGTAGGGATAAGACATTTTTGGAGAAACTGATGTTCATTTATAACTGAAATTAATAATTGAATTAATATTTTAGATTTTTTCTTCTATCTTTCTTATAAGAATTACGCAAAATTATATGTAATATTATATGTATCAAGACGTTGATGATGAATATTTTATGTATGGCTGAATTTCTTTAGTTATGAAGAATCGGTCCAACCAGTATGCATATACATATGTACTGTGTGTGTTCCTATTACTTACAGTGCTTATAATTCATCAGTTCATACTATTTAACACACTTGACTGTTTTATCTTATTATTGGCTCTACGTATAAAAATACGTAACATTTATTTTGCGTCTGTCCTTGCAAAATTAACCTATTAAAATAAAACAAAATTTTAAAAACTTCTGATCCAGTAAAATTACTATCTCGTTTTGTAAAAGTGGTTATAGCTCTTAAACTGCTTATCTGATTTTCATAAAATATAACTAAAAAACACTGACATGAACAAGGTTCATTCGTTCAGGAGGTATGGTACAATAGATGGACCGGTCAAACTTATAACGCCCCATTCAAAATTATTTCGGGGATTTAAAAAAGAAGTGAAATAAATCTGAAAAATCTTCCAATATTTAAACACAGTACAAACACTTGTATATATGAACAAAGGTTAAATGCGTATTATTATAAATAATAATTCACTTTAAATTCTTTAAAATTAAATAGGAAACTAGAATAAAGCATAAATTAAAAAATATTTTTACAAATACATCGTGTTGTTAAAATATAAAAAAATATCAATTGTACGTATGTATATACCTGTTGAACAAACATTTTCTTTTGTTATTTCTAATGCTAGGCCGTTTTCAAATACTTTTAGTATAGACAAACTCCCAACCCAGAGTAGCTCCTACTATAATATATTTAAAAAGGCAAATATAAATTACAATGAGCGCCGCAGGAAGCTTGGTATTTTTCCTGAATGTCGACCGCAAGACCGGGACCTGCACATTCTTAGAATATTCCACATTTTATTTCAGCCCCTGTTACGTGACATTCCATGGAACACCTGTACGAAATTGTATTTCTTCTTAATATATTACTTCTTGGTAAAGTCATAGTTGATGCTTACTTCTGTAATATTGTAGGTATTATGTCTTTTGAAGAGAACTATATGAATACAAATAATATGTACCTATATTCATTTGAAATGTTTCGCAAATATTTAAAAACTTTGGTCTTTAAACACGGATATCGTACGCTACAAACTACTTATTAAAGTATATTTTATATTTTAGTAACGTTTTTAACTTTTTAGGTTTTATATGAAATTGCCATTTTTAAAGGCGTTCTATCGTCAGTGGGAGTGGTTCGAATTATATTTGGGGGAATAATTAAATTCAATTTATTTCTATTTCGCTATTCTGGTAAACGTAAAGCGGTGTTGATTCCCGCAACATAAAATGTCTCAAAAATTTTAAAAATATTTTAAAAGTATTTTTGTGTACGCAATATGAAAAAAAGATTTGTATTTGTTGAATAGTGTTCCATATTAATCAATTCAACCGATCACCGATGGCTAGACAAGGGGCACTAAAGCGTAGCAAAATCGCTTCTATAAAGTATTAAATAAAAACAGTTATGTGCCTACCTACATATTTATTTGAAAGCCCAAAAAACATACAACGGTGAAAATGGAAAAACATTAAATATTTTTACATAAAAGAAATATCAGACAAAACAAAATGGAAATACATTTTCATGGATTAGATAAATAAACTATTATTAGAAGAAGCTTTATAAAGCTAATACGGATATACGGATACGGATATACGGATATTTATTATTTTAGTAATAAAAAGAAATATTTAAAATATAATTTATATTTCATCGTAAGTAGAAAAATACCTTGTAGTGTTTTCACAATAGGTTCTCTCTTTCCAGATTTCGTCTAAATATAAGTGCCCTTGAAATTGATTGCGTTCTCTACTTTCTGCCGACTTCTGGAGGCACTACGTGTTGAGTGACAGAACTCAACGCCACGCTATACCTATAATTTTAATGATAAGCTTGCCTTTACTTGCAACAGTTATATATTTTTGATTCCTCTTTGATTTGTAATTTGAGTTGCAATAAAGAATTTTATCTATCTATATAAAGGACTCATATGAGTTTATCGAGCAATACTGTTCGCAGCGAGCTTCAATCTAACAGTCAATATCCTTTCAAAATCTTAGCCTAAGCTTTTCGCTATTAAAACGTTCACTTGAAACTACTTCGCTACGTTGATTAATCGACACAAGGATAGAGCTAGAAATAACTTATGTTGTGTTATTTATTCTTTATTTTAAATAATAATTTAATAAGCAGTCAATTATTTATTTAATGTTCTTCTTCTTCCTTCTGGCATTAATCCCGGCTATTGCCAGGGTCTGCCCTCCTACTCAACCTACTCCACTTTGCACGGTCTTTTGCTTCCTCGGTGGTTAGACCATTGGCTCTCATGTCCTGCATCACGACATCCAGCCAGCGCTTCCTTGGGCGTCCAGGAGGTCTCACTCCAGGAACTGATATAGCAAGAATATTTTTTTGATGTTATTTAAGTATATTTAAAAAATTGGTTGACTCTTTTAGTATGGTTATCTATAGTTTTATACACTTATACTTCGCAATTTATATCTGGGATCGCAAAAACTGTTCATATCTATAAGTATCTATGTATTTTTGGTAATCAAGCACGAAGAATGCTAGTTTCCCCGTGTAAATCCCACGGGAATTCCGAAATGAACAGAAGCCTATATGTTGCTCCACAGCCCCTCTAACTTTAGTAAGAATCCCATAAAAATCAATTCAGCTCTTCCGGGGATCACCACTGACAAACACAAAGACAGACAGATAAACATTTTGTTTTAAATTGGTTATTTGTGTTTTAGTACATTGTAAATAACTCTACATGCCCTTGGGAAAACTCGGACAGACTTTTTTTTATATTTTTAATTAAAACAGTAATACAAAATACTGTAAAAACACTACGGATTTATAATAGAAACCCATAAATGTGATTGTATAATTAATATTAATTGCATACACTCGCTCTTTCACAACCTCAAAGTTTTGATATATTCATATTTAGTTCTGATTTTAAGTGCAGTATGAAGTTATAATAGTTAGTTCCAACGGTATCTCACTTTACAGCTAACGTGTAAACATCACACTTTTTCATTATAGAAATTTTGCAAAGTTAAATTTAGCTGGAATAAGCATTTAAAATGTTTCTGATAGACAAAATGCGGCGTTAAGTTGCGTTAATCAATATGTAAAGTATTGTAAATTCAGCGGTGCATGGAGAACGGATTAGTTTCACTTTGCCTATTCTGCCTACCCCGCTATGTGTGAAAAAAAATTTGTGTTCTCACGCTGTAACCCGCACATATCAGGGTAGGAAGAAGGGACCTAAGAACCTAGTGTAAAGATACTCCGTTCCTAATTACGGCATTTCCGTTAACCACATTCCACCGAATTCTTCAGGCATTGCGTGCTGAGTGGCGGAATTTACCGCGCCATGCCTCGTTACCAGAACGGAAATGAAAATATTTAATTTTAATTTTGCTCAAGTGGGAATCGAATAAAATATACCACACATAAATTATAATAAAAAGCCAAAGACCAAAATATAGAATAATATACTTAAAATGATGAAAGTTAGATATCTGATTTCACAAACTTTGCAATTTTTATGATCATTCATCGAATTTCAAAGAATATTGGTTGGAATGGACGGACAATTCTCATTCTGTGGGTGCCTATTTTTCTTGTGGAAGTCATTTAAATTTTACGTTTGAGTCGTCCTTTTTTGTTCCCATTATACATTTTTTAATAAAGGTCTCTCAATATTTATCACACTTCCGTATTAGGTATGAATGTTATTTTTACTTAAGAACCTATAATTATAGAAAATTATATACATAATTACATATATATAAAACAGTATTTTAATCGAACTTATTGAGAAATAATCTTCATAAATTGATATATATATATACTTTGCTATAGGTAACCGTATTCTATATTTAAATTTTGTAACAGAATTTCAGAATTTGGCCATTGTTTTCTCTCCGCTCTAATGCGAGACTCAGAACAGAATAAAATCCTGATATCGGGTTTGAACTTAAAATCGACAGGCCAGTAAAGCCAGTTAGTCCACACTTTCCGAGTTTTTGAGGAATACGTACGCGAGACTTTACGTCACTCATTATTTACCTCTTAACCAGACTAAGGAAAAGATTTTTTTTTTCAAGTTTTTCTCCCCCGAGCTGGAATTGAATCCACAACTGTCATATTTGCAGTCACTAGCTTGTCCTCCTGTGCTACGACGGCCTTATTCAACAAACAATATAGATACTGTATACATAGTAAGCAGAGTAATATTTTCAATATACAAATTCAATATTAAAGAATTACCAAATTATTATATAACTGAATATAGAAACTCCAAAGTTCTCTTACAATAACACGCCTAACGCAACTCAGACCAACTCAAACCGAAACTTCATTTCCTTACAAGATAATAAAATTGAATGTGTAGACTTATCGTAAGTGCAAAGTTTTCCAACCAAATTTATTTTGGCAACTTTGTACAAAGATAAATTTGAATCGCTCGCTAAGATTAATGTGGTAAGTTTAAGATGAATCCGATACCGTGGAAATGAATCCTATGCCAATCAATATTATACTTGTATTAGCAGATCTTATTACTGAAGCTGACTTTGTACCGTTTAAATAATACGTTTAATGGTTTTCATTGAAATGTGTTTTATTAATTCTATATACTTTTATTATATACAGGTCTTGGTCTTCCCAGGTCTTCCAAGTTCCCTTGGCCTACCCGGCTATATGGTACACAACGTGAAGCTTAAAAAATAAAAAAATAATACATACATTAAATAATAAACTAAATAAAGTTAACCAACTATTCGCTAATTACCACTGAGATACAAATATTAAGTAATAAGCAAACATGCTGACTGCCCGCAAACAAGTGATATATACACCTGCCCGTGACCCAGTTGTACTAGGCCTAGGCTTAAATGTAAACATTTGATATTTTGCTCGATTTTCGAACTATTGAGTGTTGATTAGAACTCAGTGTGTAATATCTCTGAAATCATAATAATAAATCAGACATATAGCGAACCTGAAAATAAATATTAACATATATTTTATATGTAAGTTATAGTGTAATACAGTTACAAGTAAAAGTGCCATATAGAGTTTCTTTGTCCAACTCGTAATATATCTCAAATAGCCACTTCCAATAAGCAACTTAAGACTAGGTTCCTCTACTTACTCTGCTCTTTTCGATGTGATATAATAGTAAAGAGTAACTTTACGTTTTTCCCCTCGTAGCGTAACTAAAAAAAGACAATTCGTTCTTTAACTTCTGCCTAATTTTTTAAACATTTTGTGTTGTGTAGCGGAATTCAACGAAAACTATAAGCGTATGCGAAGTTAACATTATTTACGTACATTGACAAAAGCGGGTTTACCAAAGGATAATAAGCGTATTCTCGATTACAAATTTCCATTAAAACAATATATAATCCACAAACATTTCAAATAACAATAACTCTTTTCATGAGGCAATTTCTATTTCTGTTTATTGTGCAGGATATTTTATGGCGGAAATTTTAAACAAAACCTACTGTAAATCGGAATCGATACTAAATATTAGAATGCGGATTCATCTCACAACAAAAGAGAGAAATTCTTTATATATTTTTACATGTCTTTTATATTTTTTTATCATTTTAAAAAGTACGTGTTTTCCATTAAAATAGAGCCAAGTTCAATACTGAATAATGCGTCGTTCTCGTCTTTGCTGACAAAACAATGGGAGATATTATAGGTGCCAAGTTTTATGTGGATATAATTTAAGTACAGGATTTGACTTTATTTGTTTTTATTAGACTATATTATATTTGCATAATCATTTACTTTCCAAGTCTACTTAACTTATAGTATTAGATTGTGTTATTTCGTTTGACGGAGAAAATTGCAAAGCTTAAGCTTTGACTTGGCATCCATATTTATCTCCAATTTTTGGTCAGTATAAAAATTAAGAAACTCTATCGCAGGCATCGATATTGAAGCAACGCCAATGAGAAATTTAATGAAAATGTATCAGCTGCAATATCCTTTTCAAATACCAAATAAAACCAGAATTCGCGATTTAGATTCAATAACGAACTGTGAGTGCCCTAGGATTTACTGGCCGGCGTGCGCTACCGACAATCTTACTTATGTGAACGTCTGTATTATTAATTGTCTGAAAAAGACACTAAGAAGATATGGACCCTGTATAATGTATAGAAGAGCTTTTAATAGAAAAATGGTAATAATGATCCCTTCTGCTTGGAAAGATCGCGAAGATTCTTCGAGGTAAATGAATATTATTTTTGTGTTACATACAACAGAAGTATCTAAGTAAATTAGTAAAATATATTTTTGAAATATATGTGATTTGAACTTTACTATGTCAGTTGTATATTTCTTTTGTAGTAAGTAGTTGAAAAATCACGGCGTTAAGTTCAGCAACTTAATCCTTATGCAAGTTCAATAAAAAAATATTCAAACATTTCATACATATGCTTATTATTATAAGTGCCAAAGTGATATAATATAACCTATAGCTTTCCTCCATAGATTATCCAAAAACAAAATTTCCATTGCCTAGCAATAGTTCTTGATATTATCGCATTCAACCAAACAAGCTCTTAAGCTATTTCATTAAAATAGATTTCAATACATAAAAATAATCACAAAAAGCCTTAGCAATCCGTCTTTTCAGTATATTTTGCAATAAATTATACTTTGTTGCCGAAATACCAGTGCTAAAAAAGTTTCTAAAACATACCCTGTAATAACAATTGGTTTCAGGGAACATAATTTTAATACTACGGCAGCTTTTCCCTATTTATATACGGCCCGAGCGATAAAAACAGGTGTAATTTCGTTTATGTTTTGTCGCTTTCTTTTATTTCATATCTGACCTTCGCCGCTAAACTGAAAGTGGTTTTGGTTAGTATATTTTACTTATGTTTATAATGTTATAGTATTTTTTCAGCTTCGTATTGTATTCTGCGTATAGTAGGATAGGAAGAATATTTAAACGATTATTCGATCTTCTCAGTCGACCGGCACTAGAATATAATTTAAAATGGAATTGTCATTTTTAAGATGTCAAACAAATGCTTTACGAGTATAAGAAAGGATATTGTAAAACTAGGGAATCGTTGAGAGATTTTAAGGAGAGAGCTTAGAAAGAATTTACATAGATCTTTGAGTGATTTAGAAGTTAATTGAACTTGGAACTAATTATGTATAGTCTTACGAGCATTTGTAATTGTAATGACAATAATTATAATTACTTGATTTTGATAGAAACTATCCTGAATGGCTTTCTTTTACTATTTACCACTTCTGGTTTCTAAAAATATAATTCATTCCTTCGAGTGGGATTGCAACTCGTAGCGTCCGCCGACAGCTATGAGTTCCATTCCCATTTTCACATCCAGTCACAGTCGAACTATAAAATATAATATATTAATATTTTATTATAGTAACCCATGTTTTTTTCCCTTAATTATAATTAAACATGTTATTCTTCTCCGGGCTGGTTAATTAAAATATATGTAAACAAAATGTATATAATTGTAAGAAAAACGTACAGTGGAATCTGTTCCTTTTGAAGTTAATTGATCATCATTACCTCGTCTTGTATAAAGAAGAATTATGTTTCTATTACGCTGTTTACCCCTGTTAAGCACAACACGTCCAATTTCACAGAACATTAAGTAAAATAAACCCACAATAAGAAAAATGAAATAAATTTTACGACAAAAGTAAACTACATTCGAAGTACACGAAACACTAGCAATGTAGTGTTTTGGTCTAGAAACAAACAAAAATTGAAGAAAAATAAATCTTGAATCATACAAAATAAGGTTCAAAATACATTTCCAATTGAAATTCTTCATTATGCATAAATTATGTCTCAATTTTTGGGAACACTGCCTCACGTTTCTAAAACGGTTCTAATGCTGGTGACATTAGGTATTGGTCTGCGCGTAAAGGGAAAAATGGGACGAAAATAGGAAAATAGGACGAAATAGGAAAATAGGAAAGTCGAAAAGATTCTTAGTATATGTTCTTTTTGTCGGTTGTATTTTACTTTACTACTGATATTGTCTTTTTTTATTTATATAAAACTAGATTTTATTAGCAACTTCACGCCTATAGTCAAACGATTAGTATAGCAAATTTTATTTTAACTTTTTACTAAAAGTAGGCAGAGGAAAATTGTAAGTTTAGTGTTAAGAAACTCCGTTCTGATTCAGGCACTTCCGTTTTCCACCACTTCAAAACCTCTTAAATATGTACAACAACAAAAGACTTCCCATTGTTTTTTTGTCATGAAAATACCCATAGTAAAATTCCAAAATAATAAGATATAGTACAATATGTGCCTATACTGTACGTCAAAATTGAATCTTAAAAATTAACATAAAATAAAAGACGGCTGGCTACCACAACATACGAATAACAATATTTATGTAAATAAAATAAATCCCAGTAAGTAATATGTAATACATTTTTATTCGTGATTTTTTATGAAATTCTCAAATTTGCGTAAAAGTGTGTGAAGGTTTAACAATATTCCCGAAATAAAAGGGAATAAAGTCACGGCTATCAAAGAGACTAGGCAATGATCTCTGGGGATTGAAAAAACGATATGTGAAAATATATTTACAAAGGCTTTTTATAAAATATGAAGAGAATAAAATAAATTATTATTGAAAGTGATTTATTATTATTTTAGATATAAAAACGAAGTAGATCATCTTAGTTAATAGATAACTGTAACACTATACTGATAACTGTAAGAGCGACAGGTTGTAGGTCGACTCGAGGAAATTAAATATTTAATGTTTTCGCTCTGTAATTATTCGCTCTCGTAACCAAAAGCCAAGGCGTGGCGTTGAGTTACGCCACTTAATTGCGTAGAGGTTCAGTTTTATGTTATAACAATAATAATAAGATATTATCTACAAACAATTCCATACAAAATATTATGTTTATTTGTCTCATTGCCTCTAGAACTGTCTGTTCTTCACTTTAAAACAAATCACGAGCTAAATAGTGAAATGGATAATCCAACTATCCATTTAATCACTAGATATCACTAAACTAGGAAAATATTTTCATTTCCATGTATGAGAATCGAACCCAAAACCATTGCATGTACAAGCAGACACTGCCTCGCTTTGCCAAAATAAAGTTAGAGCTATTTAATAATCTTGTATTAAAACAAAATACAAGATTTTATAAGTATTTATAAATATTAAAATTCTTTGTCGGCGATGGGATGAGATTCCAAGCCACAGGTGAGGACTCTAAATTGGGGAAATTTTATGATGAGCATCGTCTCGAGTAATACTACGAGTATCTTCTGCACCCGCCTCTCTGTACGAAATATTATTAATGTTTAAATAGTTTTTAATAAACTTTTACGACATGATTTCGTGAAGCTAAATTTGACCTTTAAAAGGTTCAAAAAAGAAACTCCAGTTCCAAGAAACTCTATTAGAAATCAGAAAGTCCTACCTACCTATGATCACTATGTTCATTTTTTAATTTTTGTTTCAAACGTGACTTGGTTAACACGTTTATTTAACTATAGATAATACATAAATGGGATTGAACCCACAGTCATCGCGAAACACTACAGCAATAAAAACGCTTCCCACGCCTTACTACAGATAAGAAACAACCGTGCTACATTTAATTAAACAAAAGTACAGAAAAAATCCATATTCGTAATAACCAGCCGTCTTGGTGTAGCACAATGTCTGTCTTTTAACGTGAAGGTGATATAAACGAGTGAGTTCGATTCCCATTAACACTAGATGCGCCGCCGTCCCATTTTTGTCCCAAACGCAAGTTTGATTGTATATAACTTTTTTATTTGTTAATTTATTTAGATGAAACTTTTTGACTATAACCAATTTTACACCTTTATTTAATTAAAAATATAAATAATTTTATGGCAGTCATACTTTTTGAAAAAAAAAAGAGATTTATCTAGAACTGCCGCTGGGTCTTTTTTGTCCCGCCATTATTATTTTATTATTTGAGGGTATAATTTGACATATTTTCATGCCTCGGGGACGAGGTGGAGGTGAAAGGGCGATGCGGGGGCGGAAAAAAATTGAATAGTAGGTTTAGCAGTCAATGCCTAAGTTTTTAGGGTTCTGTAGCGTTTAAGGAAACAAAAACCCTTATAAGATCATTTTTTTGTCCATCCGCCTGTCTGTGTCTTTATCTCAGGAATGCTGGGAGAAATCGAGTTGATATTCATATGAGTATATGAATATCAACTATATGACGATCTACAGTCCCTTGATTTCCTGAAAAAGCGCCCTTAAATAAAGATTTGACCATTTATATAGTAAGAAACGTGTATTTCGACACTATAAAAGGAATCAAAATTAATAAGGTACTTTCAGTTAACTTAGAATTATGAAATTTGGCAGCTAGCATCACATGCATTGAAATTTGGCACATGTAGTATTAGTACAGGAAAAATCTGAAAACTATACATTTATGTATAAAACTTAAAATAATAGCCGGAGAAGTGGGGTAAAATTGGTGTCAATACTAAATTTTGCCGCTAGTTCAAGTGACCTATCAGATGAAAGGATGACTAAGCTAGGCTTGAATTGCAGAAAAACACTCGATACCAATTGTAGGGTAGGTAGAGGGAACCTGGGAACCTAGTGCTATGCACTTCGCTGGCATTTTCCGCCGAATTCTGGAGACATCACCACGCAATATTATAAATCATCTGTGATGTATCACTGATGAAGAATATATTAATGCATTACTTGGCCTAATTATAATATTAACTAATTTCAATAACCTATATTTTGTAGGAGTTATTCAGTTAGTTGTCACGACCTTAGAACGTATTTGAAATATTTGATTCTTTCTTTGTGTTTTGTTTTTTGGTAATTTTATGTTTGTTAAAGAATAAGAATTTAATATTAAAGGTGGTTTACATTTTACGAATTATTTCAATAATATATTTTTTGTATTATACTAACAATCAACATAATAAGTAGAATGGGACAAATTTGTCACGACGGCGTTTCAAGGGGGGTCTCAATCTTCGGCACTTCTAGTGTTAAGGGGATAGAATTGCCTCGCTCCGGTAACAACACAAAGCAATGTCACGAAAATATTCTACTATATTTTAGTAGCGGATATTTTGTTACCAGTGCGAGGAAATGAAAAAAAATAATTCATCCGAGTGGAAATTGAGCCAACAACCATCACTACCACAGTCAGACGCTGTACCTCTGATCCACGACGTGTAATTAATGACATTTAATAGCTTACTAAAAACTACATACCTTCAAATGCATACATGAAGTCAATTAAGAAACTTAATAGACTTTAATTAACGCTATAAACTCTTAATTATAGTTGAGAAAGACTTTGACACGAACGGAACATGATTGTATTGGACAATAACCAATTTTTAACTCAATTTATATTGCTTTGTAAGTTTTCTTATTTATTTTAATCTATTATCTACATCTTACCCCTTAGAGGCCGTTGAGTGTGATTGTAAACACGATGACTGGAGGTTCGATTACCGGTTGAGGAATGAATTAATAAATATTTTCGTTTCTTCGAAACAAATCCTGGTAACAAATCAAAGCGAGGCTTTGATTTCCGTCACTCTCGCAATACCTCAAAAGTTCGACGGAATGGAGTTTCTTAACTGGATTTTCCTCTGCTTACGCTGCTTTAGAATTACGATGCAGTTTTTTATAGAAGTCTTTGTGAAACCGATAGAAACACGCATTTTTTAAATTTATTTATTAAATATATATGTATATAACAATATCTTCAATTTTACGGTTATTTGAGGAAAAGTTATATTCTTTTATTTAATACTACCTGCAGCCGCACCCGCGGCGAGGTCGAATATAAATAGCTGAGAGTTGTGTACGGTACATGTCACATTCTAAGAGCCCGAGGTATAACAAGCCACTGGTTGTTGATGGAAATGATTAAGAGGATGTTACATCGCCTAAAGGCCTTTCTCGATAAATGGACTATTTAACGTACAAATATATAAATATATATATTGCACGTTCAAATAAACAAACTCTTTAGTTTTATAATTTTAGTATGAGTATAAGTATCTAGCTAATATAAGAAATTTTAACCTTTAACTTTGCCATTCAATTATACTCATCCCAAATGAAAAAAAATAATAATATTCATTTAAGCTTTCAATGTTTAAAAATATTGGCTTAAATTAACTGACCAATTAAGACTTTTATCGCGGTAAAGAAATTTTTATTTTTTTAACATCCTCGTTACAAAGACTTTTACAAAGTGAAAAATATTCAAGAATTATTATTGTAAATGTAAAAAATAATAAAAGAAAGTTATTTTTATTCTGTCTTCATAATTTATCGTAAAGTGAAGTTGTTAGATTTTGTTGTATATAGTAGATACGTTATATGCTACGCAGTATAATATATTATACATATATTCGTATGGACTATGGAGACATATGGAGATTTTCATTTTCTTTGATACGAAAACAAAGCGTGACATTAGAGTCCGGAATGACGGTGTCTTAACACTATGTTTTACCTACCCTGCTACAGGGCGGAGAGCTCAGGCGAGCCCACTTAGAAAGATGAAATATTTAATATTTTCGATGATATCATCTCGAGAATTCAGGTAAGAGTGGGCTACAAAAGTGTCTTAATGGAAACGGAGTCTCTTAACAATAGGTTCCCAGATTCCCTCTGCCTACCCTACTATGTGCGGATTCTAATGTGTAGCTAAAATAATATCTTTCTTAGCATTTCCGAATATTTTCTCACAATACTTCCAGTATACTAATATATACACATTACTTCATATCGGCATAAAAAAAACTTCACATCGCCCTAGTAATAAAATTTCGAAAGCACTAAGTAAATATTTTCTTTCAAACTACAAACACCCTTAATAGCTTAACGTTCAAGAGGGTTACAACACAAAGGTGCCTGTTTGAACTTTGCCGAGCTCTAAAGCTTAGTATCAGCACTCAGCTTGATTGAGCACTTCTAAGCCAAGCGAATACATTATATCTAAAAGAGAATACACTAACAAAAGTTAGTTATCACTCCACTCTCTGTTTTTCGTTCATTAAGCATATGGCAAAGAAAATAAATCTCACAGACAACAAAAACACAATTAGGCCAGAGTAAACAATTAAACCAGAATTAACTTAATGTGAAATAGCCTAAATCCTTCGTTGATAATTAATAGAACTATCAAATAATAAGAATAGTTAGTACTTCCTATAAATTAATCAATTATTCTTTCTCGAATTAATTTTCTACCATTGTATTTACATATATCCGTCTTTAGCATTAACTAAAAGGCCGGTATGACTGTAAACGCCACTGATTGTGGATTCGATCCCTACTCAAGGAAATCAAATATTTGTTTAAATTTATATCTAGATATTTTTAATGTAATGCTGAGGCAAAGCGCGGTTTTAACTTCCGCCACTCAATACGCAATTCCCACTGAATTTGGCAGAAAAACACAGTGTCTTAACACTGGGTTCCCACTGCCTACTCTGCTGTGTGAAGCTAATTATTATTTTTGTAATGTAACAGATACTCGTATGCTCCTATGTACAGCACATGAGTATGAGCATTTGGATTTCTTCAACTTTACCAACCAATATTCCATTGACATACCTCCTCTGGATACTATCCCTGCTACTCCTAAGTGCTCGGGATGCCCGAGGGTTTACTACCCAATATGTGCTGATGACAACGTGACATATGTAAACGAATGTAGAATGAACTGCGTTAATGAAAACAGACAAAAGAATCCCAAAGCCAAACTTGTTAGGACAGGACCGTGTGACATTTTCCCTGATTTCAAATAATTTTACTATAATATTATACGTTTCGCTTATATAAATATTGTTTTATTTTTTAAATTTTCATTGGTTTCATTCTTTCATTTATTTATGTTGCCAGTCATGGCGCAAAATGCGGCAGCGAATATTGGCACACAGCACGTAATACCTCCGAAATTCAGCGAGAAGTGGGGAACTAGGTTCTCTCTGCCTACCCTACTACAGTGTGACGCTGAAAATAATGATACATATATAACATTGTTCAATTAATATTGGCTATAAAGAAGATTTTAATATTACTTATTCCGTCCATCTCCAAAAACTATTGGAGCAAATCATATAATTTTCATTTGAACATTTGAACCCTGAGCAGTTGTTCTAAATCTAATTAAGACCTAATCAAAGTTAGAAAATTTATGCAATTCTACAACAACAAATACAAAAAGCATTTCTGTCTAGTTAAATTAAACTTTACAAATTCAATTAGCATTTACGAATGAAATATAACAATATAAATTTCACTAATTATCAAGTGTTTCTTAAGCACCGAATTATTTATAAGGAATTTCTTCATGAAAAATATTTTTTTAGATCAGTTGTGGCACCAGTCATGCATTACAGTCGTAGGCTGTGGGTTCGATTCCTACTCAGAGGAATGAAATATTTAAAATCATCTTCGCTCTAACGAGGCAAAGCGCGTCATTGAACATCGCCACTCAACACAGAGTGCCTCAAGAATTCATCGGAATGTGAGGATTGGAAGGTTCCATATTTCCTTTTGCTATTTGAAGGTTACAGCGTGAAACCAAAAAAACATAATATAAAAGAAAAAACAAATTTTTTCCCTAAATTTCCCGTTATTATTAGTTCATGACCTTTCTCTAGTATCATTGACACTGTATTATCGAAGGTCAACTGAAGCTTCCTTACCGGTCACCCTTATACCTTCATTTATCTTGACAATAACTAATTTGTGGACAAGATGGAATACTTTTATACTGAAAATATATACTTGTGATATAAAAAATAATACAAATAGTATTTCGATAAGTTGAGACCAGTCGTAGCGCAGAGGCTTAAGCGTGTGGGTTCGATTTCCACTCGAGGAAATTAAATATGAAATATTTTCATTTTTTTAGCGTCTAACGTTTACAGTCACAGGCTTGTGCCGCTGAACTACGACTGGCCTCTATTTAATTACACTATAAATGTAATTTACTTCAGTAATTTATAATTTTACACATATTTTACTATTTTCATATTTTTAAATCCTTCATTAAGATACTTAGTAATGCTAAATATTTAATATGAAACCAACAACAAAGCTACATATTATCAAAAAATTAATTAAACTCATTACTATGTAATTATACACGACGCAGGTATTTCAATTCGCAGGAGAAACAGAATAGAAACGTTCGTCTATTAAAAATTCCTACGATCCAACTGAAATAGAATAATTTGTCTGTAATTGAATACAATGGTTATGTTCTACGGTAAGTACTGAACGAATATGTTATTTTTTAATTTTCAATATATATTTTTTAATTTAGACCGTATACATAAATAAATTATTATTTACTTCTTCGCTCTGGTTATAATTACCTAGGTAAAAGCGCATCGTTGATTGCTGCCAGTCAACACGCAATGACTTGGAAATTCCGCGGTAAATGGGGAATGGAGTGTCTTAACATTAGGTTCCCTCTGCCTACAATACTCGACGCGGGATACAGCGTGAAGCTGAATCTTATTACTACTGTTAATCAGCGCCTCGATATCCTTGTTATAAAATGTAAACTAATTAATTAAATTCCGTATTTAAGTACTGTATTTTAACAGCTCTTTTGTGCCCTAAAGTGTATAACTTTTAAGCCAAAGACTGATTTTAATTAGAACTTATTATTTCATGTTTAAGAAGAAATCTTGAACATGAAAAAATATATTATTTATGTTATAATTATTAATATATTATGTTTAACAACATAATTGAATATATATTTTATTTATAAATTTATTATAATATTAGTATAGTTATATAATATTCATAATAAGAAGCAATACTTGTACGAGTCCTTCAAAAAAGCTACATTCTGCTTCATTACAAAGTTAGGGACAACGAAATGAATTAGTTACAGAAACGGAGTGAATGGATTTTAATTTAGATTGAAAAAGTTCGTACTAATGAAAATTCTTTTAATTGCTCTCGCTTGTTAAAAATGTTACTATGTTACGAGTAAGTGATTTACTACCTAGAGTTCAAGCACTTCTTTGGTATAAAAAAAAAACGTGCAAGACAAAATAAAAATCTTATTTTTTGTGTTATCATAATTTTTAACACGCTTTTATTAAGTCGACTTGTAACCATGTAAATTAAATCAGCTTCACGCTATATTCCGCACTTAGCAGGGTAGACAGAGCAAACCTAGTGTTAAGACACTCCGTTCTGCACTTTCCGTCGTTATGAAAATATAAATTTAAATAAATATTGCCTCGAGTGGGGATCGAATCCGTAACCAAATCCCCTACACCACGACTGGCCTCTTATGTAACTCCGAGCAAATGTTATTTTTGTTATTTACGAGATAAAAGCGAGTTTTTTAACTACGCAGGTTGGGCAGAGATAATTCACTTTGTTTTCTGCATTTGCCATAAAATCTGCCGCTGTCCCCTATTTTTTTTTCAGGTATTATATTAATATTCACATCAGTGATCCACGAGCTAGAAACTCAAACACTCAATCCAACTTTAAGGCCACTTCAGGCGATCCGTTTCCAGGATTGGTATATGTCACAAATCATAGATCCTCTACCTTTGCTGGAATCTATAAAGAAGTGTCAATGTCCTCGTATCTACATACCTGTTTGCGGTACTGATAACAAAACGTACACTAATTTATGCTGGATGAACTGCATGAATGAGAAACGTGGGACTGATGTGGAGATCTTCTATGTCGGCCACTGCTTTCAGTTTTCAGATCCTTTTGATTATTAACTTTGTTTTGTAGAAAATATTTTAAAATATCTTTATCTATCTTTATCTTACTAATAAATGTGAAATATTGTTGTATATTTTGACTTTTACTTATTACAATTAATAAACCGCTTGAAGATAATTTACAAATTATTTAAAAACGTTTGATTGTCATAGAAGTTGTGAATATGAAGAAATTAAAATAAAATATTTAAAATTTACAAAATTCTTAACGATTTCAAGAGTCTGGCGTAATATTTTCAAACGTTTATTAATATCCAAACAAGGTTTGTTTTTATCTTGAATTACAATCTAACTCCATTCTTTGCCGAAACGACTCAACTCTTATTAGCGGTGAGATGAGACGACACATTTAACAGATTAATTGCTAGCACTGAATCAGTGAAGGAGTAATTTGGGACAAGACAAGATATTTACAAAAATTAAGGGTATTGTTAAAAGTTTCAGTTGTAGTTCAAAAATTAATATACTCTTCAATACTTCCCACAGAAAGTTACCAATAGCTTGCAAAGCAGTATTGCTGAGAGAAGCTGGTTCATATACTTCAAAAAAATATTTTTAACAAAATTAAGCTGTCGTTATTCCAACCATTCACTCGCCTCACTTTTTCTAGAGTTAATAGGTACTTAATATAACGATAAAATATTAAGTTCAACAGAAAAGCAATAAAAATGTAATTAGATGAATTCATCTTGACGTGAGCAACTTGAACTAATGTTAATTAATTAAGATTTTGTGAGACAAATTGCTAATTATACTTAAATGACAGTTTTTATTACGCGCCGTAATTAGGTGTTCGTGGCAAAATGAAAATTTATTGTAAGTACAATATATTACTTTGGTATATTTTCAATTATATCACAGCTTGTGTGAAAAAAGAGTACCGATTTCAATAATAATAATAACAATGAATGTTATTCTTACTGTAAACGTGATGATTGTGGCTTCTATTTCCATTCAAGGGATCGAAATATTTTATTTAGTTTAAAGCTAAGTTCCGCCAATCAACACAGTGTCTGAAAAATTCGGCGGGAAGTCGCGAGTTTGAGTCCCGCTGAATAGTTGGCTTGTTTTGTTAATAATAATAGATATAATAATATAATACTTGTTTGTTTACAGTTATCCTTATAATGGCATTACTATTCCATGAATTGACTTCTAGAACTACTAAAAAATGGACGACCAGGTGGCCGATCGCCCATTACCTACCACCTCTAGATAGAACAGTACCATGTAAGAAATGTCCAAACGTGTACTTCCCAGTTTGCACAACAACTAATGAAACATTCATAAATGTTTGCCAAATGAAATGTCAAAAGAGAGACTTGGTAGTGGACAGGCGTGGTATTTGCATACATTTTTGAATAAATATTAAAAGTATATTAAAGAAAAATTTTAAAATTCTAATATATATTTTTTGCTTCAAGTGTAAGAAATGTTGACACAATATGATAAATAAGTAGTGTGTTTAAAATTTTGTTAAAAGAATTTTTGCTACCTGCTAATTTTTTAAACCTGCTACTTTACGAATTTGTACCTGCATGAAACTTAATCGGTGCTTAATTTATAAAGGGTATCTTCTATAGTGAGAATCTTCTTCATATATCATAAAATTAATATCAAAGTCGATGCACTACATTGTTTTGTTGAACAAGTCCTACTTTTTATTCCGTAGAGGAATGGCAAAAATCAAAACCCTTATAGTTTTCTTATGTTTGTCTACCCTCCAGTATATCTACTCTATTTACAGAGCCTTTCCTGTATCAAATTGAATTTGATGATTATAGAACAGAATATTTTTATCTATTATTACGGATCTCTCCGGCTTGTTAGCAGTTGAGTCAGCAATAACACAATATGGCTGTAGAATGTCATAAAAAAATAATAGAAAATTAGCTATTCTCTCATGCAGAACTGCCTTCCGAAACGGTGTGGTAGCTTTTTTATATGGTCATTCGACAATTCGAAAATTCGAAATTGCTTACAAAATAAAGAATATTAAGAATTGAAATATGAATTTATACTGAAATCAAGAACTTTGATTGATTTAGAAAAATATGATAAGATAATTAGATAAGAACAGTTCTAGCAGCTATTGAGAAACTTATGTGGATAATCCAAGTTATATAACCGAAGTTAATTTCCAACTTCAGCGTTCACGATATGAGTAGAAGCCATGAAAACTTTATATATAGATATATGTATATATGTATGTATAATATCTTTTTGTGACATAAAATAGATATTCAATATTTTCATTTCTTCACTCTGGTGTCGGGGCAAAACACAGTGCTGAGTTCCACCACTCAACATACAATACCTCCAGAATTCGGCGGATATTGGGAAGCGGAGAGACGTAACACTAGGATCGCTCTATTTACCCTATACACAAATAGAATACAGCGTGAAGCTGAAAAAAATAAATAATGAAACGTATACTCAAATAAAAAACCAACCATGCTACTCTATTTTCTGCAACTAACAACGACCTTTCGCAATCGACGACCAGGCTATTAAGCAAACGCTCTCTCAGCAGATATCACTAGAACAGCAATAACCCCCCGCTTGTGAGTCGAATCCCACCACATTTAATTATACCGACACGGGCGGGACACAGGCGTATTATAATAAAGCAAATCCACGGTTGACTGGGATTGGTTCATGTTATAGGATATTGGCGATTTTTTATATATTTTTTTAATTTTACGCTTCTGAGAGTTATTGCTGTGTTGGTATGGGACAGTGTTTTTTTTAATGGAGATGGTTTCGATTAAGCTACATTAGTATCAGGTATATTTTTATACAATTGGTTACAAAGTCAAAGTCAAAGTCAAAATATCTTTATTCCATAAAAATGCTTAACATTTACTTGGACATGTCATAAAAGTAGAAAAAAATGCAAAACAAAATAACCAAAAAAAAATGTGCAATTTTGACTTGAAAAAAGCCCGTTCAAATGGTTGGGCTCATGAGAAGATACAGGCAAAGAAACTCATGGCCACTCTTTTTAACTGCCCATATTTGTTACAATTACAATTAACAATTTTAAGTTAGATATAGAGCAACTCATTTCCAAACATCTTTACCTTTATGGTGAACATAATCTTTAACATATGCTTTTTGGTAGAGCCTGTGCTTAACCACTTTTTTAAATTTGTTCAGAGAATTGAATTACAGGAAAAGTAACTAAATTATATAGGCAGTGCTAATTCAAATCAATCAATGATTAATAATTCAATGATTTATAATCTTTAAGCAGAAGGAAATGAAATAGTTAGTACTAAATACATTTTAACTTTTTAACAAACTCGTTTTTATTATAACTTGCGCTATACTTCTACTCAAAGTCGGTTTTGTCAACACAGTGGTAAAGTAATTTCACATATATTTTCTATACTTATGTTTACGTTTACACTCCTTTATTAAAGAATTTATAAAAAATGAGATGTAGTTTATAGTTTATATTAGTGTTAGCCATATTCAAAATTAATAAACATATTCAAAACATAAATTTATAAAATGAAACCGTTATATATTCAGTTAATAAGTTCATTTTAAACATATAATTTTTCTTTTGGATATAGAGACAATGTCGTAACATATCTCTCTGCTCTCCACTTTTAATATAGAGTTAGAAGAACCTCTTATATGGCTATTTTTTTATGAACTGTTGGACAATTACCATAATAGTAAAAAACGACTATTGATAAAAAATAATTAAGCTGTGAATTTTCTATTAATTAAAAAAATAGCATAAAAAATCGGAGGCATATATATTTGATTATTCCGTAATCAAAGGAAAGTAAATAATAATAATCGGGGACACAAATTTCAACTTCTAAGACTTGGAACTGAAAGAATATTTTGTTTTCTTATTACTCTATAAGCAAAAATAATATCCCTTCATTACGAAGTTTTATAAAGTACGAAGTAGTATTACAATACTCTTAAAATAGCTTGTGCACTAGCGTGCTACTGTTCGAAGCGAACATTGGGAATAAAATATTTAATATTTTCATTTCCTCGCTCTGGTACTGAACCAGTGAAAGCGCGGCGTTGAGTTCCACTACTCAACACGCAAACCCTCATGAATTCGGCGGAAAGAGGGCAAGAGGCAGTGTCTAAATGAGGAACGGAGTGTTGTGGACACTTAGTGGACACTAGGTTTCCTGATTCAGGGATGCAACATGAAGCTTACAAAAAAATAATAGACAAATGTACTATATATAAGTATATAGATCCTTACTAAACTAGGTATGGAAACAGCGACCGAAACCCATGTGGTAAAACGCATAGTACGTTGCAACTGAGTTTCACCGCAGCGCGGTTAGCGTCTATTTTAACTAAAGTTAACTAAGTATAGTATAATTCATCAGAACTACTAATATACACATAAACTGTAGTTTAAGTAAACTACAGTGTATTTTATTGCTAAGTACTAATTACTGGTAAATAATGTTTGAATTTAAAGTTAAATAAGACTGGTAGTACTTGAAATGTCTAGATTTTATTTTCACGCCTATTTATTTCTATTTTCACGTTTGATCCCACAGGATATCATATTTCCCTAGGAGGAAAGTCCAGTGAAATTTTGAGAAACATCGCGTGTTGAGCGACAGATCTTAACGCCGCCCTTTGTCATATTGCCAGCTCAAACAAATAGACATTTTTCATTCCCCAAGTAGTAATCCAAGCGACTTATAATGTAACGTCTTATAATGCGGCTCCGTTTTCAATATAAATAATTCACAGAATTGGATAGAACCATCACGTACATAAGTAGAAACAGTAAGAAAATTAATAAATTTTCAATGGAAAGCTTTCTCTACTATGCCATTAGCCAACTAGACATCGTACAACCACTTACCTAGCAAATTGAGTGTATTAAATCTAATTTTGTCAAGAAATAGCATTTGGTGATTGTAGAATATTTGAGACCGTCGTGCTGCAGTGGTAGAAGGATGAGACTGTAGCGCGACGGCTATAGGTTCGATTCCCACCTGAGGAAATGTAATATTTATTTACATTCATATTTCCATTTCTTTGATCTGGTGTCGAGGCAAAACGCGGCGTTGAGTTCTGCTACTCAACACGCAATGCCTCCAGTATTCGACAGGAAGTGGGGAATGCAGTGTCTTAACCTTAGGTTCCCTCTGCCTACCCTGCTGTGTGCGGGATACAGCGTGAAGCTGATTTGATTTAAGATAAATTGAAGCATTGTTTCCGCCATCTAATACGCAATATCTCGCAATAGAGCGAAAATTGGGAAACTGAGAGTTTTAACACTATTTTTTTATTCTGACCACTATATATATTTGTGGATAAGCATGAATCTAGAAAAATGTACAATTTGTTATAAACTTTGTTTGAGTAAATTTGCTAATTAAATTATACAATAAATCTAGCGTACCTAAGTTACTTTATTTTGCGTAGAAACGGAATGACAATTTGTGTAATGACCAACAAGGGATATTTAAAGTAAAATGAATTTATAGAAGTACATTTATTAGGGACTTATAACGTGAAAATTAGAAAAAAACATATTATTTTATAACATTTTAATGCTCAGGGCAAGTAATATGCACAAGTGCGTGACTGTAAATGCGACTGGTTGTGGGTTCGATCCCCAGGTGTCCCGATACATAGCGCGGCGTTGAATTCCGCCACTCAACACTCAATCAACGCACAAGGTACAATCTCCGTTTAAGGAAATGAAATATTTATTTACATTTTTATTTTTATTTCTTCGCTATGGTGCCCAGGCAAAGCGTGGTTGAGTTCCGCCACTCAACACGTAATGCTGGAGGCAGCCAACCAGCCAACTTATAATTTAAATTTTCTAATTAAGTCAAGATTTCTAAGCAGATTAAGCAGATTATAATATAAAGTATTATTAAAATACTTTCACCGCTTCTATAAAAGAACCTTTCTAATCGATTTGAAGATCACATTAAAGTCTTACAATCTCAGGGATCCTTTTCGCCCTTTTACAATGAACATCCTAATTTATTAAGAGTTCGTAATCCTATTGTAATGAACCCATATATTTTTGTTATTTCTTACGGCATCGATAAATCAATAACATGGCTGTACGAAGCATGTTCAATGATTATTTATTTTATTTAATCAAAACCCTGAGTAGGGTTCTAACCCAACCACTGTGCTTAGCTACGTTGTGACACTGAGCCACAATGGTCAGTAACTAAGAAATAAACAAAATTATATCTAATAAAAGAAATTGAATTGAATTCATTATTATTTCAGATTACACACACAATTAGCTTAATTGCTCACACGCTTATTAAATTTTAATTTAAAAACTTTGCTTTCGGGAATGACATGAATCAAATGTTAATGTCGTGTACTTCTCCTACTTTTGTTATACAATTTGGCTTGTCGGTGATAAAGTAAACCAAAAAGAAAATGAAAATGAATGATTTTGAATCGTCAAGTGATATAGAAATGTCAGTAGTGTCAGTCCTACAGGTACCTCGAAAGGCTCGCAAGGCAGTTCTGTGAAACGGCTGAATTCAACTAATAAATAATGCATTTATAGAATAGAAATTGAACCTACAACCGTAACGCTTTAGGTCAGGCCAGGTCAGGCTTTAGCGCTGAGCGGCCGACAACACGAACATCTACTTATTATTTCTTTTCACACATCACACATTCACACACTCTGGTGTGGAACTCACTTCTGTGGAAAGTGGCGAGTGGAGTGACTTAACACTTGCTACCGAATATAAGGGATAGCGAGATGAAAAAATATATATAAATATGGTGTCGTGGGACACCAGGTAGGAACGAAGTTCCTTCGGCTAATGTAGAATCGACACAAATTGCAAAAAAAGTCGTGCTCAATTTTATGTAGGTTTTCTTGATTTTTCTCTTAAATATTGCTGATTAGTTTTTATTTAAGTACAAGAAAGTAATTAGGAAATTCAGTATTTTAGGAAACAAAAAATTACTTAAAATAAAAAAACAACAATAACACACAATCATGCAAAAAAATGATGAGAGAACGAAAAGAAAGAGGGAGAAAGTTTGATATATGCTGTGTGATCCCGGCCTAGAATAGGATCACCCTGGTACTGATGGTGTCGTAAGAGGCGACTAAAGTACGTGTGGTAGAGTCACGTCGCCAGCAATGGCAACACGCATGGGCAGACTCGACCGGATCATTACCACCCCCGGCATTTAAAACCGGCGTTAAGTAGTGGCTTAATGCCACTGCGTTTCGCATTAGGTAATGCCG
Source organism: Heliconius nattereri (assembly GCA_013403645.1). NCBI lineage: Eukaryota > Metazoa > Arthropoda > Insecta > Lepidoptera > Nymphalidae > Heliconius > Heliconius nattereri. Next base: position 8,930,579 of record JAAIXI010000229.1, on the reverse strand, counting down.
GGCTCCGGAGCCCAACCCCCACCCCTCCCTGGAATATGAAAGCGGCACATAAAGAGAAACTACCCCAGGAGGGTACCAGCACCTCCGGTGCTGGAGAATCCCTCCCTGAGTTCTCAAACTCAGGCTGCCCTTTGAATTCTGGGGAGGGCAAAGTACCGCGCACAAGACAAAATTTCAAACAAGGCAAACGTGACGTACGCCCCATGGCAACCCTTACCACACTAAACGTGGACTTTTGCAATATCAGGGGTCTTCACTCCAACCTGAATGCCGTCCACCACCATCTTGGACAGCACGGCCGGCCTTGCTATTTCTAACGGAGACTCAAATTGTCCGACCGAGCGACACAGCCTACCTCCAATACCCCGGCTACAAAATAGAACATAACTTTATGCCTCATGCCGGGGTCGCTGTGTTCGTAAGGGAGGACCTGAGTTTCCGTCGTCTTGCAAATTTTGAAGGTCGGGACCTGTCTACTATCTAGCTCCGTGTAGACTCGGTCGATCGAACCCGAGATGATGATCCTAGTACCTTTGCCACTGCTGTTGCCGACGTGGTTCTGCAGGGCATGGAACTTTATATTCCTAGCACTGTAGTGCCTATCGGTGGCAAGTCACAGCCTTGGTTTGATACGTCTTGCAAACTTGCTGCCCTTAGCAAACGCGAGGCATATCAAATCTGGGCTGAGGCGCTGGTTACTAAGGATCCGAAGGTGAAAGCCTCAAAAAGAGAGTATAACCGGGCCTCTAGGTCCTTTAAGCGGCAAATTGCCAAAGCAAGGTCCGAGCATATCGCCAAAATCGGCGAGAAGCTTGAGAGCTACCCATCCGGAACTCACCAGCTTTGGGCGCTCTCAAAGGCGGCACTCGGACCTTCGCTTCCGCCTTTACGCAAGGGGAATGACATCTTGGTCTACACGGCGAAAGAGAAAGCCGATTTCCTGGGCGCTTTCTTTGCCTCGAACTCGACTTTGGATGACCAAGGATCAACGCCGCCGACCATCCCGCGGTGCCAGAGCTCAATGCCTGAACTTATCAGCCAAAAAGCTGTAAGGCGAGCTCTGTCCTCTTTGGACATCCACAAGTCGAGCGGGCCAGATGGCATCTCTCCCTTAGTGCTTCGTTCTTGTACTCCTGAGCTGACACCGGTGCTAACGCGTTTGTTTCGGCACTCTTACTCAGTCGGCGTAGTCCCAGATTCATGGAAGAGCGCTCTTATCCACCCGATCCCTAAAAAGGGCGATGGTTCCGATCCATCTAACTACAGGCCTATTGCCATCACCTCCCTGCTCTCAAAAGTCATGGAGAGCATCATCAATAGCCAGCTCTTGGTTTATCTAGAGGATCACCGATTGATTAACGACCGCCAATATGGCTTCCGCCATGGTCGCTCATCCGGTGATCTTCTGGTTTACCTAACCCACTGTTGGGCTGCGGCTATCGAAAGCAAGGGAGAGGGCCTGGCAGTTAGTTTGGACATGGCGAAGGCCTTTGATCGAGTGTGGCATGGGGCGCTCCTTGCTAAACTTCCATCCTATGGGCTTCCCGAGAACTTATGCAGGTGGATCGCCAGCTTTCTCACTGGGCGCAGCATCAAGGTCGCCGTCGACGGTTTTTGCTCCAATCATATGCCCGTGAACGCAGGCGTTCCCCAAGGCTGCGTGCTGTCCCCCACGCTGTTTCTTCTGCATATCAATGACATGCTGGAAGATTCTAGCATTCATTGCTATGCAGATGACAGCACGGTGGACGCTGTTTACTCCGGCCGCGCAAGTCTTTCTCGGGAAAACGCTGAACAGAGCCGAAATAAACTTGTGTCTTCTGTTGAGGCATCCCTCGAGAATGTCTCTTCATGGGGTGAAAAGAACCTGGTCCAATTTAACCCCCTAAAGACACAGGTTTGCGCGTTAACCACTAAAAAAACCCCATTTATCGTATCGCCAGTCTTTCAGAACACTCCCCTTTCAGCCGCGCCCAGTATCAGCATATTGGGCCTTAATGTTTCGAGTGACTGCCAGTATCGCGATCATCTGGAAAGCAAGGCCAAGTTGGTCTCGAAGAAACTGGGGGTCATCAATAGGGCGAGACGGTACTTCACGCCAAAACACCGATTGGCCCTATATAGGGCCCAGGTTCGGCCACACATGGACTGTGTACTGTGACTGTGTGTACTGTGTGTACTGTTCACACCCCAGTATCAGCGTGACCGGCAACGCACCTGTAGCACCCCTGGTGCTGCACGGGGTCGTGGGCGGCGGTGATCACCGCCAGGTGACCTGTACGCTCGTTTGCCTTGTCCTTTTTCCATATAAAAAAAAAAAAAAAAAAGAGAAAGGTATTATACACTACTCGTCTGTGAATGCGACCGTCGCGACCGTCGCGCCTGCGCACGTCTCATTTAACGGTTTTATTCCACGCATTTTTCTTACGGTTTTATTCCACGCATTTTTCTTACGGTTTTACTATCACATTTTTTTCAGTTCGGTCACACAGCGAAATCCCTATCCCTTCCAAGCCTGCCGTAAGGAACTTCGTTCCAAAATATAAGCTAAGCATCGCTTGATATTCCTGCTAGTGCAAATTCAAAACTAAATTTTAAGCCCTTAATGGAAAGTCGGATTTATAATAACAACACGTCATTTGTATCAAAACATTCCGCATACATTAGTTGTGGATAAAATCCATTAAGACGCAGCTTTCAAAAGCTTTGACAGTTCAATCCATTGCCAAATTAATCTAACGCCTTAATTCAGACATTTTATAAAAGATAAATTATAAAGGTGGTGTGATGTCGAAATTTTTTTTTGGCTTTATAAGTTCATTAAACGGAAATTAAACTTAGTTAAATGGAAATTAAACTTAGTTAAATGGAAATTAAACTTAATTAAATGGAAATTAAACTTCTGCGAGTGGAAATCAAACCCACAACTGTCGCTTTTACAGTCAGAAGCTGTTCCTTTTCCGCCACGTCGGTAACGTATGCAATTTAATTATATTATGCACGTTTACATTGATATTGTAAGTAAACAAAATTTTCTATTTTAATAACGTTTGTGCGTAGTGTCCATATTTAACAATAAATATCGTTAATTTCCATAATCAACAATATACAAAGAAGTGACGAGCTGAATTAATATTAACATGTTATTTACAAAGGTGAAACGAATTTATTTTATAAACTAATGCTTAAAATTACATTTTAATATGGAAAATCTATTAATTGCAATCACTGTTATGAACATTTTTATTGATTATTGCTGTTCTTTTTGATTTGGTTTTGGCTTAATTTGATAGATTTTAAAATATCATACGTGAGTTGTTAAGTTAATTATTACCTATTACATGTGAAGTTCAAATTTTGTAATTTCTGTTTACCATAAGATATTTTTGAGACACTGTATGTTGAATCTCCAAGCTCAACGCTTGCCTCTTTACCAGAGCACAAAATGAAAATACGTATTTCAATATTACATATTTCAATTCCCTGAATAGGTATCGAACCCCTCACGTTTTCAGGCGGCCCCACATGCTAGCTGGTGGAACCTATAATCACACTTTACCTTATGAGCAAGCAAGGAATTAATTTAATATCTCGAATGGTAATCGACCAACAAACAATTATTATAAATGTAAACAGGTAAGACTCACACACATACAGACATAACACATAACACCATACAATGTTAGTAGATCTTACATAATTTTTACAAACTATCCAAAAGTTTCAGAGGAAGTTTGAAATATGCCAAGGCCTAAGCGTAAACTTAAAGTCCAAACTGTGCCTCCAGGCGATAAACGGCTAAGCCGGTAAAAAGGAATTTCAAGATAATACTCCAGATTAACTTGATTACATTTTTACTTAGAGAGTATTAAGGAAATTATTATAAACAGATTTAAGTGTGATAGGAAATCGAAATTTTCAAAGTCTTTTTCAGTCGTCGGACCCTATCGCATATACTAAAATAAAGTGAAAGACCACCATTCACGCTAATCCCGACGATCGCTACCACTCCTGGAACCCTGAAAAAGAGATTAGAAATTTTTGTTAAAGTTAACATACAAGTGCATAATCGAACCACTTACCTTATTTCGATTCCCGAACTTTTGGTACCGTGTAGTAGGGTGCTCTGCGCCGTACCTGTGAAAAAATATTCAGAATTTTTACTGAAAGTTTTGCGCCTTTTTTGACGCAAAAAACATTGAAAAAATCGGTTTTCGCCACTTACCGCCCGCACCTTCCCGCGCATTCCCGCGGGTTGTATA